>LT855410.1:1047488-1186153 GCA_900184765.1 Hymenoscyphus fraxineus
ACGAGCCTACGAGTATCGACTAACTTGTAAAGCTTATCCCTATACTATAAAAGGGTGTTCTAATCGTTATATAATAAAAATCTTTATATTATCGTAGTATATTATAAAGTTTAATAAGTTATTAAATCTTACCTTATATCTATCTAACTCCTATAAGTATAATATAAACGGTAGTTTAATTTCGAAGACGTTAAAGTCGATTTATCCGAGAGGGGTATCTATTATTATAACGCCTATTATAGTAGACTTTCTAATACTAAATTAAATAGTAATTATACTTAGCTTAAGTAGTAATATATAAATAGTATTATACGCCTTATATTAATTATATTCTATAAAGTTATATATTATAACTCCTATATTAATTAATATACTATAAAAGTACTTAGGTCCCTAGCGCTTATTCGAAGTTAACTTCTTACTAGTTAATAGTACTTTCGGTAGTTCTATAGACTTAAAGCCTATTTAGTATAGGTAAGAAGCGTTATTTAAGTAGTTAATAAGCTACTTAGCGTCCCTATTATTAAGTAATTCCGTTATATTATAACTCTCTATTAAGCTTATCTATACTAGTTTATTATTATCCGAATCTAATAATTATAATAATATATTATTATTATTAGATAATAAATTATAGCTTATAATAAATAGGGTCTTAGCGGCTCGATATTTATCTTCTATTCCTTTAACACTTATAATAAAGATATAGTATTAACTATTATAGTTAATATTCTTCTTATTATTCCCGGTATACTTTCTCTTTTATTAATTCTACTACTTATCCTTTACTACCTTTTACTTAGACTTAGAGTAATTAGTAGACTAATAACTAACCTTCTTATAAATATAATACTTCTTATTATATATATTCTAAAAGTTAGTAGTAGTAGCCTTATAATATATACGATCTATATAGAGGGTTTATAGAGTCTTAGCGAGGTTTATATTAAAGGTCTTTAGTACTTTCGATCCCTTAGAAGCTAGTACTATAGATCTTATAATATACGTAGCTTTAGCTTAATCTATGTTCTTATAGGCGGTATCGTTAATATATTTATATTATATAATAGAGGATTATATTATTAAAATTAAAGAACTAATTATAGTTAGAGCGTTTATAATAACCGTAAAGTATTTAGGGTTATTATAAGTAGTATAAAGGATATTATTATAAAAGTTCTTCTCGCCTTAAAGTAGTCTACTTAGTCTATATTATAACTTATATATCTTACTAAGTAAGATCTCGAAATACTTCGAAGTAGACTTTCGAGGGTATTTAGCCTTAATATATTTAAAGGTATACTTCTCCTACTTATTCTAGATATATCTCTTATAATTACTATCCTTAAAGTAATCCTAGACAGCTTATATAGTATCTATAAAAGTAAGATATAGACGTCTAGAGAGTTATTAGTAGTAGTAGTTAGAAGTATCTCCTTTTAGTATAATTAGGAATACCTTTAAAAGACTATCCTTCTCGATACTATAACGTTCTACTATATTATAAAAGATATCTAATTTATATATAAATATATTTAAAGATCTACTATATTTTATATTTAACGTATATAACTTTATTAGTACCTAAAGCACTAATCTGTCTACGGTAGCTACTAAGGGTAGTAGTAGTCGAATCGGATTCGTACTAAAGTGTCGAGGTTAATATACTAAAGGAACTAGTTATTAATAAGATACTACTTATAGATCTAGTAATATAACTAGTAGAGGAAGTAGTAGTAGTCCTCTAAATTACTAAGTATCTTAAGTAGACTTTCCGTCTAGTTTAGCTTACTTTAGAGTAGTACTCTTAAAAGTATAGCTAGTATAGTTATAAATATTTATTAGATTTACTTCTAGAGGTAGTAGTATAAAAGGTTCTCTAGTAGTATTTATACTAATAGGTTTTAGGTTAATAAGTAGTAAAACAAGTAGTACTAGCGAGTCTCTTATAGTATTCTTACTAATACCTAGTAAAATTAGCGAATCCTTTATAGGCTTTCTAATAAAAGTATAACTTAAAAAACCTTCTATAGAACGTTTCCCTATTAGTATACGTAGTTTTATAGTAAAACTACTAGGTACTTTACTAGGTAAAGGGGATAGAGGTAGTAGATTTTATTAAGTAAAGTCTTAAGCTCTTAATTTAGGTTTATTTACTATATAGTAATCGAATAGTATAGATCTTGTCTTTAGATTAGAATAGATTCTCGATATCTTATTATAATACTATAGTATAGTATATCCTTTATAAAGTACGTCTAGGAGTAATTAGATTATACTAGTCTAATAATTCTTCTTAACCTATACGCTATAGTATCTTAAGACACTATATAACTTACCTAAGATAGGATTTATAACTCGCTAAAATTTCTTATTATCCTATGTCTTAAAGTTATTAAAAAAGATATTATATAAATCCTTGTCCTCTACGTCTTTTACTAAATACTTATTTACCTTCTTATTAATATACGTAAATAGTATTATACTATCTAGAACTACGTTAGGGCGGTTAGGTAGGCTATTCTTACTAGGAGGGTCCCCTATACTTAGAGCGTCGTTATCCGATATATTTATTAAAGTATATATATTTCCTACTATAAATTAAAATCCTAAAGATCTACCTCTAGTATAGTAGTAGGATAGTAGAAAGTACTAAGTATACTAGGTATAAAGTAGTAGTAGTATTATTATATAGGAGCCGGCGTACCCGATTATATATACGTCTAGAGTTATAATTTCTAGTATATACTAGTAGGTTATTAAGGGGTAACTCTAGGGTAAATTTAACGTTATTTTAATAGTATTTTTAAAGGTTTTAAAGAAGTCTTAGTACTAGTATTACGACTGGTTTTAAGGGATATAGAGGGCTATAAATTAAGTAAATACTAGGAAGTACTTAATAACGGATCGTATACTAGGTAAATACTAAGAAGTGCCTAGTTATAATAGTATAATATTAATACTTATTCTAGAGAATTCGCCTCGACCTATTAAGGTATCTTTTCGAAAATAAAATTATACTCTTAACGGCTTAAGATATAATAACGATACTACGCTAGTAGTATATAATACTTGTATTATATAGAGTTGTCTAATCTATACGCGCTTACTATAGTAAGTCGTCCCTTTCGTAAAGGGACCTTACTAATTAGTATTAGTTTAACTTATTCGTTAATAAATAGGTAATATAAAGACCTATATTACTATAGTAATAGCTAAGTTCTAAGTTATATACTAAAGTAAGTATAGCTAGCTAAGTACCTATATACTTATAGGTATCGAAGTATACTAGTAGAGTACGCTAGTCCCGAAGGAGCAGCTACGCTCGGAGCTAGCTAATAATTATTTACTATTATAAAGTAATAACTATAAATACTACTTTCGCGTTTATATTATACTAGAATAATAGTTAAAATATATATTAATTAAATATAAATATTCTATATAATTAAACTATATTTAAATATTCTTATTATATTATTATAAGATTTAAAGCTAGTAGATTAGAAATATATATATATATAAGTAAATCTATAATATAAAGTTACTATTTAATAAATATAAGATACTAACTAAAGCTTAATATATTATATAATTATACTTTAATAAAACTCTTATAAAATATTATAAGTTTATAATAGTATTTAGTTTTAGAGTTATAAGCTATTTAATTCTAGGAAAGTAAATCTTAATAAATTAATATATAAAGTACTTTTTAAATCTAATAAGCTATAAGAGTTTAAAGGGTATAAGTAAGTAAACTATATAAATAGAAAGTAAAGTCTTAAGTTACTACTTTGTTAAATACTAAAAGTCTTTATATAAGAGTTTAATACTAAGCGAGCGCTAACGCTTTATTTACCTTACTTAAGGGAGATTACTATCTTAATAGAAAGGGGGGGGGTTTATATAACCGTAGTATAACTATCCTATAATTATTAAAAAATATAAGACTATTATAAATCTAAGACTAGAAGATAACTACCTAGGTACCCTCTTAAAACCGGGATTATTATTTTATAAGACGGTTTATTTAATAGTAAAAAAAGAATATAACTATACCTACTAGCGATAGTATTAATAAAATATAACTATACCTACTAGCTATAGTATTAGTAAATTATAACTATACTATAGCTATCCTATAGCCGTCCTATAGCTATCCTATAGCTATCCTATAAGCGTCCTAGGACCGACTTAAGTAGGTAGGGGTACTAAGGCTAGGAATACCCTTATTTCGTACCTTCCTTCTTTACTTACCTACCTACCTACCTATACGTACGAGGTATTCGCCTACCTAGGTAAACCGCCTAAAAAAGGTATAGTAATTAATTAATAGAAAAATAACCATATAGTATAAGATTATTAAAGTAATACTAATATATAGCTTAGAGTATTAGTAATTTGTTTTACTCCTTAAAGTTTAAATTATCCTAGATTAATTCTATTAAAATATAGAAATTAAAAATTACTAAGCCTTAGTATTACCTGAAATAAAAAAGTAATTAAAAGAAAGTATAGAGGAGTAAATAAGCTATAATTTAAGCTACTAAATAACATCTTTTAAGGTGGTTGTTATAATAAATTATACTAGCTAAAGAGTAGTAGGCGGTAAACCTAGGTAGGCGAATACCCCGGGCGTATAGGTACCTACCTACCTACCTACCTACCTACCTACCTACCTACCTACTAGCTACATAGTCGCGGGGTACACGTACGACAACCACGAATAGGTGCGTATATAATACGCGCGCGTGAAATTTGCCCGAATCGACCGATTTTACGATTATATTCTTAGTAGTATTAGAATTAAGGCTCTAGGAGCGATACCGAGTCCTACGCCACGTCTATACGTAACTCGTACATCTTAGGTAAGTGTAAGAGACCGTCCTAGAGACCGTCCTACGATAGTTATAAGAAGGAGACTATCCTACGATAATTATATAAGTAGGAGACCGTCCTATAATAGTCTTTTACGATTATTATAATAGGGGATAGTCTTCTAATTCTAAGACTATTATATAAAAAGACTATCTATAGACTATCTTATATAAAGACGAGATCTAACTATTATAGTCCCTCTTTTTTTAGACTATCTAATACTTAAATAATCCTAGGATAATCCTAAGATAATCGAGATTATATAACTATTCTAAGATAGTTATAAAAACCCCCCCCTTTCCTTTAAGGTAGTATATAGGTACGCTTTAAGTTATAATATATATATATATATATATCTCTCTCTCTCTCTAAATATATACCTAAATAAGTTAAAGAATAAGTCGGTATTATATAATCTTCTAATCCTCTAGCGAACTTATTCTTTACTTATAAAGAGACTATTAGATATAAGAAATAGTCGAGGGCGAGCCTAAAAGCCGTCTAGCCTCGTACTTAATAGAATTATAGATAGGGGTAAGGTATATTAAAATTAAATATAAATAAAAAAGGCTTTAGTTAGGCTTAAAACTACCTTTATAACCGCCTATATAGGAGGAGAATAAAGACGAGTCTAATTAACTATAATTCACGCTAGAAACATATATAAAATAAAGCTAGTATTTAATGTTTTATACTATAGGCCCTCTAGCTAAACTACTCCAAAGTTGGTATATAGCGTAGCCCAGTTAATCTCTTCTAGTATCGTACATAGATACTATCAATTCTTGGAGTTTTGGGTGTTTCCAGCCGGCGAAGACCGCTTCAAGTCTCTCTAACACTCCCTCGGAAAGACCCTCCTTGCTGTTAGAGTACAAAATCAAACCACCGGTTGTAAATATTGATCCGGGTGTATAGACAAAAAGCCATGCGTTCACGCCAGATTTCTCGTAGCCAAGTATCTCCCAGCTGCTACTCGCGACCTTTAGCCAGCCTGCTCCTCGCCATTCGTATGTTCCTTGTTGGTCGGTGACTGGAGTATCCGTACCGTTGACTGTCTTGATCTTTGTCGACGTGGAGGGCTGATAATTTGTCGAGTTCTCGAGATACGAGGTGGTTGAAGTGGAATCGAAATGTTTCTGGAAGGTAACGGTGGGGTTACGTTTGTCTTTCCAGAATGGTACCGAAGTACGAATGATGTGCCAAGTTCCAACGATCTCATCTAAGGAGGGCAGGGGGCTTTTCGAGTTTGGGTCTGGGTGCTCAAGCGAGACAAAACACCTGGGTTGTCGAAGAAGAGTTGGATGTTCCATGTCTTCGAATATAACCACGATTGGGTGAGATATGGTGGAATTGGATTTTTTGGGATGATGCGAGCACACAGGTTAGATGCTTGGGCTTTTATAGAGGGTGCTGAAGAATGTAATGAAATTTCGGAGTAATCTTGGTATCTCGGGAGTGACATGTTGTTACATTAAGGTACACAAGTGAATACACCCGCCGGCCCTTGTATGCGATATGCGGGCAGTGTACATTGATGCAGAGCCCCGATTCAACAATAGCAATAAACTTCGGGTTTGAGATGATATAATACATCATGTTGAGTTAATATCCCCCTCAGTTTATCCTGTTTTCTGGACCAGAAGTCATCAACAACATATGGCTTATGGCAGACGAATCTTATGGCACACAGATCCATGGAATCATGGATGCTTGCTCACGTTCCCAAATAGTCCCCTTGGCGTTTTTCTGATAAATTATGTTGCTCCCAAGGCATGTTACATAACGACGATCTGTCCATGTGAGACCATATAGCCTTAATCTCTTCGATGACTAATTTGGCCATGAAACGTATCAGAGCTCATTTAGAAGTCGTTGATACGTATCATATACCGCTGCACAGTCTGTTAATTTTACAAGTGGTTTTTAGAGCGCAACTAATCATCGATTCAATAATATGCCATAGGTATTGCAAATGTACTAGGTCAAAGTGTTGAAGGGATTACAGGGTATGTGTAACCACGATAGTCGAGAAGCCAGCGTAGATAGCCAATAATTGATTTCTCTTGTCTTACAGTATCCTGTTACTACCTGCACGCTGCCGTTTAAGTTAGGTCTGTTACAGTAGCTTTCCAGGGCCAAGATGCCAATGTAGTATGAAGATTCTCCGCCCAGGAGCAAAAGAAATTTAACCTTTCTACAGATACACAAATATCACCACTCTATTTTGATCTTGTCAAGACGCCACGACGTCTAAAACCTGCTCACTCATATAGTATAATTAGTAGAATGTTATGTACACATGACTTCCCACACGAAATCCTAGGAAAGCAAGATCAATGAAAGTCAAACACTCCCTATACTTGTAACGAACACCATAGAGAAGAATTACCATTCCTTCCTGGAAGGATGGAGACTGCGAATTCTTAATATGGGGTAGAAGTGGTATCTCGTAGTGTATTGATCACTGACAATTCTAAACAATCTACTTTTGTTTCTATATAATGGAATATCAGGAGGAAGTTCCCGGTACAGCGTAGTGACTGGTCATCATTCTATTAAGTGCTAGTACGACTGCTAATTCGCAACCCATCTCTCAGCAAATACGCCTACTCCCAGGGCAAGAACATATGGGCCTAGTCTTCGTACCACCGAGAAGACCATGGCAATTCTAAGGAAATTGGCAGCATTTTCTCCTTTGTTGGCGAACGGAAAGGATTCGTCCGCTGGTGATGGCTTCACCAGAAATCGACAAAGAGGGTCCCAGCCATCCCTCGGATGGAATTCGAGAAGCTTGTCTGGTGGAACCAACGACCGGATATGAGCCACATGAACAGCCATGTATCTACCAAGGGCTTTTCGGTACTTCCAATCGCCAGCTTGAGTCCAATCGACGAGACGGAGTTGTAAAGTAGCCTCGATGGGTGGCCAAGCATCCTTCCAGAAGTCAATATAGGTTACCAGTATTCTCCTTCAGCGT
This sequence comes from Hymenoscyphus fraxineus, assembly GCA_900184765.1. Taxonomy (NCBI): domain Eukaryota; kingdom Fungi; phylum Ascomycota; class Leotiomycetes; order Helotiales; family Helotiaceae; genus Hymenoscyphus; species Hymenoscyphus fraxineus. The sequence continues at coordinate 1,055,347 of LT855410.1, forward strand.
GCTGGCATATTGAAACAAGGGTAATAGAAGCTTCACTACTTACTGGAGCTAGCCACCTAAGAAATGGCGATACCCCCCAGTCAAGCACGGTATAGATTGAAGTCTCTACTGACCTCACCATGATTCCGGGTCACGTTGGGTGAGGACAACTTTCGCATCTGGAAAAGCTTCCACGAGCTCCTTTGCAAAATTTACGCATGGCATATCTGTAACAGCCTAAAGTAACAATTAGCTCTTAAGACCCAAGACTAATAAAGTATCAAGACGAACACTGTATTCTTGTAGAAGTTTGTCAAAATCTGCTGGCTCATAAGGCTTTCCGATACCCGTGGCTTTGCGTTTCAGGGCTTCAGCCCAACAATTGATATGCCGAAACGTCCGGTTATAGGGCTTGACGGCCTCTGTAAAGTGGTAGCTTCGGTAGCCCAGTTTATTCAGAGCTGTTTGCATTGCTAGGAGTAGCTATCAGCTACAAGGACCGCGCATATTTGGGGGCGATAACACACTCATGGTTCCAGTTCTGGAAAGTCCAAGACACAAAACTTGCATCTCGACCGGCCGTGGTTCAATAGTAGAAATCTTGTCAACCTCCTTATCGGAAGCCATTTCTGTAGGGTAATCGTTAGGAAATCCTTCTTTCCTCGGGAGTTCTTGATTTTTTAGAGATGCTGTACGAAAATCTCTTCAGGGGACGGGTTCTGGGGGCTGGTATTTGCCTGCTTTTCACAGTTGCCGCCTCGACGAAGAGTGCGGCCGCAAAACAAGTTTTGGATAAACACACAAAGGCTAGGGCTTTAATACCATGAACAACCTAGACAGCAGGTAAGGAAGGAGAATTTCAATGCCAATTTTATCGGTAGTTAATTAGGATGGTGTGGTGATTTATATTGGTAGTGACGATGAAGTCACGAATCCTTCTGGATCCACTGGTCTGTAAGCTGTGGGCATGTTGGGCCACTGTTGGACAGAATAACTCGACACCGAATGATGATTTTTTAGCCAACATAGTATTCAATGACCCAGGAAATCACTTGAGGGCCTTTGATTGGGTGTCAGGTAAGAGTGGTCCGTTTATAAGATTACCTGTATGGGCTCCTAATGTACGAGTAGGATGCAAGGCCTTGGGCAGTCTGTCAATTAAGTGACCCAAATATAGTTATGTACGAATTCCATCCTATGAGGAAAGAATAGTACGCACACTTATAGAAGATGGTGTTTTCGCCTTTGAAAAGGAGAGCTGGGCAAGTGCATGGGAGTAACTCCTGTAAAGTGCAAGTTCATAGAACTTATTGTCTAGATCACGACAAGGGGAAAATCCTACGGGCGACTATTTTCATACAGTAGTCTTCTAACCAGCATTCTAGTTACTGGATTCGAGTCGAAAGATTTATGAACATAAACTATAATTAATCCAAAGATTCTCCGCTGGAACTATCCTTCATATTCGACGTGATAACTTGCTGCTGATTTCTATTTTACAACGTTTTACTCTCTCTCTCTCTCTCTCACACACACACATTCCATTATTGCACCCCACCAACAAAATCATTGTCAGATCCGTATGTCTTTCAATTGGTGTGCCTGCCGTTGTAATGAGATTTCTTACAAGATATGAATATAAGTAGAAGTATTAAACTGAGGATTAGTTGCATTGACGTTAATGGGCTTGTGTAAAGTAAGTTGATTAATATAATTTCAAGCAAGACTGTATAGCAGGCCCCCCAAATATAACAGCTGGGGCAAGAACTTTCTCGACGATGAAATTGAGCATGGAGCGACCGGGGATGTTAAAATCGTCTTAGTATATCGATGAAGAAGTAGCAAACTTGAACCCATCGAAATTAAGCTACAAGTCAAGATAAATGAATAATATAAGAGGGTCTTGTTCGCAACAAGCGAGAAGAGTAGGCTAACCACGTAGGAGAGTATGAATGGTATAGAGTCAGGGGCCCTTAGGGTTTTCGTAGAGCCTGGGAGTATTTGTAGTATGCTTAATTTTCCTCATATTCTATACCTCTAAATAGCAGAAGTACCGCATGCTGACCAGGTTCGTCTTTACGCTTAGTACCGTAAGAAAATAATAATAGTTCATTGGAACTTCCAGAATATGCAAGCTCCCGCCTGTACCACAAATCTAAGACGGGTTGGTGTGCCCTGTAGGTTACATTCCATGGCAGCCAAGAAGAATGTACCACCTGAATAACATTGTGTATACTTTTGTAGCACTTAACAGATTGATAGGGGCCATAGAGAAAATAATAGAATACGGCCGTATTTTTGATCAGTAGAACCACGGCAACGCGATCTGCCGCACCTTACGGGCTTCTCGAGAGCTAGTTTCAGACGACATCAGCTGATTTACAAAGAACCCTTACTTATAGATAAGCTATTGCTCTCATAGTCTCCGCTGTCTTATACTGAACCCGAGGTCAGAGGTTCTCTGGAGCAGTATTGCCTTTTACTTTTCTTTTCCTTTCCTGTCCTTCAATGTTTACGTCTGCCTTTGATCTTCCCAAACTTTTTATATCGGCAAACTTTGATGCATTTGCACGACGAATGGAGATCCCTGGCAGTTCAGAGCTTCAAAAATCTATGGTTGAGAATATCTGTTGATCATGAGTACCCTAGCAAGTGATGTTCACACGAACCCGGATACTTGGTTGCGTCGGGAACTCCGGTCAGTTGTAGTATTTTGTGTTACAGGATTCATCATTTCATGGTGTGCAAATTCTAAGTCTCACACTGCTGTTTTCTATCTCGAATCGTGGGTGACAAAACCGCACTCCAGTAATTATATACGAGATTGCTTGTGTCTTTGATCTGGTATGTATATGTCGCCGAAGCAAGCATGCGAGGCAATGTTAGTAGACCGTACTTAGACATGCGCCGATGAAAATAGTACAACTGGCCGACATTCCACTCCTTTGGTCCTTTGCAATTGCTTGTTTCGTAGAGGAAGACGCGAACCCGCTGAATTCAACGAACCTCACACCAAATATGACTAGAAAACTCGCTAGTGTAACAGACGCGAGTGATTGGGCAGCCTTATATAGAGAAAACCACTGCTTTTCATGAAAAATGTTCACCGAGGAAGCTTGCTCTGGTTAAAATATATCCTTTTAACCGTTTTTATTATGGTAGTTGGAAGTGTGATTGTCGCTTTTTCTGATAGAAGGGTCTTCACAGAGCTGACCTAAGTCATACCAGAGATGCGGTCAACCCTACCATTGGCTTCTACCACCGGAGACAGTATTATACTTTCGTTGCTCACATGGCTACTGGAGATTTCTTTAATCAGAGCAGCTCTTGTTATTGATTGAGACGATCCAGCCAGAATATGGGATTGTTTTCAAATCACCACGTGATATTTATTGCAAGGGGGAAGTGACGAATCTAATTCAGTTCGACTTTCCAGACAAAGTATTCCCAATAATCTAGAAAGATGAATAGAAAAATGAGAGACCGATCTCCCACTTCAATAATAATAAGTATTCAAATCCCCCACAAGAGAAATCCGTACAAATTCCCATGGAGAGATCGGACCGGATTCTGATCAATGTAGATCTGACCAACCGGTACAGAACCGAAGAACCCTGAACATCATGTACGCACCTCCATCTGCACCACACCCAAAGCCCCAATTTATCCACGAACCAGGCATGCCAAACTACCGCATTATCGCCCTTATCCCTGGCGAAAAACACTTGTACGGCCATGAATTTCCTGTTGCGAAGTTACGAAAATCTTCCGTTGCGGGGAAACTATCGAACCACACATAAGCGCGCCTCGGGAAGTTCCTTGCTACCCCGCGTTTTTCAAGTAGGTTGTGGGATAGTGGGGACTTCTATTTAGCCAGCATCGCATTAGCGAAGAAAAAGGTTGTCCTGGGAAGACAGGGGAGGGACAGCATGGGGAATTGGAAAGCTGCTGAGCATACAAGAGGATTGAGTTTGCCAGATGGATGAAGATATTGTGTATGTCTTGCCTAAGGAGGTCCATATTTCTTGTGTATTGAACTGATGTCCTTCGTTCTTCGACCATGAAGCTTTTAATCTTATCCTCGGCGGCACTGCTGCTGCCCGCCATACAAGCAGTCAGCAATAATACTAATACCACCGCTGCTCTTTACAAAAACCCCGCCGCAAGTGTTGATGATAGGGTTGCTGATTTGATGTCTCGAATGACAATAGAAGACAGTATAAAGCCCAGTTTTTTATTGTTTACCTCCCTAATTATGCCTCGATTTCTAATTATGTGATACCACAGAGGCAGCGCAATTAGTTCAGGGAGATATCTCAAACTGGGTCAATACTACCAACAATGACTTCAATGCAACGGGTTTGGCATGGAACATGGACAAGCGAGCTGGGCAGTTCTACGTGGGCTATCCGATCTCACAGCAATGGATTTCAGAAGGGGTCAGAAAGGGACAAGAATACCTCATGCAAAATACCACGCTGGGGATACCTGCATTTGTCCAGAGCGAAGGAATTCACGGTTTCTTGATCGGAAACGCAACCATTTTCAATTCCCCCATTGCGTACGCCTGCTCTTGGAATACGGACTTGGTCAAGAAAATGGGTGCAGCTATTGCTCAGGAGTCTCTAGCTCTGGGCGTGAACCAGATTTTCGGCCCCCTTGGTGATTTGGCAAGGGAATTACGATACGGTCGACTTGAGGAGACGTTTGGTGAAGACGGCTTTTTGGCTGGTGAGATTGGGTATAGCTATATTAAAGGTCTACAGGGAGGAAATGTAAGTGCAATGGTGAAGCATTTTGCTGCTTTTGGGGTGCCAGAGCAAGGTCTCAATACTGGACCCGTTCATGGAGGAGAGCGAGAACTTAGGACGACTTACCTGCCATCTTACAAGCGCCAAATCATCGATGGTGGAGCATATTCTATTATGTCTGCCTACTCATCGTATGACGGAATTCCATTGGTTGCGAACCATCATATTCTCACAGAGATCCTGAGAGAGGAATGGGGGTACAAATACGTAAGCCATTCTCACCTTTTTGTATTTGGAGGAGGGTTGGATTTTTCATCACCTCATCTTAGCTGAGTCAGTTGGACGTCCTACTAATTGACCTTTTTGTGGATAGTTTGTGACTAGCGATGCTGGTGGAACAGACCGTCTTTGCAAGGACTTCAAGATGTGCGAAACTGCACCTCTAGATAAAGAGGCCATAACTCTTTATGTAAGCTTTCCGAAGGAGAAGAGAACTTTGACTTAAAGTGCTAATGAATTCCAGGCATTGCCGTCAGGCAATGATGTTGAGATGGGAGGTGGATCATACAGCTTCGAAAACATTCCAGATCTTGTAGCTTCTGGGAAACTGAGTCTCGATGTCGTTGATACCGCCGTATCTCGACAACTTCGAGCCAAGTTTGACCTGGGCCTCTTCGAGAATCCCTATCTCGGAGCGGCATCAAACGAAACAGGCGCACTTATCCACACACCTGAAAATATTGCACTTGCTCGACAGCTAGATGCAGAGTCCATTGTGCTTTTGGAAAATCATGAACAAATCTTGCCTTTGTCAAAGACATCAAATATTGCTGTAATTGGACCGATGGCGCATGGTTTTATGAACGTAGGTGTTTTCCTTAATACTCATTCTTGCATACTAACCACACACAGTATGGAGATTATGTTGTAAACGGAAGTTCGGCAAGAGGCGTAACACCTTTTGATGGAATTAAAGCTGCTAGCAGCGGAGGTAAGTGTCAGATCTTCTAGCCCTATTCAAAAGTTGCTGAACCATTCCAGCTGTCACTTTTGCTAAAGGATGTGAACGTTGGTCAAACGACCAGTCAGGGTTCGCTGAAGCTGTTGCAGCAGCATCTGCGGCAGATGTAGCTGTAGTCGTTGTTGGAACTTGGACTGTGAGTATTCTGAATTCCAAAAGGAAGAAAACGTGCTTACAATATTCCAGCGTGATCAATACGAATTATGGCAAGGTCTCAATGCCACAACGGGCGAGCACGTTGATGTATCATCTCTCAATCTGGTTGGAGCTATGCCACACCTCGTCCAAGCCATTATCGACACGGGGAAACCTACTGTTGTTGTGTTTTCCTCAGGAAAGCCCATTACGGAAGCCTGGATCTCAGCCAGTGCTTCTGCTCTAGTACAGCAATTCTATCCATCCGAGGAAGGAGGAAACGCGCTCGCCGATATCCTCTTCGGAGATATCAACCCCAGTGGGAAACTGTCCGTCGGGTTCCCATATGATGTTGGAACCACGCCGATTTACTACGATTACCTGAATAGCGGAAGAACTGTCGATGTCGGAAGAGAATACGCGAACGGTACTCTGCAATTCGGTCATTCATATGTATTGAATGACCCTCGGCCCCTCTACGAATTTGGCTACGGAAAATCCTACTCGGAGTTCGCATACTCGAAAATAACGCTCTCAAAAACCAATGCCAGTCCAACGGACAAGATCACTGCATCCATCGAAATCACAAATAATTCCACTCGTGATGGAACGGAGGTGGTACAATTATACGTTCGAGACGTCATTTCCAGTGTCGTGGTTCCCAATATTCAGCTCAAGGGATTTTCAAAAGTTGCCATCGCGGCGGGAGAGACAAAGAGTGTTGAGATCCCAATTGATGTTGGAGAATTGGGGCTTTGGGATGTGAAGATGAAGTATGTGGTTGAACCGGGAGATTTCGTGGTTTTTGCGGGAAGTTCGAGTAAGGATTTGAGGACGAATGTTACTTTGACCGTGGGTTGATTAGAGTAGAGTAATAATTCAATCGAGGCGTTCTGTGTTGTTTGTTTCACGGTACTTGTTTCGTTGAAGAGTGCAGTTTCGCTCTGGTGACAATCTGGTATTACGGGTTTGCGGCCGAGATATTTCAACTAAACCAACAGCAACATAGAACAGCCTACGGCGACTTCCGCTCAAAATAGCGGTAGATATCGCGTAATAATTCTCCTGAATTTCGGCTTGTTCGCTCGCAGACGCCAATTCTATTTGGCTATATTGAGACTAGCGGTCTTCCATGGACGCCTAAGGAGCCATTTGACGTCCTCACCGAGCCCTGAACGTGTAAGGACTGCTCAAAACCTACTGGAGAAAAATTGAAAGTTTCGGAAGAGGCAATCGGTCTGCTTTCTCATAGGCTACTATCAACTAGAAAGGCTCGGGCAAGATGCCAACAGTTAACTCAGAAGGGGGTAAAACACCCCCTTTCTTCGCTTGTCTCTGTCAAGTATGGAGTATGTGGATGGCTGAGCCAGCTTCATCTCGTACATATGGTCAGGTTTCACCAAATGAGGTCACTCTTATACGCGTGAAAAAGGTGTGAGGCCAAGAGTGACCATATGTTATATTCCAATAAGAACAAAAACTGGGCCCGACCGGCCATGATGAGTACCGATGTGTGTAGTTTCCAACTCTCTTTCACAGCGAGGTCCGACCTTCCAAGTTATCTGAATGCCCGATCCAGTTGCACATCTTGCCAATACAGTGACGAGAATTGAAATCCATCCCTGGCACGTGTGTTTGTTTAGTCAAGTCATCTGGTGAAGACTTGACAGAGACCCCCGGAGCTTTGAAATACTCTCATGATATGGGAAGTGAAGTTCTGGCGGTATATCACTGTTGTTGGAAGTGAATTCATAATGATGAAATGAAAAGCAGACTTCCGGCCCAAAAGTGTGATATACGAAGATCGTAAAGATGCTGCTTGTGCCATCGAGAGGTGTACGAGTAATGTTGTTGCTGCTCATATCGGATCCGCTAACGAATACCGATCTTGTATAAGGTACCTCCGAGTTTCAGAAGGAAGTAATCCCACAGTTCGTATGCTTCCCACCAAATGGTATTACAAAGACCGCACCCTACCATGTCATCGTCTCGGCTGTTTCGATGTCGATGCTTGTCATGGTGGTGATGGCGGACCGAGCGATGATTATGAGGCTCGATTTCACGATCATACCGGTCTCGAGGAGCGAGGCTGCGATGGTATTTGTACTCATGACGGTGATGGTGCGTGTAGTGTCGACCTACACGGTCGTCGTAGTCTGAATGTCTTGACATGGCTTTGGTATTGTTTGGTATTGTTATGAATTGACTTGACTGAGATTGCTTCGTTAAGGCAACTGGTGATTGAAGAGCGCACCCCACTTCGTATATATAGATATGTATAGACACATAGTAGTCAACTGTTCCCAGCACGGGCCACGGTTCTCATACAATTCACTTGAACCATCTAGTCAGGGCACAGTCAGGGCTAGATGAGGTAGTGTAGCCTACGGATGATCACGATTCAAATAAGAACCTCGGTCAGGTTCTAGTGGCCTTGTGATACATAGAGAACGAGGCTGTTCGTGAGCCATGGACGAATGATATCTGTTTGAGAAAGATGGTGGGGGTGATCTGGTGACGTCTACGCAGTGAGCAGGATTCGCTTCCCAGGTCGTCCCATCCACCAGCGATCGCATTGCAGCTGGGCGGAGCATTGTCCTGGTATCAGCCCACAGCCCACATGGATCCCTCTGCATGCTCTGGGTATGCCTTCTATGCAGACGATCGAGAGAAGAGAGAAGAAGTATAATACGGAGTATAATAATGTGAAGATCGCTTAGAGGCCACCTGCGCCTGCACCTGCCCCCGCCCCGCCCCCTTGAAGTATTGATCGTCATGTGACCAAATCGGGTTTCCAATAAACAGACCCCAAAAGCCGATACAAGCCTATACAAACCGATGTAGACCCGGTTGGTACAACGTCGCAGATTGTTCAGCCTTGTGGAAAGCAAGCTGTCCTCAAATCCCAAAGGCTACGTCCCTACTTGATGCTTCCACCCAACACAAAACCACAACCAAAACTCAGATTGCGTCCGATCCCACCCACAACTCCTCCCATTTGATAACCATCTGACAACCTCCAACCCGCAATCATGGACGAGGAGACTTTCACCCTCCTCCCTCTGCACATGGACCCTCAATCCAAAGCCATCACATCAACCTCCACTTCGCGCGCGCTCCAAGAAGAACTCGCAACTCTCAACTCCCTCCACCGCGCTCTCCTCTCGCTCGAGTCGCCGGTTCCACCTCCACCAATCCCAGTCAACCCCAAGCGCTCGGCAAACATCACCAAACTGCGCGAGTCCGGCAACAACGAGTTCAGAAAAGGAAAGCATGCCGAGGCCGTCAAATTCTATACCCTAGGTCTGCAGATGGCACTCGGGAGACCGCCATGGGAGCCTTCTGGATTGATCAGAGATGAGGTCGCCGGCTTGTATGCGAATCGCGCGCAGGCTTATATGGCCATGAGCAGTTGGGTTGAAGGAGCTGTGGACGCAGAAGCTAGTGTTGAGGCGAAGAAGGTCGGAAATGCGAAGGCCTGGTGGAGAAAGGGAAAGTGCTTGTTGGAGATGGGACGTTTGGAAGAAGCGAGGGATTGGGTCGGTAGAGGACTTGAGATGGAGGGAGACGAGAGTGATTTGGTGGCCTTGTTGAAGGATATTGAGCAGAAGGCTGCGAAGAAGGCTTGAACGTGGAAGTTCCGATTAATGACTGAGCGGATTTGTGGGGTGGGAATTGTTTCTTCAAGAATCATTGATGGAACACTGTACTGGAAATGTATGCATGGGTATGGAGTCTGGCGTTTAATGACAGATATCATACGAGGAATACGAAGACTTCTAATCCGCCCACCTAGTGGTCTAGGGGATGAGCGACTAATGTTATGTATTTTTGTCTCCCGTAATTCTTCTCAGCTTCTTCTCCATACACACTTATTAGAACATGTTTTTTGATTAAATAAATTGCACACCATAAAACCGACGAGCCTCATTGTCATCATTGTCTATTTTCACCAGCCAAGCCTCCCTTTCGCTTAATTGTCTATGCCCCCAGACCTTACAGCAATGTTGTTTATACAAAATAAAAGCCTAAAAGGGCCAGCATCCATCCAGATATCCTGGATGCTATCCAAGTGTGCACACAAATCATGTTGATGCCCTTGCTGAAGTGTAGCTGCAAGGTGGAGAATTCTCATCTGCAATGCACAGGAAATGGGGATGCTGTGACCTCACCTACGCCTTGCGTGCACTTGGAATTTTGTTTGTTTGATTGCCTTTCAGAAGCTTTTGAGTCTTTGGTGATCAGCTAAGACTTTCAATATTTACATGTCTTTTTGTTGTTATCTCATGATGTTTTGGTTAAGCGAGCTGTGATGCTTGTGGCGTTTTATTCGTTCCTGATTTTACATAAATGTTATTTATATAACCTGTGGAGGCACCGATATCATTCCTCTACTTGTGCAGCACACGATACAATGACTTCGTACTCTAGAATATCCGTATACCCTTAACAACACCCAAATCTACACTTAAAACCAAGGGAGCCGTCAGGGTGCCATAAGGGTGCTGGGGATCAATACCTTATTTACACCCGTAGGAGCTTGAAATTCTGTAGGTCCTCCTACCTGTCCGAGTACCTAGGACTGAATTTTGCTAGTTTTCCAAGCTAATCGAATAGAGCGTAACGCCTACATTACCGCCATTCTCTCGCTTTCACTTCCCCCTTTTTTATACCCCCACTCATTGCTGTTTCAAGATCGCCTGGGCAGAACATCTTACACAGCGTCATCATTTCCTCATAGACACTGAGTAGTTTAGCAATGCATCCCCATAAATTGGCAAGTTATTATATTACTTACACCTGTCTTTGGTCCGACCCTGGAATATACATCGCATTCTCCAGATTAAACGGCAAGCTGTAAAGCAAGTTCCTCGCATCCCAATCCTCCACTGGTTCTGAAACCGGGAAAGTTTCCTTATAACATTCCATATACTTCTTGCCGCTCAACAGATGTCGAGAGGCTCTCCAGTTCCCTGTATCGTATTCATTATGCCCGTAGAAAGAACAAGCATCAAAAACAAAGGCTTCGCCAGTTGCGCCATCTAATGCCGTATTTCCGTCCCAGCAGTCTCCATGTATAAGCGAAGGCTTGAGGACTCGCCCATTCTCCTGTAGTGGAAGCAGAAGTCGTGGTACTACCTTTTCCAACGTCAAGTCGCTCACGATATCGAATTTTTGCCAATTGAAGGTCGATTTCGCCAGAGAAATGATGTGTCCTAGATGCCGATGAAAAAGAGCTGCCCAAGATTCATCCCATTGATCTACTTGCTGCTCAATCCTACCGTGGCAAGTTTTCACGTGGAACCCGAATTTTCCCGTAGGTGACTTAGAGTGCTTGTGGAGGTCTGCAAGTTTTGTAGCGAGTGTTATTGGATCGGCTGGCTGGAGAATAAGTTAAGCTTCTTGATGAAGGGAGAAAGTACACCAATGCTCTTACTTGTTTTCCGATGTCACGAAACTCCTCTAAAAGGAAGTATGACTGGGTGTTTTTGTCGTATTCTCCCCAATAATATGGTTTTGGTACGAATCCTGGGGATACCTCATATATGGCTTTGAGTGATTCATACTCTCCTTTGCACATCTTCTGACCAATCTCTCCTATCAGTGGGACCTGTTGAGGTTTTACATTTTAGAATGGAAAAGGCATGTTAATATGCTTTGGTACCTTAAGAAAGTAGCTTTCAACCTTGCCGTCGGGTAATTCTACCACTAATTTGGCTGTCTTTCCCAAGTGCGACTTCTTATATGCCAAGGCGTGTAGAACTTTCGCCCCTTTGGTCGGAAAGCCTAAAAACCAAACATTAGTAGAGTTGAAAATCAATTTGAGCATTGGTAGAGCTACCATCTAGGACTGTTTGTTTGAGCTCGAAGTGCTTAATCGCCTCAGAACCTTCCATATTTGTTGCTAACCCTAAGCTTGTTCGTACAGACGAGGGCCAGAGTCGTCTGAAACGATCTCCTATTATATCATTTCGTCAAGTGAGGGGGGTGAAGAATCAAACACAAGTCTGCCTACGTGCCTCAATTTGTTGGTTGCCGAGACGGCCGAGGCAGCTCATACGGCAGACCTATTGAATAGCCCTGCGTTTTACTTGTCCAATCAAAGGGCGCTACAGAAAAACACAAACAACCCCCGCTGGGCAGGATTAGAGCGGAAGCCTCACTCGGTAAGATGGTACCGCGATACTCATCTCATTGTTCCAGCTATCTATAGTATGTCAAAGAATTTGCCTAGATGCTTAAGTACCCATAGCCTCAATAGTAATAGGATATTGATGATCTACAGTATTCAAGGCAATATCCGCTCATAATAGGAGTTTAAGAGTTTATTTACTACCGCATTTTCTGCCCCCAAAATGCGGATGACACTGTACAGTATATTGTTGAAAGAACCATTTGGGATTTACTTTGAAAGATTAATTATATTGATAAAAAAACGAATAGGCAACTCCACCAAAAATCAAAATATTGATTCTTACAATCATGAATCATATCTATATCATTCATGTGACCGGCGAAGCTTGTGCAGAATCAAACTTATCTGAATTCTCATCCATAGATTCCCCCGAAGAACTGACATTGGCAGAGTTCAGTTTCGCCATAGCATCAGCAAGGTCGGAATGAAATGAAGACCTGGCAGAGTAGAAGAATCCAGATTCCAACAGACTGTCAGGAGAACCGTAACCCCCTTCATCTGCTTGGACAATGCTGACCAGCTCATCAAAAGCTTCGCCCATGTTTTCATCATAATCGCGACGTTGCTGGAGGATTTCGCGGTTTTCTGCCAGACTATTGATGCTCAAATCGTAGGACAATTTGAGAGGTTTGGATGATGCAAGAATGGTCATTGTTTTGATATCAGCATGCTCGGCGATTATTGGGAGTAACTGTGGACCTGCGTGTTATGAACTATCAGTCATCCTATGGTAACTAAACTTCATGTCCTGGGTTTTTCCTTTCGTACAAATAATCCATGCGTACCTTTGAGACTCGTATCCATCATGTACTCATAACAACGATCCACGAAAAGTTGTAAGACTTCATGGTTGTTGTGAATAAGTGCTGTAGTCAGTGGAGTTCTTCCATTGCTAGATAATGCATTCAGATTCGCACCAAATTCAAGCAATGTAAGCGCACAATCAACATTCTGAGTACGTGCAACGGAATGCAATGCTGTCAATCCTTCTGGATTACACGCATTAGGATCGCCACCGAAATCCAGAAGAAGCTTTAGCATTTCCGGCATTCCACCAAATCCAGCGGCGGTTAAAGGACTGCTTCTATATATACCTTTTGGCATTTTGGGATTCGGGTTACCACCTGCCTCGAGTATGAGGCGAAGACATGGTATGCTATGGCTATCGACTGCATGTAGAACAGTCGTTCGGCCTGTGGTATCCATCGAGTTTGGGTCAGCACCATGAGAAAGTAAATGGGAGATATCTTCAAGTTGTATCCTTGCTGTAGCCCAGTCAAGTGCGGTTCGACCTTGGCCGTCAGTGAGGTAGACCGCAAGCGGGTTTTCTTCCAGCTCCGTAACCAGGGATTTTGAGGAGAGGCCAAAAATTATCCTGTGAACAAGTGGAAAATTTTGCTCCTCGACCCAATCACCTTCTCCACCTTGGGTGATGCATCGGAGGCCATACTCCTCCTTCTCGTTGCATTTCCCGCGGAAAACAAAATCCCAAACGTTGTCATACGAACTATGATACAACCCAGTCAGTGTGTGACACGTAAATACGGTAGATTGGATTTGTGCTTACATTTCGTCAACAACTGCTCCCTTGGAAAGCAAAAACTGAACAGTTCTGTACTGATGCATGCCACCATACAGTGCCCACTAATATCAAGGTTAGTGTGATGTTGACAAAACAATCAACTGCTTGCTTACTCTCATCAAAGTGTAACCTCGAGAGTCGCTGACATCCCTCGGGGAGGCTAATCCTTGGTTGAAAAGATACTGAAGACCCTCAATATTTCCTTCCATCGCAAATACAATTGATTGAGAAGAATCTGGCACTCTTCTAGTTGTAGTCAATTGAAATTGGGGTCCCGCGTTTGGAAGATACTTCAAATAAAGCTTCATATTCATCGATACGAACCACCATGGAAACCAATATTCCACAGTAGCTGAAGGTGTTTGCTTATCTCTGCAGCCTCTGAAGTCGCAAGGGTTGTTGAGAACAGGTAAGCCAGTATACCCAACAAACATCTTACCTAGCAGATTCTCCATTACACCTGGTGGTGTGACTTTTCGCTTTCGTGTTTCGTGGCATGCACACGGACACCAGTTTCTACATGGAGCCCGAGGCGTAATAAGAACTCGAAGAGATTCGACATTTGTGGTTCCGTTCTTTTCTTCGTATGGTGGTGGTAGGTTATTTGATCCATTTTCTTGCATCCTTTCTTGGGCGAACAGTCTACCAAGGGCTTCGATACGATTATTCAAACCCTGATAGTGCTGTTCCATCCTCGAGCTGAAGGGTAGCCTTTCGTCGTACATTTCTTCTGTGATTGAATTCAAAGACCCCTCTTCTGAGGTTAGGACGGTGACCTGGCGAAGCTCAAAGATTATATTCTGTAGATCACGCCTGAAAATGACGGTAAGCACGGTACAATCTGTGGAAACAGGTGGAAACTCGAGACTTACGAGTTTGAAGCTCCTAGCATTAAATTGAGGGTTTCTTTGACTGCTCGTATATCACCTTGGTACCGCTGGAAACGGGCCTTCTCTTTCCACCAAATGGCGTTCCTAATGACCTTAACATTGCCCCGAGCGCTATCGCACGACTTTGCGACTCGTTCAAGAGCGTTGGCAAGCTCAGTTAGATGAGCTTTGGCTCGTGAAAGTATTTGATTCAATGATTCTTGCGCGATTTCCGCGTCTGGTGCCAAAGACCTCTGCTGTAGTGCATGTCCAACCTGGCGAAGAACGACCTCAAGGTCAACAATCTCATTTTTCAATGCATATACTCTACCTGGTACCTCACCGAATGCCCGCAAACGGGATATGGCCTTGCTGATCTGCGCGGCGGCAGTGGCAATGGCAATCACACCTGCAACTATTGACAGTGGATCCATGTGTGCATCAATCGAAAATTTATTACAACAAATACAAATGCAGTGTAAATATATCAGCAGACACCTGTGTGGTCTCGCCACATGTGAATGGTGGAGCGAAAGTGAGAGAAGAGTTGAAGGGCTATGCTCCAAGCGGCTATATGCATGCTTACCGCAATGAATTGATTGGCATATCAATGAAGCAGAGGTTGTACAGACAGGGTATCTCCGCTCCTTACCGTACGCTCTCGCGCTCCAATCAAGTGAAATAAAAAGGTCTGACGAACCTCGCTTCGAACGGGCTACATTAATCAGCTCAGCCCAACCCCTGTCTTTCAATCAGAACCTCACTTCATGATACTACATATCTAACCATTGATATTCAAGTTACAAGGACTGAACTTGCTAGCGTTGGTGTTGCCTAACTTGCCACATGTCTGATCTGGACGCCACGACCCCCCGCGTCTTTCTCGCTCGTCATGGTAAGTACATCGATCGGCACTTTTACAAGAAGCCCGTTCCAATTCTCATCGACATGCAGGGGAGACAGAATGGACCAAAAACGGTCGCTATACAGGATCAACTGAACTTGAACTGACACCTAATGGCATCAAACAAGTGACAAGCACAGCAGCTCAGCTGGTTGGCCCAGGAAATTTGATAGACTACAATCGTCTTATCCAAATATTTGTCAGTCCCCGCAAACGAGCACAGCAGACATTTCAACACCTTTTTAGGATTGATACCACCACCAGCCTCGATAAAGTTGAGCTCACCGAGGACATCACCGAATGGGACTATGGTGAGTACGAGGGTATGGTGGTGAATGACATCAGAGAGATGAGGAGAGAAAAGGGGCTAGATAAGGAGAAAAAGTGGGATATTTGGAGGGATGGCTGCGAAGGTGGAGAGTAAGTTCATCTGAACCAGGAAAAGCCTCTTGCTGATCTCTTATCTCTAATCTCTTGTTAGGTCTGCGAAACAGGTTGAGGAGAGACTGGACAGGTTGATCACCAAGATTCGCGATATTCAACGCCCCTATATGAATGGAGAAAGACCTGCAGATATCCTTTTGGTATGGCGATATCTCGTTATAAATCTTGGCACCTGAGTTGACTCGCTTAATTAAAGGTAGCACATGGACTTATCCTCCGTGTGTTTGTAAAGAGATGGCTGGGTTATGCAGTCGATTTTCCACTGCAGATGATGCTATCACCTGGTGCAATTGGAATCCTGGGGTATGTGTTTGCCTTGAGGACCAAGACTATTGCTGACCTAAAAATGCTGTAGCTATAAGAACCATAATATCGATGAGCCAGCATTATTTGTGGGCATGTCACTCCCAGCTAAGTAGTGAGCCCGTTTAACTCCAGCCTCCTGAAATTATGGGCGGTTATCACGCTCCGCAGACAATCATTTCGATTCTTGGACCAGAAGTTAATCCAAGAGGACAGAATAGAGACTTTGCGAGGTACAAGTTAAAATATCCCGTGATGACTCTTGCCTATAATACCGGATTAACATTTCCATTTGTTCTCGTTCTATATAAGACCCCGGAACCCTCAATTTTCAAGTACCCATCATATACCCTTAAACATATTAGTACTCACCATTTATCACCCTCTCCTCTCTAATAATTCTCTCCAGTCTGTCCAGCCTTAATTCCTGTATGTTAACTCCGTGTTCCTCTGGCCTTCTCAAGCCCTCCACCCAACCTTGAAACCAAAACCACGTCTCAAATATCCCTACGACCCTATTGACATTCAATCCTTCCCTTAAAAGTCCTAGAATCCTCCGTCTTTCAGGCTCCGGGATATTTTCACCACCAATCCAACTTATCGCAGCCCCCCTTGGATCTTCCCTCGTTGCCAACACACCATCCCAAGGAACGTGGGGAAATCGCGTGCTTTGTTGCACGAACAATTCCCGTACCGTGGTAAGAAAATGTTCACTAGGAGACCAATGTCCCCATCCTTGACGCAGAGCGATGAAGAATTGAATGTGCAAAAGGGGAATCATTCGTTCGATATCCGGATATGGAGCATGGAAATGAAGCAGATATCGATTCCAGTTTCCAATGAAGTGTGTTCCTTCTCGTGAATCGAAGCCATCCTGCTCAGCCATTACCATGATGCGTCGTAAGGTGTCATGGGGTAGAGAAAGCACCAATTCACGGAATTCGAAACGTTCTTCAAAACTTGGTCGTTCAGTCGGCAGAGCAGGGAGAAATGAAAAAAATCCAGTTTCCAAAAGTTCTGGGAGGGTTAGCGAGGTGAGGAGGGAGTCGTGGTCGTCGTCTTGGTTGCGGCTCCAGGTTGTGTGGAGGTAGAGGGAAAAGTCGCGACCGTGGTCGTGTGTTCTTGAGGTTAAAAGGGTTGGTCCGACGGACCTGTTGTGTCTTCTGGCACGAATTCGAGATTGATTCGGAAGCGGACTACTATTTGTTGTGGTTAGTGGAGGTGAAGAATGGGAGTGTCTCCGTGTTGGGAGATTGGAGTTTGTTAACGCACGTCTGCGGAGGCGTTGTATTGTTCTCGTGGATGCCTCTGATGGTCCCAGTGAGTTGGGAGCTGGGTTTGGAGTTTGGTTTTGGGGGATCGGTTGCTCTTCTGTGTGCAAAGGGTAAAGTTGATACCCATGTTCTTGTCCAAACTCTTCTTCTCGGCGGGCATCGTACTGATTCATATCCCTTCTCATCCGTTCCATCAATAGGTCTCTCCTTTGGGGGGTGAAGTTGTAGTCTTCCTCTGTTTCCGCCTTTTCTGGCTCATCTTTTGTCTCATTGTTGTCCTCTTCAGGATTCCGCCCCAGAATCTCTCCTTCCTCGATCTCATCATCTTGAGTCTCATTTACCATCAAAGAATTGCCAACACGTCTCAACCTCGCAGACTCCGGCCTTGAAACAACCGTCGAATTCATCCTCATTGCCATCTCCCTCTGTGCAGAGGCTCGTCTCTCAGCCCTTACAGCCAACCACCTCATAGTAGACTCTAGGCTCGAAACGAGTTCTTCAATTGTCCCATCCTCGCCATCATCTCTATCTACAAAGACTTCTTCTCTCCTTCTCGGGGTTCGAGGGACTCGGTTTGTAGAACTCACACGATCTAGACCTTGAGCTCCAATAAATTCCACTGCATCCGCTCTCGTCTCTGAATCCAAAGATGGACTTCGGTCTCGGGTTCTTCGTTGAGATATAGATGGTGGTTCGGAGTCTGTTGTATTCGTAGGTATTTGGGTATCGTCGAGGAAAATATGTTCTTGAAATCCTAGAGTGGGCGAGTCCGCGCGTGGGACGGGAAGTGAAGAATCTTCGGTTGGGCCTTGGGGACTGGTGATTTCGGTAACCCTTATTAATATCGGAGGCGGGGCTTGTGGGAAGAGGTTTGTTGGGGGTGTGAGAATCCATTGGTGATCTACTTGAGAGTGGCTAGCATTATCGTGATTGCTTTCATCTTCGTTGGCGCTGATTTCAGTAATTGCTGGATTATTTGGAGGTTGATTTCTGTTAGTCCCAGTATTGCTTGAGTTTACTGTCTGGGTATCTATAGATGTTTGAGTGTCTGGGTTGGAGTTTGCTATCTCTTGAGTAAGGGTCCCCTCGTTGTCTGTGGATAGTATCACTTGGGGTTCTTCATTGTGTGTTGATAGTGGCCAGTTATCAGCTTGATTTAGGTGCTCTGACATTTTTAAAAAGCTTCGAATGCTGCATAGTCAGTCCAAGGTTAGTTGATCCCTTTCTTATGACGAAAAGAAGTGCTTATCTTTTAAAGGCTAGTTGAAATAATAAAGGTTTTGTTTATGCATTCACATTTCTACAGTTTTGCTCATTCACAGCTATCGTGACCCTGTTTACGATATGAATGTTGCTCTTAGTGTGTTTGATATTGTTTGGCAAGCCAGATGATGTGTTATTCACTACACATAATTCAGAAAGAGAAAGAAGCTTCTGTATGAATGGAAAAGCTACTATAGAATGCCCTAGTGGATACACGTATTCTATCCTGGGTATTTCGCCTCCAGAAGACGAAGCTACGATAGAAGTCAAATTCACCTCCATCTGAGTGACATACTCCCCCAATCACTGTACTCTCAAAACATTGACCAATCTCCCAAAGCCTTGTCAGACAGAGCTATCACGCATTCACTATGTGCTACAGAAGAACCACATGTAGGAAAATGCGTCTCCGTATTCTCATAACAACCACCATATCAAGCAAGACGTGGACCCTCTGACCTCTTGAGGCTTTTCTCCGCAGCATAATCTCGATTAAGTTCTTCGTCCGAGTCTTCCATGAGCGATTCAAGACCCGATGCGACACTTGCGTTCTCGTCGTCCTCGGCGACCGATTCCTTGTTCAGGGGCTTCTTATTCGATTCACCATGAGAGAAGGTTGTTTGGATACTTGCGTAAGAGGCGGTGTGGGGCGAGTCTCCTATGTTGTTTCGGTTAGCGAGGGCCTCCCTAATTCCAAAACCCATATCGTCAAATTCCAGTTGAAGTAACCTACCTGTGAAAGTGTCTCCAGTAAGATGTTCGTTTACAATGAAACTGGTGTCGATATCGTCCTCTTCTTGAATCTGAGATGTTGAAGTGGCGTCAGTATGTGCCTCGTCTGTTGTCTCCTCGCTTGTCTTCTCTTTTGTAAGGGCTGAGGTTTCTACAGCTGCGCTGTCGGTTTCCATTTCAACTGCTCCATCCTTGTCATCAGGCTGGATCTGTGGCCCTGCGTCCAAAGAAGAGCCTCTGATACCATCGATCTGAGTCCGAATGAATTCGAGCAGTTCTTCTCCGAAAGCAGTATCGTTCAGATGATATCTCCAGCACACACAGTCTGCCTCCCTGTGGAAATATCAGCACGTCATTTTCTCTTGAGAAGAATGAACTCTATACCAAGCAACCAAGTCAGCAAAGCCATTGTGTCCATAGACCGGACCGTCAACGACAGGTTCATTCTTGTCTGTCATTTCTCGAATTTTCCCACGACCGAAGCTTCTCAACTTGTTGAGAGCTGCCAACACAATCCCATCGTATAGATCACCCTTACGATCGTCATAAAACAGCTGCAAAGCGCTACAAAGGGCTTCGTGTGTAAGAACAAGCTCGCATTCTACCAACTTCTTTCGGATTTGCTTCCCTCGCATCTCTCGTACTGCTTGTCTCAATCCAGCCTTGTCGAGCTTCTCGTCATCATCGGCATAGTTCTCGATATAGTACTGGTAAAATATATCTGAGGAGTATTTATATCCGAGGGCGACTTTTTCTCGGCTATATTTCTCGACCTTTGTTCTGGTAGAGAAATATAATGCTGCAACAGGATCAATCTGGTTATCGTGATCATACTCGTGTCTGGCTCGTTCATAAATCTCCTCAAATGAAAAAAAGCGGGCTTCTCTTGCAGCTTGGTAGCCCGCGCCTTGTTCTTCATCCTCAGACTCATAACTCATTGGGAACATCCCTTCGTAGTTGTTGGTTGTCCCAGCGGCAGCAGCAAGTGGTTCCCCCTTTTGACCTTCAGTGGTTGAATCCCCTCCATCATTGACATGGTTCGCGTCCAGATCGGCGGCTTTGGCATTTTCGTTCTCAGCGAGCCATCTCTCTGTTCGGTTTTCATAGCCTCTTTGTCCAAGCCAATAGGGCACAGATGTTTGTTTATCACCCATATTGACTAAACGTTGGTGATCTTTTGGCGGCGGCGGCGGTGGTGGTGGCTTGTTGCTGGTGTGGTAGAATTGTGGGATGCGCGTCGGAAGTTGAGAATGGTCGGGAAGGTATGAGAATGTTTGTTTTGAGAACACCAGGAGCTGTGAATCACAGAGAGCATTGCAAGAACACGTGCGTACTTGTATGAGCCAATCAGGACGTTGAGCAAGAACCCGCAGCGTAGAAGTGAATACAAAACAGTCAGTCATCGCTAGCGATCACCTTCCCGCATTCATTTTTATAATGTAATAGTTAGCCACGTTTGCTTCAGGGATCAAGATAAGTGAGAAAAACAGATAGACGCGCGATTGTATAGTGAATATGTAATTTTGATAGTGTTGGTGCGTTATATGATTGAATCAATTTGCTGAAGATAATTCTCACTTTGTACTTCTGGTCTTTATTCTTCTATACATGTATTACTATATAAAGTCATTAAGTTTCTCTCTTAAGGCAGTACTATGAATTCAAATAAATAACCTTTAACCTGCGATAATGTTTACTAGAGTCTAAAAGTCCTTTGCTAAAATATAATACGTCAAATGATTCGCTAAATACAATTTAGAAAAGACCTCTGAAATAGAACCAAAAGTTCTAAAATCTCCATCATAAACGGAAACCTATCTAGGCAAATACATTATTAAAACACTATTAGATAATAAGTTCACATATATAAATATCAGATTGTAAGGGTTCTAATCACTACCTATCTATATGTAATATTAGAGGGGTTTTACACACAGACACCAACATGATAGAACTAGATGCAGATGACGTAATAATACTATTTGGCGACAAAGTTACGCCTCAATTATAAAAGTTCTTGTAAGAAGTGATGTATTATACATGACTGTAGAATCAAAGCAGTAGCTACTCATAAATTTACGTCTAATCTTAGACATTATGTTCTTAGGTATCAAGTAAAGGTCCACTAAGGTATCAAAACATTCTAACCCTGAGTCTTGTTACAAATGCTCTTGTTATATAAGCAGGGGTGTTACGAAATTCGCGTCATTTATGGCCACTCAAATCTTTTCCGCTGCTCATTCTACAATGACGTCCCTTCTATCTATGGCATAATAGATTTTGGCATGATAGCTTCTATAGTGATTCACGTTAATGAGTTAGATTGGGTACTGCGTCATCTTAGTCCCAATTTACTGAGAGGTTTTTGTGATTCCCAGCTCGCTTTCTAAAACTATATCTTCGTATGTTATTTATACCCCTCTATTCCCTCACTTCAACTACATTACAACCCAACGTTAGAAAATTCATCTGTCGCTCCTTCAAACCCCGCGGACTTGCAAAAGTTGTTTCAAAATGGCGCTGAACTCTACCCGCTTTTCGCCTAGCAAAGTTGATCTCTTACTGATGATCAAAAGATACAACAGCGCATTACCAGATGATAGCCCGGACAAAATAAGGCCCAGGACCTCTCAGACAGAAGACAATGTTATTAGGTATTTCATGGATCTTGAGAGTTACGAGCAGTTCCCAGATATCGATACTCTAATCTTTGAACTTCTCACCCTGAAGAGAACACCTGGAAAGCTTGTGAATTGGGATTCTTTGCAAGACAGATTCAGCGCAATTCGTGGGGAGAATGAGGTTCTCTCAGGGGCAAAAGATGCTTTTGATGATGAAAATCAAGGTACGCAGGAAGAATCGCCACTTCCAGAACAATCGTCATCTCAACCGCCATTACCAAATGCGGATGTCTCTCATGCTCAACACGTTTCTGAGATCGACAATAAGGCTGCGCACCATTCAACGCAAGCCATCGAGCCTAAATATTCCCCCCACCAGCCAATAATTCAATATGCCACGCCTGTTCTAGCACCCCAACAGCACTTTATATCGGCGCCAATGCAAGCATATGACGGTACAGGGTTGTCGGTTCCCAATTACCACCCAAATTATCAAGCTCTCGAATACATTTCACCCGTTCAAACTCAAGTTTCCCACCAAAGAGTTAGTTTACAGTCGCCACCGCTTTATCCGCAAATCCCTCCACCGTCGCCTCAACTGATTCATCAAAACAACGCTCCGCGCCTTCAATCCCCTTCCCTACAACCTCCGCTACCACCATCCATTTATTCCTCGAATCCAGAGGCTGATTCACGCCGAACTTCACAGTATATCCAGGAGCAAGGGCAAATGTGGCAGACTTCCATTCAGCCGCCTTCCCAAATAACTCCCGACCAGCCTCAGAATCCACAATGTGCTTCCAACAGAGCTCCACAACAGCATCCCGAAAACGTCCATGTCGCACAGTCACCCCCGGAAGATAACTACACTGCGGAATTCGAAATTGAGGAATTTGATACAAACGAGCTATCAGAGGATCCTACCGAAGATTACGTTCCTCGAACAAGATTTGATATAAGCGAAGAGGAGAAGCGGGGAGCTCTGCGGGCAGCGCGTCAGAGAGGTGAAGCGACGTCCAGACAAGTCAAGGACCCGTTTTGGTCAGAAGAGGAGTGAGTTACATATGCTCATACGAATAGAACCTTTAGCTGGAACATAATATAGATATACATTGCAGAAAAATCGTGAAACCAGGGAAGAAAAATATAGAGAGAGATGGTGGCAGTTGGCGTTTTTTGCTTTTGAAATTGTATTTTAGTATGTAAAAGCAGTACAGAGACTATGCTTAAATGAAGGATCCCATTCAAAAGTGTTATTAAATGGCTATTCCTGTTCGTTCCCCTAGGCCTTTTCGTGAATCTTCCGCCAAGGAATCCCCGTAGATTTTACGCGAGCCCCTGGATAATATGGGTCTTCTGTCCACACGGCAACCTAGGTTGGGGCACATTCAAATCCAGGTAAAGTATTCTGGCCTGAAAAACTGACAGTAATCATATTAATACTCATATTGAAAAATGGGACATCGAGGAGATCCATCAAGTCACGTGAGAGGTAAATGGCTGAAAACCTGAATACTCGTATATCTTTTACGCTGAAGAAGTCAAAAGAAAAAATTGGAACATGGTGAGATTCGAATAAACCGCTTTGACCAACAATACGTTTAATCAGTTCCTTGGTTGCGATATTTATATGTGACCATGAATTTACACGTCTCTTGCCCTCACAGGTAATCTTTCAACCATGCCTTAAGCAAGCCAAGCCTTACCATTGCTACCAAGGTAATTTTGATGCACTCTAGTACTCAAGGGTGATTGTCTACTGAAATCGTGCTTAACACAATTGTTTCGTCTACCGCAAAATAACTTTTTTACCTTTTTTTCCCGCGGAGGACTTGTATAAAAGACTCTAACAACGCTGTGAGCATTATGATCTGCAACTGCACAGCTACTTAAATACCTTGCCGATGGATAGCTGTCAGCGAGAGCCCTTCATCTCTAACCCTTATACAAGATCGAAATTATTCTCGCTCTAAGATTTATACGCCCAGGAATGAGTGTCGTACTCGCAGCCTTAAAGTATACTTGAAGCTATGTCCTATCTGACTCCGAAAATCTCTTTCTTGAGCAGTTATCCACAACGACCTTAGCTCGGCTTGCTCTTTGCTTGATGGGTGGGTTCAGAAACATCCCAAAATTTGAAAAGCTTCAAAATATGCTCATGTAGATGTTTGGTAAGGGATTCGATGATCCCAGCGTGGTCGATGATTAGAACAGTGTGGTGGCCTTTCCCCTTAGTTGAGCGGACACTGGTCACTTCCAAAAAGGCTGTATAACGAGCATCTTTAGTCTTCACAAGAGCAGCAATTGTTACCATAGCATTTAAGCCTTTCGTGAAATAAAAACGCCCACAAAAAATCGATCTGGTTCTGCTAAAGGTTCTGTTGACTCAACAATGAATTCATTGACTAGAACGAGTTTACACATGCCCTCCACGTTATCCACATCGGGAATTCTCAAAAGGCTTTGGTCTGCCGCTCAGTTAGACCTTACCATATGGGCTCACTGACCATATGTTGCTCAGAGTTCTTTCCAAGTTCTATTCTTATTAATACCAGAGCCAGCATCTATCAGGCAGAAATCGACCACCCCCATGCCCAAATAGCCACGCCAATCACTAGTATATAAGGCATACTCATCTTAATCAGCTTCAGTGTCACCCCAACCTTGACAATGTTGGCAGCATTGCTACCCTGGTTCACATATGGAAATGGCTCATCCGGCACAGAAGCCTTGCCCAGAAATTTGCACAGCGGTTCCCATCCATCCCGTGGATGAAACTCCAGAAGATTTTCGGGCGCAATGAGGGATCTAATGTGTTTGATATGATCTGGCATATATCTCGCTAAAGCATTACGGTCGGTCCATGGCTTAGGGGACGTCCAATCGGCCAGTCCAAGCTGAAGGCAATCATGTAGTGCACCCAACCCTTCCTAAAGGTCTCTCGTCAGAGTTGATTTTTCTCACTCAAACATGCGACAGCACTTACAGGATCTAGCCATATCAAGAAAGGCCAAATTCGCCAGCCGAGAATTGAATAAATGGATGTTTCCACCGATTTGACCCATGAGCTTGGTTCTCGTTGCGTTAGGACAACCTTAGCATTTGGAAAGGCAGCTACAAGTTCGGCGGCAAAGTTTACACAGGGCATGTCTGTGACTGCCTAGTGACTTGTCAGCTTTTGTATGAATGCGAATTCAGGGGTACCAACGCTGTACTCCTGAAGTAACTTGTCGAAATCTTCGGGGCTGTATTTCTGCCCAATTCCATGGACTTTGAAATTGAGCGCCTCGCGCCAACAGTTGATGTGTCGATATCGCTTGTTGTACGGCTTAGGGGCTTCCAACATGTGGTAGCTTCTATAGCCAAGCTTGTTAAGGGCAGTATACATGGCTGTCGAAGGTGGTCAGAAAAGCATGATTTCATACTACGAGAGTATTACTCACTCATTGTTGACGTACGGGAAAGCCCGAGGCACAGGACCTGCATTTCCAATGGTCGTGGTTTCGTCGCAACGATCTTATCGATTTCTCTGCTAACAACCATGACGATAAACTTTTCATGAGTCTCGTCTTAAGGATTTTTTTGATGTGCGAAAAAACGAGTGTCATGTTCGATACAGCGAGGCGTTTTGGTAAATCTTGATCCCCACAGATCCAACAAAGTCTCGCGTTGGTGCTTGATTAGGATTAATGCTCCCCGCACCAACTACGGAACAGTAAGAATCACCAACTTGCCAACTGCTTGAAATATCCATGAATCCGACTGCAGGCGATAAGTCTAAAGCTAGTAATGGTTTCGTGTGGAATTCTCTTCGCTTCTTAATCTTACAGAACATCATTTCCACACCCTCTTCCCTTCTTCACCAGAATACCCTTTCATCTTTAAAAGCGAATCCCTCGAAATTAGCCCCATCCTAGAACCCACCTCTTATATTATGGCGAGCGCCAGACACAGACCAACAAGCCATCTTGTCTTCCTGTACAATTATCGTCACTGTGTGAATCATTCTCTCCTGCAAGGCAGGGGAGGAAGTGATTAGAACAACTCCTAGAACATAGATTCTAAGGTGTAAGAAGAGAAGTAACTCGAGAAATGCCATTAAACTGAGACAAATTTGTGATCAAAAGAGGGATATACAAGGAATAAGAGTATTTGCTGTCGATTCACATCCTACCCTCGAAAACGGACCTCTCAATTTATACTAAGCTTCCAGGGCGTACGGCTTCAAAGTCGTGGTTTACTATATTTTGATATTTTGGTATCCTGATATGGATGTTGGTTTGTTACTTTTTGTGTGTTTAGTAATGTCTATTCTCATCAATTAGCAATCCTCTTCGATAAAACCAGATACCCCTCATTCATCCCAGTGGCTTCAAGAAACCTTCACATATATAAACACAACTGAAATAACACCCCCTCCACCTATCCTCATCCTTAATTTCTCCAAGGCCAAAGTAATGATCAAAAGTCAACCTATCAGTCACTCAAATTAATTTTTAAGAATAAAACACCCTCATTAGCACACAAACACAAGTCCTCCTTAACGCCGCCCACTCAACCATGCATTATACTACTATCACACCCAAAGCTTGTACTGTTTCAAAATCTCAACGCAATTATCATCTCGGGCCTCCGAAAGGTTTCGAGCAAACTTGCAGAATGTATACCAAACGGGCCATTTCTGGACGTTACTGCCAGAAGAAATATTTTCTTGAAAGACTTAGTCAAATCAAGGTAAAGACCTTTAATAAGGCCCTCATTCAGTTATTTGAGCGCAGCATCTTCTTCGAGAATCTACATACAACATAAACATCAAAGATATAAACTTCAACTGGGGGCAAATGAAAACGAAGAAGAGATGGTGCAAAGAACATCAGAATGAATCCTTTACTGTGCATCAACCAATTACCTGAACGTTCTCTATGATTACGAACTCTCTGAACAAAGAAGAGGAGAAGTTTTGTTTTAGGGGAGTTGCTGTCGATTCGAGTCTTACCGTCGAATTTGGGAAATTCGTACATAATTAACATAGCAAACACAAAACTCCTATATACTGGAAGACTTACACATTTATTATTCTGGTTAACCCACAGAAAGATAGTGGCATCAACTAAACGTAGACATTTGTAATTCGTTGCAACCAGGAGAACAGTGACTTTGCTATAACCTCTAGACTTCACGAGCTACTCCATTCTTTTACGTTATTTTCCTTTCTTAAATATTTCTTCCACAGAGCAGTTACAGTAGTTGTTGCGTATGGTGAATGGACGAGGAGTGTGATACATGTCCAAGTGATTGCTAGAGCTCTCAGGTACCATCCACGCCATCACCTTTCATCCATCTAAACTCTAGTATATACTCAATAGTATTCTACTTCCAAGACACCAACACACTCTCCCACAACCTCTCAAAACCAAATCAAACCCATCCAGTCAACCTAAATCAACTCTCATTCTAACTCTAGCCTATCATACACCACAACCACACCCAATGAGCCCTCGATGCAAATAAATAAATAAGAACCTCAAACTTAACCTCCCTCCAAAAACCCTCATTCCACAATTTCCGTTCACTCATCCCATACCACTACCGACAGTCTAACTTCCTCTATAAAACCACCCTAAAACACACTACTGGTAACCCAACGCAAAAACTCATCGATACAATGGATTTCGACATGGCATGAATCCAAATTACCCAAGCAACCCAAGCAGTCCACCCCAACTCGCACAACCAAAGAACCTTCTTTCCACCAAGGAGCCACCATCACCCCAAAATCCCACAAAAGAATCCAACACCATCTCACAAACGAACGAAGAAACCCTCATCCGCAGATCTACCGTCGATTCCCACTCTACCACCGACCCATCTCTATCCGTTCGTTCATCCTTAACAGACACAAAGACTTCACCTGCGTCTAAAGCGTATCAGCACTTCCGAGAAGCTGGGAGAAAGAATGCTGCCTCCCACGGACACTCAACTTTCTTCGCGCTAGATCTCTTCCGATGAGATCGACGGGACTGGTTCTGTTTCTCGCTATTCATTTGTATTTTTGGATGACATAGGAATTATATAATTTCGATATTTGACCCTACAGTCATTCAAATTCGGATCTCTCCTTATACGAAGCATCTGGATTATCTAGTTTACCTGCCACCTCTCCCAAACCACCAATTCAATTCACCAAACAGCTACCATCCCCCTACCATCAAATCCGTGATCCATCGTCCGTCCATCACGGTGCACAACAAAACGAACTATCCTCAAGAGTATCGTCCCTATCTTTCTTACCCTTGAACCCACTAGAGCCTCACTTAGTAATCCCGATATAAGATCCCTAGGATACCCAGTCCGTCTAGAACTCCCATGTGGCTATTCTACTCTTTACCTTGTCGACCCTCTAATCCTCACGTCTGGACTTTAAAACAAAAGCTCCCTTGGTAGAGGTCTTGTCTGGTATACTTATCATAGTATTATACCCTTAAGACTTACCTACCACTCCTTACTACCGTAAGCGACACAGTAAAGATAAAGTACTTCGCTAGTAATCAATCGTATATGGTAAGTTATAGACACCCATTGCGTAATATTATAATTTATACGGATTCGACCATCAAAGCTAAGAACCTTAAGTCGGTGAGAGTACAGAAGTCTGCCCTGTGAGATCTGATATCCTCTTCTTCTACATTTGGATTGTAAATATCTTTCTTCCCTTATATCCTCACACTAGAATTAGGCGTTACAGTAGGAGCGAGGTAAGGAAAGGGGTCATACTCCCAAAGTAAAGTATACTGTGATATAATATATCTTCAAGATTCGTACCAAGAGGAACAATTCGAAGTCATGCTTGGTAGAAATATACCATATAGGACTTGACGTAGCATTCGAGATCCCATAGCTACTTTCAGCTGCAAGTAGGGCAAGGAAGCAGAAGTACAGTAGTTGAGAGGACAGAGAAGAAAAAAGGTAAGCCTCAGACTACAACATCGCATCACAGGCCCGAGATCTAAACACATCTTACACAAATACAAACATGAATCTTTGTCCTTGTTAACTTTCATTGAATGGAGTTTAAGCTCTAGGCTCTCCTATCATAAAATCGTACAACAGTCGCCGATCTCCTCACAGAGAATCCCTAACGACCTTATCAACCGCCTTAGCAAAGTAGTCGACATTCCCCGTGTTCAGACCCGCCATCGATATACGACCATTCTTGGTCATATAAACATGCGCCGTGCTGCGAAGTTCCAAGACCTGCTTCTCCGACAAACCAGTGTAGGAGAACATGCCAATTTGATCCGTGATGTGATTCCATGTACCCGGTGTACCTAGCTCCTCAAGTTTACTCCGTAATGCCTTTCGCATGGTGATAATTCTTCCAGACATGGTCCGTAAGTTCTCCTCCCACTCCGCGAACAGCGCCTCATCATTCAACACCAACCCCGCAATTCTAGCACCATATGCAGGAGGATTCGAAATCTCCGAACGCTGCAGAATAGCAAGTTGGGAAGCAATACGTCCAATGGTAGCCTGGGAATCCGTTCCGGGACCAGTCACGAAATGGAAACATCCGGCCCGCTCACCATACAAACCAAAGTTCTTGGCAAAGGATTGAGCGATGCAAAGCTCGAAGCCCTGCTCAACAAAGTAGCGAACTGCCCAGGCGTCTTTCGCAAGATCTCCCGAGGCGAAACCTTGGTATGCGCAGTCGAAGAATGGGAAGTGGGATTTCTCTCGAATCAGCACGGCCAGTTCCTTCCACTGCTCCTGGGTGGGGTCCACTCCGGTGGGGTTATGTGCACAGGCGTGTAAGAGGATAATACTACGCTCTGGAGCTTCGCCGATGGCCTTTTTCATTCCGTCAAAGTCAAGACCCTTTGTGGAGGCGGAGAAATATGGGTAAGTGGAGTGCGCAAGTTGGACGTTGGAGAAGATCTGGAAGTGGTTGGCCCATGTCGGGTTGCTGAAGTAGGCCGTTGCTTTGACTGGGAAGAATTTGGAGAGAAAGAGAGCTCCCAGATGGACGGCACCTGTGCCAGAGATGGTTTGGAGACTGCAGACTCGTTTGTCGGCGAGAGCTGGAGAGTCGGCGCCGAGGATGAGCTTTGCAGCTGCAGATGTGAAGCTTGCAAGACCGGCAATTGGGAGATATTCGTGGTTCAATGCGGGGTCATTTCGAAGAATCTCGTCGGCCTAGTGGCGGCAATTAGTCAATGATGAATTGCTTTTTTTTTGGGCAATGGAGTTGTACCTTCTTGACCACTGGTAGAACCCAGGGCTTTGCATCGTCACCTCTGTAAGCGCCAATCCCGAGATCGACTTTTTTGTCAAAGGTATCAGCTCGATATGCAGCCATCAGCCCGAAGAGGGGATCTTCTGGAGCTTGAGGAACGGCATCGGCCGTGAAACTGGTGGAGGTGGATGAAGACATGTGTGCGGATATGGTTTGCAGTCTGGAGACGGGCGAGGTCGACTTTTTATATGACGAGGGAGGTGGTGGTGCAGGATTACTTGGAGATGCCGCAGTATTGGCGGTGTTTGGATGCTCGTTTGAGGGTGCCATAGCTAGGGGACGAAGGGGGGGCCTATGGAGGGCAGTGGAGTCACTGTATGCAGTACTTGTATGCTGCGGGTATGCTGCGGGTATGCTGGCCTGGGCGCGTTGGGGGAAGTGAGTGCTGGGCACTGCTGGCTGCAGTTGGGGTTGGCTTGGGGTTGGCCTGGGGAAAGAAGTGGGCTGACTTTGCTGGTGTTCCGGAGACCTTCCAAGTCACGCAAGGCAAGTCGGAACTTATATATTATTTTTTAGTAATGCACCGCTTCTGCTTGGATGGTGATCGACCGTCATGGCAGCTACGCGGCCTACGCCGAGGTACTTGTAGTTTCAAGCTTGAACCTGCTTACCTAGGTAGGTAGGCTTCTTCACGAGCTGACAAGACTTACGATTCATGAAATTATACTGTAAAATCTTACTGCTACCGTAGCATGTGCTCCTTACGGCCTGAACCTGGATAGAAGTTTATCACGAGGACCCGTATCCACCTGTTCTGCGTGCCTGTGAGGCTGTGCCTGCATCCGAGGGGATGTTGGCGCTCACATGCAAAATTCAAAAATGCAGTTACTCCGTAGAGTATTCAGAAAACCATCAGTACGGAGTACTCGAGTACAATGTCTCAAATGACTAAATCCCATACCACCAGGAATAGACTCAATCCACACGATGCGTAAAAGACGTACTTGGCCGTACTTTTTCGCTCCGCTGCCTTCTTGAGTTGTTTGTTTCCACCTCCCACATTTTCCGTCGTTAGCAAAGAGTCTTCCACCAACTGAGAGATATACTCGGATTGCGTAGCAAGATTGTTGACAAGTTGTGTTTGGAGTTCCGATATTTCTACAAGCGATTTCTCAGCAGTTCTGGAAATGTGTCAGCTCTGGCTCTCGTCCAAGAGACAATCCTGCCACGTACCTAACTTGATCCAATTTACTCTCGTAAAGTCTCAACATATCCTGGTTCTCCTGTTCAAACATTTGTATCTGCTCCTGCGACAATTCTGTCTCGGGATCTATCTGCTGGGTTTCCACAGGCGGAGCTGCGGTTGATTTATAGCTTGATGAAGGTACTGTTGCAGCATTTTCAAATCCTCCTAATTCTGGCATATGTAGCTTGGAATTTGCAAGGACACTCTTATTCTTTTCCACCTCTCGAAGTATTCGTTTCTCCATCATCGATGCCTGGATCCCTCCGCATTCTTGTAATTTTTGTCGCAAGTACCATAGAACACTTTCTCGATGCCCACTAATCGCATTCGCTCTCGCCTCTTCGAGTTGCTGGTCTGAGGACTTGGTTTGTCCAGCCCCTCCTGCGGCCCATTTCCCTAAGGACCCTAATCCCAATCGTGCGAACTTCTTTCTCGAAAGTGTCCTTTCCGTGTCTTGTCGCAATTGCTCAGCATCTGCCAAATGTCGAATACTAGCATTCAATTCTCGTAATAATTGTTTCGTCTCAGCATCAATCTCCTCTCTTTGGCGATCTGTCAAGAAGTGCCATTGTTTCTCATTCGCAGCTAGTCTCGTCCTTCGTGGTGGCGGCGCGGTAGAAAGATATGACTGCCTTATTTTTTTGAGGTACGCATTGAGTGAAGCAATGTGGGAGTTCTAAACAAGATGTTAGAACGGTATATACTGTGGCATCCAAGGTACCAACAATGCGATATGCCTCCTTCTGAAATTCGTCAATGGTCTGAAGAGTCAAAGATGGACTGGTCGTTGGTTTAGCATCATGGCTTCTGAGGAGCTCGTCAAGGAGAGGAGTAAGGTCCGTCATGGAGAAAGATGCGCAGTGGGAGCTTGGGTCGTGAGAAAGTTGTGAGGCAGCTTGAATCTGGGCCAACTCGGTCTAGCTATGATGCCAGTTCAAAATGCCAGTTCCAGTTTAAATGTGGCGCAACTACGGTGGCTTTACGCTGAACTTTTCGCCGTGTTTGATTGGTTACTGATCTCGTATTCGTATTCGAGACTCTCGACTACAAAATCCGCGGGCAGTCTAAATCGTACAAGCTCATTTCTCCAACACTTCGCCATACCTGCCTATCTACTCGAGTATGTAGTATTTCACGAACCACCTACCTAATCAGACGATATACCACATATCATCTGTGACGCCATGGAATCATTGCAGCTCGGCTCGGTCGAATGGAACCGAGGCTTTCTGCCCGTATTCATCTAGAATGGAGACCACAGCTCTATGTCGAGCTACGTAGCTACACCTATACCTATACTTACTACTAGGTATGCCTCGGATCCAGTAAGAAAAATGGACAACATCAGAAGCTCCTTGGATCCTCTTCTAGGTAGGCACAGAAGACCAAGGCTAGACCGACTGATCGGAGCTCATTCGGAATCAAATAAACAATGGGGCCCATCGGCGTTCCGTGGATTTTTTTACTGATTGCCATCACTTCAATCCGTTATCGCTCAACAATGCCTGCCGGATGAAGACTCCCGCAACATCGTGGCAATCATTGGCCAGTAATAGCCATGTTTTTGGCGCCCCATCGTGGGAACAGCGTGGTTCGGCGGAGCCTGCGTCATTTCTACCCTGTTAGTACCTTTAGATCGTACTACCCGACTAGGTCGGTTGGTGAATTTCTTTTTCCATTTCCCTTTTCACTTGTAGAAATTTTGGTGTTTTATCAGCTTTTTCGCTTCCTGTTTTTGTCTTTTGTTATGATATACCAACTCATATCCATATGGCCGAGGAATATCAGGTAAGAGTCGCTGGGAAAGGAGAAGAAGAAACTGGAGAGAGAAACCAAGATACTCTCCCTCCCAAATCAATACATCAAAATCCGCCACGTTCTCGAGAAATTCCCCAAAATGTCCTGGAAGATGGAACACAAAATGAAGAATCTCAAAATACCGGACCAGACCTTGAGCAATTAGCACCCGTCAACACAGGACCGGTATACTCAGCCTTCGGAGTTTGGAAAAAAAGATACATCGTCCTAATGGTCACTTGGGCAGCATTTCTCTCCCCAACTTCAGCAAACATATATTTCCCCGCTCTCAATTCTCTAAAAGTCGACTTGAACGTCGACACGAGACTCATCAATCTAACGCTCACCTCTTATATGATATTCCAAGGACTGGCGCCAACCATTTTTGGAGATTTGGCAGATATGGCGGGACGAAGACCCGCGTATATCTTGGCTTTTGTCATTTATATGGGTGCGAATATTGGTCTCGCTTTACAGGATAGTTATGCCGCGCTTTTTATTCTAAGGTGTTTGCAGAGTACTGGGAGTAGTGGTGCTATCGCTTTGGGATATGGGGTTGTGGCGGATATCTCGTCTAGTGCTGAACGAGGGAAATATATGGGCATTGTTGGAGCGGGGACGATGATGGGACCAGCTCTTGGTCCTGTAATTGGAGGACTTCTGGCTCAGTTTCTGGGATGGCGGTCTATATTTTGGTTTCTCGTTATTCTCTCTGGATGCTTCCTCATCCCATTCATTCTCACGGTCCCAGAAACAGGTCGAAATGTTGTAGGAAACGGCTCAATTCCTCCACAAGGCTGGAACATGACCATCCTCGAATGGTGGACCCTCCACCAGAAATCAAAATCCATCTCCGAGCTCTCACGAACAGTCAGCGCCGAGGGACGTCGTCTCCAACAAGCAGAACTCGCACGAAAACGCAAACTGCGCTTTCCCAACCCACTCAAAACAATCCACATCATCATGGAGAAAGACATGGCCGTGGTCCTAATCTACAACTCCTTAATCTACACCGCATTCTACGACATCATCGCATCCATCCCCGAGCTTTTCCAGGAAATCTACCACTTCAACGATCTCCAAATCGGACTTTGTTACATCCCCTTTGGAGTAGGCTGCGCCATTGCCAGCTTTGCAAACGGCAAGATGCTCGATCGAAACTACAAACGAGTAGCAAAACAAATAGGCTTCACCATAGATCGCAAACGCGGCGACGACCTGCGTCACTTCCCGATCGAAAAAGCTCGCTTAGACCTCATCTGGCCGCTTCTCATCTTCGGCTTGGTCTGTATCCTATGCTACGGCTGGGTCCTCGAGAAGAACGTCAACCTCGCCGCGCCGCTCATCCTGCAATTCCTGATCGGTCTCACTGTCAATGGCTCGTTCAATATCCTCAGCACGTTAGTGGTTGATCTATACCCGCAGAGTCCTTCGACGGCGACGGCGGCGAATAACCTTGTTAGATGTCTGGTTGGAGCGGGCGGAACGGGCGTGATCAGTTTGATGATTAAAGGTATGGGAAGGGGGTGGTGTTTTACGTTCATTGCGCTGGTGTGTATGGTTACCATGCCGATGCTTTGGGTTGAGTTGAAACAGGGCCCTAGATGGAGGGAGGAGAGGAGGGTTAGGTTGGAGAAAAGGGAGAGGGCGAAGAGGTTGGAGGAGGCGAGGGCGATGGGGTTGGAGGAGAGTGAGAGTGAGGATTCTAGTGCTGTGAGTGGGGATGTTGGGACCCCTGAGAAGGACGAGGAGAAGGTTTGATTGTTTGTTTGTATGTTGCATGCATTTCGTGGCGTCTTCTGGATCTTTCATTTTGGAATTATCGAATGTAGCATAGGGGGTGTAAAATTTGAGTGCTCTGATACGGTATCTGGATTCCAGAGAGTTTATAGTATATTTTCTTATGAATCTTCTTACCGAAATTGATTTCTCCTGTGATGGATACTTATAAGAATTTGATAATCTGTAGAGTCTCTAAGACTAGAGATGCTCTTCAATTTGTTCAAACCTCACTGGTCTCTCACCTATTGTAATTGGGTCTTGACTTATGAATCCTATCCAAGAAACGACATCTCAGGGAAAGAGAAAGTGGATGGGTTCTTGTCGCTAATGCACTCACTGGGTAGTGTAAAGAAGCCTTAGATTATACTATAAAGCTATACAAGGTTGTTGGTTACTTTACTTGGATCTTTTGGGATACCAGTATTGGAATATTGGTATCTTCAATTTGGGTTAATAAAATAGTTTGCTACTTTCATAAGCATAAGAAGAGTGATGAGTGTTATTTGGATATGACAAAGGAGGAGGTGGCTGCCAAGAGGGAATTCAAGCAAGTTCTGGGTATGCAATTGGGAAAGCTTTTCTTGGCCTGGGGATGAAGGGGTATAGCGTTAGACAGACGACAATCATGACTGACACTTCAGCAAAGAAGGAATACATGGGAATGAAATATGCACGGTTGGGCGAAGTTCTCTTCGTTTGGGGAAGGATCGAGGTTTCGTTGGGTAGATAGTAATGAATATCTTACACCAATCATTCCCATGAATCCAACTGTATGGTAAGAATTGATATGGGACCGAAAGAGACCGGTGGCTTTCAGTGTACTGAATTCCTCTGCGTTGTGTTTTACCTGATGTTTGTTTCGCGAGAATCATAATATGCCTCTTTGAGTTAGATTATTTTTGCCATTTTCCTTACTATAGTTTAACATCGCTAAGGCTTGATTGCCAACTTATTCGAGCTGAAGTCAACAAGAGGTCCAATCTTCAAAGTACGGACCGTGCTTCTAAAGCGGTAATTACCAATGTAGAGTCAAGATCAATGTATTGTTTATTCATTATTTGCTCAAATTAAGGAAGCTGTTGTCAACAACTCTGCGTTAAGCCCTTTTGCCAGAATAATCTTCTCCATTATACATCTCGATAATAGCTCGATATGGCAGGCGCTTTCTCCAATAAATAGCACCTCTCTTTTGGAGAATGTCCGTGAAAAGTACATCTGCCATACGGACCACCACGCCACTGCACATCACCCTTCGATATCATGTCAAAAATGTCTGTGAAAAGACTTTGATCTTTTATCGCTGCATGCCGGAATTTCTCGATCGCAGCTGTTCTATACTGATTCAGCCCCTTGAGACCAAAGATGTACAGTCCCAAAACCCATTTCCGTAACTTCGAGGTCCTGTCCGTATGATGGAACACGTGTGAAAAAACTCTCGGTGGCGGTAACAAATGGTGCGTATCGTGTAAGTCTTGAATAGCATCGATTATCTGGTCCATCAATTCTACCTCGCGAATTTTGTCTGCAAAGATGTAGAAACCGTAAAGACTTTTGATATGAGACAGTGTGTTCAGACGCATGACTATTCCCCGATACAACCAATCCACAAATAAGGAGACCACCTCGGGAGAGTCCTCAGGCATATCCATGGTCCCATTTTGCTCCTTAAATCCCCCAAGGAAGGCTTTCTTGAACCAAGGAACATTGCATATGAGGTCTTTGTGGACTGTGAACTGTGTACGAGTTTGGCCAACGTACAGATTGACGACATCGTTTCCCAGAGTACTGCTCAGTATGTCAGTTGAAGTGTTTGAGCAATGGAGAGGATCGCATCACCTTTGTAAAGTATCTGTATATAACGCTTTCGTGCTAATTTCTCGGCGTGTGGAAGTCATCTTCGCTTGCTGAGGTTCGTATTCTCTTTTCTTCTGGGGTGGTTTTTTTTTTTTTGGCGAAAAGTCTTTGCATGGACAATAACACTCTACGGTGGCGGCTTTACGTATATATGCCAGGCAAGAGAGCTGTGTCATGACAATGACATGATGAACATGACTGAACGAACGAGATTTAAAACAAGATTCTAGAATGAACTTGGGCGTACACGCACCGATTTCATCCTCGATTTTTTCTAGAGCTGGAATGCCTATATCTAAAAATTTCAGACTGCGGCAACTGGCTTATTCCATATGTTCTGTTCGTTGGGCCGCACCCATCCCAGAAGATCTCCAAACACCTGGAACAGAACCATCAAGAATGCATACAGGTTACGAGGACTTGCTGGAACCGTCCCAAGCACAGCCTTGGAACTTTCTGGAATCCCGTAGCCGAGTTACCTCGCCATCTGCTGGATTCACCCAGCAACGCGCCCACAACGCCCCACTTTCTCGCACTTCCATTTAAGAACATCAATAAGCAAATTCCTGCCAGCATTCAGATTCCGCTAATTCAAAAAGTACGTCCTTTACGAGCCTATGGCCTAACGGAGCGAGCTGCGCGATCTGCTTGCGAGATAAACCAACGCCTTCGGGTGCAGAGTTAGTCGGGCTTGCGGACGTCCAGAGGGTGATTCCTGGGACTTCTTCCTGCTCTTTTTTACAATTTTTTATTTTGGGGTTTTATTTTTGGAGTTTTCTGTTGGTTTGATGCTCTGAAATGACGATGTAGTTTTGCTTTGGGGGGTTGGAGGCGCGTGGTTGCCGACGCGACGAGGTGGTTTTGTTTTGGTGGTCGCTTAGCCCTTGTCCTATTGCATCTCAGTTGAGCAAGCTGCAAGGAAAATCGACAATGTAGTAATTACGCAAGTGTGTATCATTCGCATCTGGCGAATTTTTCGCAACATAGATTGGACAAAATATGAATTTTCAAGGAAACAGGGTATCATTTGTGATCTTTTTCTATTACCCAAAAATCCATTAGATGTGCGCAGATCGCGAACGCCTGTTCCTTTTAGTTTCCGTTGCAAAACGCTCCACTCAATTAACAATCAAGCCTCCTATGGAGCCCCTTTCTATTTTCGGCTCTCTCAGAAGGCTTTTTCGTCCCCTCACTTCTTGGAGTGTTTCTTGTTCAAACGACAATCTTCGCCCTTGTGACTATGGAATTTGCATTTGTTTCCCGATTTTCGCACCTGATATCAGGAGTTTTGCCTACAACCCGCTCGATGATTTCCTCAAATTTTCGCTAATGCGGATAAGTTTATACAGACCCGTACTTCTCCATTCCTTTCCTTCAATTCGAAGGTGGTATGTATAGAGTTTCAGAGCCCAAGCTCGCTATTCGGATTTGTATTTTGTTTCTCTGAACATGCGCAAGAGAAGATCAAGCTTAATTTATCGTTCATATTCAGCACGCGTATCTTGAATGGCATCGATCATATCGTTCACAAGTTCCTCCTCACCCACGTTTTCTGCAAAAATGTACAGACCTGAAAGCTAATCAAGGTACAGGCCTAATCACTTCACGATTAAGCCAACCTATGAAAAAAGATATCACCGTCAGAATAACTCAGTTGAGCAAAACTTAAAATATATCTAGGTTTGAAAAGATATTATTTTAAAATTCTTATATGTATAAAATTGTTCTATACGCGATTAACCAGTGTCTGTTCAGAAAAAGTGACGTTGTGTTTTCTTGCAAACAGAGGCTCAAAGCCAAGGATAGCTTCTGGTGAGGTTTTGGTGGATATTCATACCTCCTGCGGGCTGGGTCATCGCTAATGTTAATTTGTAGAATGTACGAGAGAGCTGACGGAGAATCAATTGGTGAGCAGCAAATGCAGAGTGAAATGATTTAAGTTTCCTTTCGAGGTTATAAAGACCACTTTGTTTATGATACCGTGGCATCGTTCTGGTAATACATGGCTCTAAAGTAATGAGCAAGGTAATGAAGTTGATGGGGGTGATTGCCTCATATATTCTCGCTTAAGATGAACCAAAAAGTTTACTGCTAAATTTTAGAATGAAATTGTTTGTGTGGGATGCTATTTTGTGCAAATGGTATTTTGGTATTAGTCAAGGGGCCCAGGGGACGTTTCTATGTCTGAAACCCTCTGGCAAGAAATATTGTCAAAAGAACTTGAGTCTTGACAGAACCGCTGCTGTTGACACTAGGTAGCAACTCGATGCGAGCATCACTCATCAATTGTGGTCCATAATCACAAATTCTGAATACTTGATGATCGATCGATATCGACTCAAAATCGCACGGAAATTAGAGTCCTAGCCTCTCCCCCGCGAACCAAGAAATTACACAAGGCTCGCATTTCCTGTAGAAACGCCTTTCAAGCCTTCCCAGAAGCAATCTCCGCATGTCCCTTCTTAATGCCCAACCTCTTCGCCTCATCATCAACAATATCCGGAATTTCCTCACTTAAACTCTTTCCCTTAGGACTCCAACCCAAATACTTCCTCGCTCTCTTCGCAAACCCCTTAGAATTCAACCCCCAAGACAGGGCCTCAAACCCAGCAAATTCCTTCGCTTCCTCCACCCCCATGAGCTTGACACTCTTCTCCTTGATATAACCCTTCTCAAAAGCAACTTCACCAATCTGCTTAGACACCTGACCCCAGACATGATGTCCATTCTCCACCAGAAAATAGCCTTCCTTGCCCCAAAGATGGGGATCTAGTTCTGGTTTATGCTCAAGTGCAGCATCGACCAGGAGAACGAAGAGAGCAGAAAGATCATGGACATGAACATTATCCCATTCCGTAAGACCCTTTCCAAGTTGCGGCGCTTGACCATGTTTCAAAGTCCCCTCCGTAAGAGAATAAACCTGTCTACTCCGTTGGTTTCCCGGTCCTCTACCCTTGCCGTAGATAGTTGGGGGGCAAAGAATAGCAGTCTTCACAATGTCTGAAGAAGCTGCGAGGACGAGCTTATCGACATCTCTATGGAAAGCAGAATCAGGCAGGGAAGTCAAGTCCGAAACTCGTTCGAGGTCATCATATGGTTGTTGAGAAGGGGGCTCGCCATAAGTGTTAGTTTCCATGTCTTTCCAGACCAGGATTCCGGTACCAGAGGTGTGTAGCCAGAATCCGGGCTTTTCTTTGGTATGGCCGGCTGCTATTCCTTTGGCGATTGCGCGGGCGGCTCCTGCGTGATCTGATGCATCGGCGGTATCTATAAAAACCCCATTAGATCGGTGTATTGAATTCAAAAAGATCTAGGTAACGTACGGATTACAATATCAGCTGCAGCACTCTCCTTTTCCAGCAATTCCGAATCATCAAGAATTCCATAGACAAGTCGTACTTTTGGATATGCCGCGGCAACTAGAGCACCCTTTTCAGAGTTCCGTACTAGTGCCGTGTACTCGTAGTCTGGATGTGCCTTTTCAAGCGCATAGAAAAGATCCCCGCCAATGTAACCAGTGGTTCCCGTACTGAATAGACCATTAGTTTTGTGACATCGAATTGATCTAATACTCACATGAAGATTTTTGGGGCCATTCTGAGAGATTTTGTTGTTAAGATTTTTGAAGATACAGAAGATTCGGCCGAAAGCTGAAGGCCGTGGCGGGGTTGGAAATGTATGACGTATGAGGGAAATGAATGGTCCCACCTACTCTATTTCTAAGCAACAACATGATGAGCAATTCATCGAGGATACCTTCCAATGGAAAGAAAGAGAATAATTTTGAAATTCATATTCACTCATTTTAGATTAACTAACCTGATATCCCATTCACGGCAACTTGAAAAGATACAGTATAAAGTTCGAAGGCTAATAAAAAAGTCCCGAGAACCTTGTCCTCTCACAACCATTTCCAGGGTTCACCATGAACCTTACTACAAGAATTCAAACCTTCAACACAACCTAGAGCATCTCAAGAATATACCATTCCGATACACACGGTGACGAATCTCTCCTTTATAAAAGTAAACCTTAGCTAAGTCCAAACCAGTCCGTGAACTCACAATCTGCACTGGCCTCGAAAGTAATAATAATAGAGTGGCGCCCTAACCTCCTTTTCAAGAATTGGCTTTTAGAAAAGTTCTGTGCGGAACCTGGTATAGCTG
Organism: Hymenoscyphus fraxineus; assembly: GCA_900184765.1. Classification (NCBI taxonomy): domain Eukaryota; kingdom Fungi; phylum Ascomycota; class Leotiomycetes; order Helotiales; family Helotiaceae; genus Hymenoscyphus; species Hymenoscyphus fraxineus. The sequence goes on from LT855410.1 coordinate 1,096,499, forward strand.
TAGCGAATAGGACCATTGGACGGTTCCAGAGAGTTGAAGCAGCACAGCCTCTCGACTCCTCTTGCCTCCCCGAACTAGCGAAATGATTGCGAGATGAAAACCGAAAACGAGGCGAGATCAAGAGAGAAATTAGACATTGGAAAGGGAGCGTTGAAGACATGCCCAAACGAGGAGTCGAATATGGAATTTAATAATAAATCAACATTACTTGAGTACTAATGCTGAAGAAAGAAGTCCAGCCTCCCTTCCCCCACCCACCAATCCTCCAATAACCCCTAAAATATATACAAGAAGCAGAAGGAAGCCTTTCCAATCCATTCCAATAGAGTGAGCTTTTACAACGCCGTCGTGAACCCTTTATTCTCCAAACCCATACACCAATAAATATCTATCAAGAAATGAACTCCCCCAATGATTCGAATATTATGAAGAAACATCATCACATACACCGCACCAACATCTACTCCTGGAAAATAACCATGTTGACCTCTCCCACACCTTCTTTGGTGGCAACGATCTTGCCAAAAACACCAGTCTTGACATCTCGCTCCATGATGACGAATCGGCCACTACCTTGCGATCCAACGCCCGCAAGAGTTCCTTCTTTGTTGAGAGAGAACTGTCTTGGGGTAGCGCCTCCAGATGGAGAGTTGGCGACAAAGTTAAGTTTTCCTGTTGCTGCGTCGATGGACCAGGTTTGGAGAGTGTCGGATTTGACAACGGTTCCGTTGGTAAGAGCGACATTGAGAATAGTGGCATTGCGAGCAGAGGTATGGAGGAATTTGTGATCAGGCTATGACTTTGTTAGTATGGTATTTGGCATTGCAAAATAGGAGAGAGAAAAAGCGTACGCTTATGATAGCTTCTGCACCCGATGCTCCGGCTGGAGTACTGATGTTGCCGTAGATGCCCTTACTCTCGATCAATTTGAAGTCCAAGCTTTTGCCGTAGGTTACATTGTAACTCTCCACGGTGTTGGTCAATTCGTTGACGAGGAAGAAGTAGGTTGATCCTTTTTTACAGCCTGGACCAGCGTAGAAAGCTCCATGGCGTGGACCGCTTCCTGGCTTGACGGGAAATGGTTCCTGCTCTGTGAGCTTGGAAGTTTTTGCATCAATAGAAAAGATGCGAAGGAGATCCGAGCCTAGATCAGGGGCAACAACTGTGAAGATGTTAGTATTGTCTCGATGAGAGGTTGAGTTTAGCAAATTATCACGATGTTGGAAAATAAATTGGCAATTTCGTTTATATGACATAGTCTGACAAATGTAATAAAAGCACACAAAAATGGGATACTTACTGAACTTGTCATTAGGATCCAAAATTACTTCATGAGGATGAGGTTTCTCTTGACGTGCAGCAACAGGTCCGGGGCCTGCCTGCGTGAAAAAGAAGTTCCCAAGGCTTTCAAGTGCACCATCAGGCTTGACGCTGTAAGATCCGACAGCAGCACCTCCACTGCTCAAAGTTAGTTCGATTTCTTCTGACAACTTCGGGGTAATCACTTACTACAAAGCGACAGCTATTCCCTTTCCTTTGTTGTATAGAGTTGTGGCCACGGGTCCATTAGGGGTTTGATATTTTTGGAGAAGTTGTAAAGAACCGTTCTTGGTAATACTGTAAGAAGCGATACTTCCATTTGGGCCATTCCAGTTCTCATCTAGAGCATAAACAATCTTCTTGTCGGTACCCAATTCCAACCAAGATGGCTGGGGTCCAGGACCGTTTATAGATCCCAAGTCCTTGAGTGTATAGCCAGTAGCCTTCTTGTCGGGCGTGATTGAGGAACTCTTTTCCAGGGAGTAACTACTCAGAAGTCCACCGTATGAAGAAATATGGATATTGACAGCAGCAGCTGAAGCTACCAGACCCGCCACTGGCAGAGTTCTTAATATGTCCAAACGCATATTGGGGAAGAGGTTCTGGTCTATTGTAGTGCGAATGCGAAAGCAAGCGAAAAGGAGTTGATAAACAGAAAGGTGAACGACGAGAGAAACGGGATGAGGGGAAGAGGGATACGAGGCTTTTTAATATTTGCCTTTTGTACCTCGGGAGGAATGTAGTAAAGGAGATGATAGCTTAATAATGTTCACCTTGATGATGGGATGCCCAGAGGTGCCCAGCTGCGGTCCGGGGGATTTGGCACTGGCAGGTGCTAGTTTGCTAGGTCTGTCGGTCAGTCGGTCGGAACGGCACAAATAGAGTCAGTGAATAGGGTCTGCGGGTGGTAAGCAAGAGGCAGTCAGGGTAGCTTTGGCTGCAGGATGGCTTTGTTTGGGTGAGACTACTCGTACGAGGCGAGATATCAGCGTTTGAGCCCGTTGTAAGGGCGAGTTGGTGGCGGGGGAGGGGGGAGACTACCAAGGGGAAGTACGGGGTACGGGGGTACGAGGGTACGAGATATTGGCGCAGCTGATTTAATGATCTCCTATATTTCCAAGAGCCCAACCAGGCGGATGCAGACACCGAATATGGAAACGAGCAGGCCCGATTAACCAACGGTGATGCGGGCCCTCCCTTACTCCGTACACGTTATGCAGTCTGGTCGGAGAAAACGCAGCTGGTTGACATGGACATGTGCGGGGTTTTCTTGGAGCTTGCTTTGACTTGCCGTCGGATAAATTCAAATTGAGGGATGGCGATGGATGGAAGCTCGAGGATGCAAATTGCGAAATGCTTATGTTGTACCAGGATGAGGCCTTGGAGACCCTTGGCTTGGAGAGCAGCGGAGGAATACTCGTATGCACTCTTAGTTTCCGAAACGCAGTGATGATGATGCGGCTAAGCGGCCAGTCTAGAGTTGTGGTGGCTTGTGAAGTTTGTGTTTTAGATCACGAAGAGGTCGAAAAGGCGAGGACCTCGAAGAGTTTTAAATACTGTGGCTGGCCGTGAAGAATGATTGCGAAAGCATTCACGGAAAAAGGGGGTCGCCTATGAATCATCCTGGAGGAGTCAACAATCACGGACCACAGCTATCAACCACCTCATGTTATTTTCATCCTTCACTGTTGGCACCCTCATCCATGGCCCTCTGTCTTCGCAAACCATCTGACAAACATCGTTGGTGGCGAGCTTGTACTGTACAATAGTCATGTACTCGCCTCTCGCCTAAGATTTGAATGGATATCAAAAACACATGCAATAATCCTTGTAAGTTGTGAGTCAATACGTTTGCATCCTGACAGCAATCACTGAATGCCATTGCTTGGATGCGTAAATCCGGGTCCGGATTCCCATGGTGGTCTTTGCCATCCTGCAAGGGATCTCCAATAACATAATGATGAAACGGATTATCCAAGTAGTTGGTAGGGAAAGATTAAAATTTTGAGTAGTGTCACCACTAACACGCGCTCGCGTGGATAATGTTGAGATCTGTTAAATGGTAGCCAATAAGCTCATGTACGCACTAGCTCTGACCAAGTATCCCCTGCCTCCATAGCTATAAAAAGAAATTTCAACACCTACTTATCTTTAGAGTTATGGTTATGAATGAAAGGTAGAAGGGTGAGTGGTGAAAGCTAGGCTCAAGTTGGGGTTAGAGCTGAAATTTAAGGTTAGTAAATCATAGCATGATTCATGGCTATTTTGTAATGTGAACACAGCTAAGTGCTTACATTTTGTGCCATATGTGGCGAACATGTTGGCTACCATTCAGTTTAGCCCATACGGAGGAATATTCAGAGGAAAAATCCCACGCCATGCCGGTCACTTCATCTGGCGCTTTGAAACATCGAGGCTGAGCGTTTCATACCTGCTTCCTTATGTTTGTTAGGCAATTACTCGAGCTCAAGCGAACAACAAAATCTATATCAGTATCGGCCTATCTTGTATACAACAATACCCATCCTACCGATCCGCAAGTTCAACCCCGTCGTCGTCGTCATCCTCTGTACCCTCCATCATGTAAGTTGTAGGGTCGGTACGGCCCCTTGGTGGGCTTCTCAAAGCTTCTTCCTGGTTTCCCCCGATTCTTATTTTGCCTTTAGAGGCACGGTGCACTCTATCGCTAACCCAAATGGCACTTCTCTTCAACAAAACCCAGAGACGTTCCTGGCTCTCGACAATATGTCTATCATCTCTGGGGTTCTCGCTGGCCTCAGCTTTGAATTGGTATTTTAAACAATCCTTCACTGTCACAAGACCACTGAGCTTTCCGCGATATTCAATAAGGATGACCCTGGGACCAATCTTGCGAAACACTTCCATGACCGTCTCAAGTGGCAAACGTGGATGAACCGTCACAGGCGTGGAATCGATAAAGCGACTGAAGTCGACCGCAGAGGATGATACGCCTTCGAAGCTAGTAGAACCTGCATGTGAATGGGTTGTTGGGTTGAGAGATGATGGAGTACTAAAAAAGCATTTCGCGCTGGGGTTGATAGCACGATCTTTCTTGACTCGATCGATAGCGTATCGCAATTCGGTATGCCCAATATATCCAACAAGCACTTTTGATGTCCGACTTTCGACTATTGGAAAGCCTTGATATTTGTTTCCCTTCAGTAATAGGTCAATGTGCTTCATCGTCAGACCCGTCGTTGGTAGTGCCATAACCTCGCTGGTCATGACTTGAGAAACCGGAACTCCAAAGGTATGTTCCTCTTTGTTGTCCAAGAAAGGAAATCCATTGAACCAGATCATGCGATCTGCGATTCCTCCTTTTCCGAAGAGCTCGCTGACAGCTTTGGTGACACCAACCACAATCATTGTTGGCAAAATGTAAGTAAGAGCTCCTGTAAGTTCAAACATAATGACAACCACAGAAACTGTGATATGCATGATGCCGCTCAAGGCTGCAGCTGCCCCTAAGAAAGCGTACGTTCCCGGTGTAATACAAGGAACATCTGGCGCACACGCCGAGAAAAATACAGATGTCGGATATGCTTCATGAAGTGCCTGCACCAAGATGCCGACGGTCCTTCCAAATGTAGCTCCAATTGCCATTGAAGGTACGAAAATACCAGCCGGGACTTTGCAACCGTATGAGATGATGACGAGAAACATGCGCAGAACCGTTGCAATAGTCAATGAGAATACCATTCTCCATCGATTTTCTTTATCGCAAATTCCATTGTAATCCTCGCCTCCTTCACATTCTAGAAACAGTATTTCCATGCTCTCCGTCATATCTATTCTCAGAAACATATTTGGGTAGCACACAATAGCGGTTCCCGTTGCTAGCAAAGTAGCCTCGAGAAGTGCGTATTTCGTGAGGTACTTCTTCCGAAATGCTTGCGCTCTCAGATTCCACTTGATCATAAAAGCTCCATAAAGCCCACCAAATATACCAATAATAATGTAGAAGGCGACTTCGAAGAAGTGCCATGATCTATCGTAGCGAACCGTAAACATGACCAGCTGACCTGTACGAAAGGGGTTCATCATGGCTAGAACAGCTGTCGCAACCAGAGCGCAGAAATAACTCCTCCACATCGTCTTTAGAGGGAAGTAAGATGACATCTCTTCGAGAGAGAATAGTACCCCTCCTATAGGGCTACCAAAAGCCACTGCTACACCTGCTGCCGCGCAGGCACTCAATATTTCTCGAGTCTTTGCCGCATTTCTCTTGTACTTGTCGAAAAGTCTCGAAATAACGTTGCCGGTGCACACTGCGTAATGTACACTTGGCCCTTCTTTTCCAACGGATAGCCCTGACGCAATCGCAAGTGGCAAGGCCACGGACTTTATGACCAATGTCGTAAAACCAAGAAACCCTTTCATGACGAACCCCGCTATAATACACTTGATCTCTGAAATGCCAGATCCGGCGGCGTATGGTGCAAATAGCTTGACCAAACTGGCAGATGTAAGAGCGAAAATTGTCTAGAATAGTTAGCAGGATTTTGATGATATTCCAAGTTATACCCACAGCAAACATAATATACAAGACATAGTTGATGGGGCCCAAAGAGCTCCAGCGATGCCAATTCTCACAGCTGTCCTCCCCCCAGCAACAGAAATTCTCATTGAGATAGAACGCCGTATCGCAGTAACCCAATTTTATATCCGAAAGCCATTCCGTGATGATATTCAGAAACGCCGCATTCATGCCAATCACCACGCCTGTCTGGTGTTAGCATCCAACGATTGACTGATGACAATAATCGCATACCTATCAAAGTAACCACAATCCAAGCTTGCGCCGCATCATAAGATTCCCATAATTTATAACGCCATCCCGCATGTCCTCCTCGTTCGAAAAACCCGGCAGTCTCTTTCCGACGGACTTTCCTCCGTATTTGTTCCTTCGCAGCATCTTGTACCCAATCTACTCGTTGTCAACACCTCTCCATCTATCGGTTTTGCGCCAGACGTACCTATAGTCGTAAAATCCTATCTGCCATTAGAAATTGTACCTCATGACTTTGCATTGTAAGACACAACGTACCTCATAACGTTTGATTTCATCAATCTCTTCGTCTATCTGAACTTCCGCATTCGTTGGGCCAGAAGCTCGGCCTTGTTCAGCATTGGAGATGGCATAGGATATTCTGGAGCTCACAGAGGAGCCGCGTCGGTACAGGCCAGGAGTGGGCACATTGAAAGAAGATGATCGGGAGGTCATGACCCTTTGCACATTGTTGGAGGCGCAGTCTGATCTTGTCAAGTGTCTCTTGAAGGTCCCTGTTCCAGAAGGTTGTCGGAAGGAGATGAGGCTAAGCCGATAAGCTATATGCACGTGATTTGTCTCAAAACGAAACAATGGAATCTGATGGGATTGAGGGAGATTCAGATGATTCTCAGGAAACCTTGACTTCAGACCAGATTAACATGCAATAGGTACAGTTGTCTGTATTGGTAGCAAAAAGGGTGATGTTTCTCTCTCGAAAAGTATCCCCAGCAGCAGCGCAAGCATGTTCCTTTGAAGCTTCCCATTTGAATCCCAGCTCGGCTTTTTATCGGGACGGAACAAACCCATAACTAACTGTTTTAGGTATATAAAACTCACTTCCGTTATTTCAATGAATCAAACAAGGGCCTTTCTTTCATGAACATGGCTAGCTAGTACAGGTGGCCTAGTGTTGAAACACAAGTTCTCTAGCTAAAAAAAAAATCAGTTCACCTGGTCTACCTGGCGCTCCCTTCCTGAAGGTAAGAGTTAAATGTTTTGCTGTGTTTTGATTATAGTATTACAACTCTCATGCTCAATTGACATTATAATTTCCTTTTCTTCAAGCACCATGACTGGAGCCTGGAGCGTCGAGTGATACACATTTGAGGCATGCAATTTGCTGGCACAATTTGTGAATATCTTTTTCCTAGCTGCCAACCACTTGCTCCTTTCCAACGTAACTCCAATTGCTCGCATATACACTGAATCCCTCTTCCCTACCATTTGAAGTAGCGTAGACGCCTAAAAGAGCACCTTTATTTACTGTCAGCAACAATCCTGCCCCATAATCTTCATCACTGCAAGTAAACAAAAACCTAGAAATATTAACATACCAGTGAACCCCCACGTCAATCCTAAACCATTACCCCATCCAACAACAACCCTCTCTGCTTCATTGCTAACTGGCGCTACACTCAATGCATAGTGAGTGAGATTACTTGCTGTGATCCCAAACGATAATCTTTGGCCTCTCCAATCTTGAGGAACAGGTACAACTGCCAAAGTAGGGGATACAAAAGTCGGGACCGTAGTGATACCACGGACTCTGAAATGTGGAATCAACTTTGAAGAGTTTATAGTCGAGTTTGAAAGTAGCACGATCCCAAGGTCATAGTGATGGAGCTTCAAGAATGATTAGCGAGATGATTAGCGAGGAAGAAGTAAACTAGAAAGGGGGCGACCTACCTGATCCAAAAACACACTAACACCAGCTTCCTGCTCCTCATTCTTCATCTCACCAATATCAAAATCAATCTTAAAATCGAAATAGGAATGCACCTGCCGTCTAGCCAGAAAAGTCTGACCCTCCTTTTCCGCGCTCCTGCCATCGCTACCCGTCAAGTTACTTTTACTTGAAATCAACTGAACTGAATTCCCATGCCCCTCTTTCGAGACCCCATAATTTCCCTCAACAGGAAACCTGAAATAAACAAACTCCGGTCCAAGCACATATCCATTTTCAAAACATGAGAAGAAATCCGCATCCACCACCAATCCCATACCTTGCTCAACAACACTTTCAGAATCAAGCTCCCAACCCGACATCGTCCCTGACACCTTACCAAAGACCGGCCACTCATTCTCCTCCCACGTAACAGGCGTTAAAATCGTCTCTCTTCCCATCGGATAGCTGCCATCCGGTCCAAACCTCACACTCAAAGCCACAGCCCTCCACTCCCCCCTCCTATCCTGGAACAAATCCGCGTGTCCAACATTCTGAAAATAAGCCTGCGGCCCTCCATTCGTCAAAACAGGGTTATGTTCATACCCCTCATACGGACCTAGTAAACTCTTCGCTCTGGCCATCGTAACCATATGTCCCGCCCCGGTCCCGCCCTCTGCAATCAACAAATAATACCACCCATCTTTCTTATAAACATGCGGACCTTCCGGTGCCGAGCCCCCCGTCCCATTCCAAAGACTCCTCACCTCTCCCATCTCACCCGTCCCAAGGTCCAATTCAAAGATTTGAATTCCCGGCCGAACCTGCCACGCATACGTCCCCACAACAAAGAGCCTTCCATCCTCTTCCCAGTAGGGACTCACATCATATCCAGGAAACCCAAAATGGGCCGGTACACCCCAAGACCTCTCATCAAAAGGATCCCTACTCCTAAAAACCAAACAATCAAACCTCCCCCCATCCTCTTTCGGCGCATCATCAAAAACCATCGTCGTAAACAGATAAAACACATCCTCATCCTCTCGATACCTAATAGTAGACGCCCAGATCCCACTCGTAGCTCGCTTGGTCGTGCCCAGAGCAGGGAGCTGTTCAGGACGGTTAAGTGCATTGCTGACGAGTTTGAAGGTTTGCAGGTCGTGACTTGCGTGGATGGGGATCCCTGGGAAGACTAGGAAACTGGATGTGGCGCAGAAGTAGGTGTTGTTCTTGGAGGGGACGAAGATGCAACTTGGGTCTGGGTGAAACCCGGGGAGGATGGGGTTTTGGTAGGTGGAGTTTTTGGCGAGGACTTGGAGGATGATGGTGAGAAGTGTGATGAGATAATATGAAATCATCTTGAGAAATGGCTTTTGGGTGAGATGAATTGGGTTGGTTGGTGATTTTGGGCTTGTTGGGGTATTATGGGTGATTGAAATTTAGCCTGAATGTGAACTCGTAGTGCCTTGCGACGGGAGAACTAGAAATTGATAACTACTCCACTTTTAGATTCAAAGAGTGCTTCGTGCAGAGTTCACGATAAATGGGGTGAATTTGGCGTAAGACAAAGTTATCGATTCTGTTGATGTACTGTCTCGCTTCGTCTAATGATTCATCTGACTGCGAAGATGCTAAACCACTCTAAACTCTCGAAAGAACAGAACAAGCAAGTTTCTCAATTCAACAGAGCCATGTTTAAATGATTGTCATAAACCCATAATCCACTTCCAGGGAGAATCAAATCTTTGAAACGAGATATATGGACTTTTTTCTAATTGCCGTTAGAATCATACAAAGCGGTCTTTTTCAACACAAGTAATATCCCCAACTCTTAACCGCTTGACCCGAATATGAACACAGTAAATTCATGCAGTGCATCTCAAACACAAATAAAAGCCTGATCATACCTCAAGAAACGGGACTCTTCAATGCTAAGGCAGTCCTCTCCTCCAGCGACATCGGAATATCTGTGTAGTCCTTCCGAAACATCTTCCCCGGTGCAACCATGGGAAGACCCAACTCTTCAAGTCTACGATAACGGCCATTCCATTTCACATGCAGTCTCAGTAAAGCGGGATCAGTTCCTTTGCCTTTCCCAGCTACTTCTTTCATTGGTAGCTCAATATCATCTACTCAAACATTAGCTCAAGTTACAATAACAATCATAGACTCCAATCTTACCATCAAAGTCATAAAGCAGGCTCTTCTGGAGGAAATTCGCCTCGACGCCTGGAATGAGAGAGAAGTTACACCTCGTGCGAGCAATCATATTATCAGCACCAGCCATACGATCATGAATCTCGATATCAATGAATCTTGAATGGGGCACAAGCTGTACCTTGAAGGTCTTGTTCCAGACAGGATTGTTTGTTTTTTGCGAGACTTCTGTTTTAAACTCAGTGACTCTAGCTGAGCCACCAAGTCGATTTGGACCATAGTAAACGACTTTCGCAATACACTTTGGGATCCTAAAGCTTGACTTTGGCAGGTTTGCAGCAGCAACGACTGTAAATTCAATCATATCTTTCTTGTCGTTGCCTGTGAGGACTTCTTCGGACTCCGCCCATCGCTTCAAAACTTCGAGGGCGTCCCTTTGGATGTTGGGTCGCAGACGATGCCAGTCTCGACATGCAAACAAAGCCTCGTCGACCTCGCTCCACCCTGCTAATTGTTTTTCTATCCATGCAACCCTAGATGGCATCATACTCCCTGCCCATGATCGCTCAAGACTGTCCCTCGGGCGAGTGATGTAAGTACGCCCCGGAAAATTTATGGCCAACGCCTCAAGAAATCCCATAATATAAGTGAGGAGTTGGTAATAACTCTTCTGAACCAAGGCAAACTCCCTACTAGGCCATTCAAAACCAGGATTAACAGTTTCAAGCGTGCTGGTTTCAAATTCCAGCTGATCCATGTCTGAAAATCTCTCGACACTGGATAGCAAAGTGTGACCGGAAGTTTGGTTCTCCAATAGTGTAAACTTCTCCAATGCAGCCGATATTACTTTCAGTGCTTCCATGGCTTCGGAAATCACTCTCCATCCGGGTTCGGTACTTTCATGCTTGATAGATGTTCTGAACAAACTGGTCAATCTTTCGACTGCTTCTTTGCATCTTGGTGCGGTTTCGTATGCCATGACTGTGAAAGAATCTCTTTCCATCATGGTGATGATATCTTTTCGACCTCGGTAGGCATCTCGGTGTTCTTTTGAGAGCCATGCTAGAGGGTCGGACTTTTCCTCCGGCTTATTCTGTGATCGAAACGTCCTAATATTTTCTTCAATCCCTATCGCCTTTTGCATATAGCTTGTGAATTCGGCATCATCAATAGCATCTTCTCCACCTGCACCATCAAAAGTGTATGGTGGTGGATCTGCTTTGGGTGCCGCAGGTCCCTCGGAGGAGCCTTCAAGCGATAAAAACTGTGTAGATTCTTCAAGATCCTGTACTTTTACATCGACGACTGCTTTTGCTGATCCTGGGACATAATCCGGAAGGTCTTCATCTGGTGATGGTACAGGAGGGGCTTGAGGTTCGTTCTCACGATCTTCTTTTCGATCTTTGAACCACATATTGATGAAGAAGAATTCTTCCTGTAGAATATCTTTGGATAGACCGTGCATTTGCAGCTCCAAGAAAGTCCAGTCAGATGCGACTGATGTTTGCGTTTCAGGAGCATCATTTCCGTGAATTTCTTCCAAAGCATTCCATATTTTATACTGTCGGTCTCTGAGGTGGCGATATTGTTAGCCATGTTAATGGACTAAATTGCTCCATGAGAGAGTATCAGAACTTCGTGTGGAATATGAAAGCCACCTCAGCTGAGTACATAGAAAAAGAACAGTAAAGAAACTCATGTTATATATAGGACCGTACTGGCTACTTCATGTAATGTTACCCTGCGCCGCGGCCAACGACATCGGACCATTTGATTTGGAGTCAACCATGACACGGAGATATCTCCGAATGCTTTGAGCAGTCGACGAAGGGGGGAAGCAAATATAGAAGGAGAGAAAGCAAGGATTCTACATACCGTCGAATGAGTGCAATAAATGCATTCAGCTGATCGTTAGGATCAAGATCCTTTTCCACGATTGGAGAGAACCCATCTTGACTATTCCCTTGTTTGAGATCATCAAGTTCAGCCTCCAGGTCCCCAAAGAGTCCGTTGAGCCAGATTCCGATTTCGACGAGTGTCTTTTTATTTTCTGCCGAGATCTCTCCTTTCTCTCTATGGTCTTCGATGACATGCAGAGCGCCAATGATTGACAGAATCTGAGCGCAAGTTGGCTTCAACTCGTCTGTTGCTTTTGACAGTATTCTATAATTCTACTTGACGTTAGATTATGATGGGAAGGGGGCACGATTCACACGAAATCTCATACCGTCCATGCTCTTGATGTGAGGTCGTGTAGTAGACGAACGCTTCTATCCCCTCCTCGGCTCGAACTAGATGCCGTTATAGGGCTACTGACGTTCGGTTTTGGCAGAGGAGGCATGGTCGCACTCAATCACTATAAGATGGGAATTGGATTTGGGTTCGGAGATGGTGTATTTCAATATATGGTGCACTTGGCAGGATATATCTGCTTCCTTTTTGTGAGTATACCTAGGTAGGTCAAAGTGAGGCACAGGTCTTCCGTACCTGCCGAGCCACCCCTAGCTATAGGATGCAAGCCCAGTTATATTTGTCGTAAGCGGCGCTTCACTATACGGAATGAGCGTCAAGGAATCACGAGGATCCAATTGTGAGTAATAGGCACTTCGCTAGTCGAACCTGCCGATATCACCAAGGAAACTGGAGGTTAGCGTGAGGAGCTCAGTGAGCACTCATAAGGTCACGGAAAAGTGGGTCCCGGCGCCGAACTTACCACTCACCCGACTCACCCCCGATCCGTCTTTGAACCTCGCGTCCTCCAAAACGCGCTCCCCTCGTTAGACTTCTGGCAATCATCTTCCAAAACCACACCAACACTCTCAGCCTCAAGGTACGTGTAATTTTCATCTATATCTCATATATTCATGTCCATTGGGCACGAGGAGTAGTCTCCTAGGTTCGAGAGAGTAGGGTAGTGCCATCCATCAGCTCTGCTGTACCAAGTACGACTATCAAAATACTCTATGTCCAAAGATTAGAACCCAGGTTGGCTTCTGAAGTGTCTTTTCTGAAAGTCATCCTTTCAACTACACCTCTCATATATTCATATTTGTCTTCATCGTTTTCAACTTTGAAAAGAAAGTACCGGCGGACTTTTCAAATCTTTCACGGACCTCTCCTGCTTGGGAGCTGGGCCACCTCACCTGGTTGGGCTTCAACCTTGCGTCACATTTTTATAATCTTACTTATGATGCGGCTCTTGTCATCGTTGGAAACCCTCCCTCATACAGCTACAAAAACCATTCCATTCGTAGAACTTCTCACTAACCCCACTCCAGACTCTCAAGTGTTGACTTTCCAAATCACTCCCCTTTTCACACCGCTTGGCATCCCAGTCCACCTGGACATCCAGCAAACCCATCCCAGTCTAAACCACAACACCACCATGCCTCCCAACAACGCCCCAATTCCTCCACGTAAGGAACCAACAGGATCTCCTCATCTTCCGTGTAAGTAAAATGAGTTTATCATGTGGTAAACATCTCGCTAAACTCACCACAGTATCACGAATCAAAAAGATGATTATGGCTGATACAGACATCCATATCTGTGCAGCGAGCGCAGCTTTCACCATCGCAATAGCCACCGTGAGTTTATATTGTTCTGTACCCAAGATTTTGGCAATATATCTAACATTCTTGCAGGAAATGTTCATACAATACATGGCCGAACAAGGTCACAACGTCGTAAAATCCGAGAAGAAACCCCGCCGTAACATCCAATACCGAGATCTCGGTACGTGTCTTCAACTTTCTATCATTTTATTTTCTCCATCGTTACCAGCAACCCATTTCCCACCATCCACCATACCTGCCCCCTCCCCCCGCTTGACCCCTCACAACCCCTCGCACTTCCATACNCACCACCAAAGCCCCCTCAGGCACCCCCGTAGCCGGAATCGTAGACGTGCAATCGGGCCCCACACAAGGCACGCTCGACAAGCTTATCGGCTCGAATGGTACCGGTGCCGCTCCGCAAAACGGCAATGGTCCTATTGTAGGTGGCGGTAGTGGTGGATTCTCGGCTATCAATGCAAGTGCGAACGGTCATGGGAATGGAGCTGGCAAGGCTAGGGAGGAGGAGGAGAGAGAGGATGATCCGAATATGCAGTTGGCGATGGAGAGTCGGCGGAGGGAGAGTGTGAATGGTGGAGGGCAGGACGTGGAGATGAGTTAGGCTTGGGTAGTTGTTTCTTGTTTGCTTCTACAAACTGACAAACAAGACTTCATTCTTCCACCCGAAAATCAGGGGACTGGATGAGTGTATCTCTGAAAGAAGAATTTGTACTCTTCAACAGAAACAAGAAGTAATTCTATTCACATACAAACTTATGCATTCTCACATTCATTCATCCCCCCTCACCGTAAAAGCAGAAGCCAAAGCCCAAGCAAATTCTCTAAACGCCACAACTTTTTCATGCCAAAGTAACGCCATTAATATGCCTACTTCCTTCACGGAGAAAGGAAAGAAAACCTTTTGAAAAATCTCCATGTTCCTTTACTCCTCCATAGCATCACCCTCATATCCCTGCGCCGCAGCCGGAACCCTACCCTCGTTCAACTCCTTCTCCAGCCGTTGAATATCCTGCAAACTCTTCGCATTCCGAATCAGCTCCTCCACCTTCTTCCTCTCCTTATCCGTAAGTTTGACACGGTAATTCTTGTTTGTTTGGGCGGCTGCGATGCCGTTTGCGGATGGGGTATCGAAGGTACGTGATTTGACGCCCATGATCTAATTTCTGTTACTTTGGTTTTCTTGAAAGGAGAACAGAGTATGGGAAGAGGGAAGACAAACCCTCGAAGCTAGTTCCGTAGGCTCCTCGACTGTCCCGAATAGTTCCTTAGCCCGATTTCTCTCCTCGTCCTTGACTTTCTTGTAATCTAGAAATCGAACCGTAGGACATCTCCAAATGACCCAACTTCGATAATGCTATAACCAATTAGCACAAACCCCCAAAATCTCCCTATCTCCCTCTCCCATTTTACACTTCCATTTCTCTCCCCCGCTTTACACAACCATAGAGAATAGACTCACATCCTTCCTCGTAACCGGATTCTCACTAAGCACCAAATGCACCAGCCCCCTACACGCCCCCAACCCATCCAAATCTGCAAGCTCCTTGAAATCATTCGCCGTAAGCACCAGCATACTAAGATTCGGCACCGACTGCGCAAGCGTAGCCTGGACCCCGCTCACACGGTTGCGAGCCAGCAGGAGGGTTCGTAGTCGCGGGGAGAGGGGAAAGCCGCCGAGGAACTGGATATCGTTGTCTGTGAAATCGATTGCATCGTGTGGCTATGAACAATTCTGGTCAGTAACTTAAGCTAGAGAGGAAGGAAGAAAGCAAAGGAAAAGAACCACATACCCCAGCAACACCCAGATTCTCAATCGCCGGTATCTTATGACCTACAACCTCCCCAAAAAGAGAATATGAATATCAACCAATTTTCCCAGAAATCAAATCATTGCACCCCATTGCCTCCTCCCCAACAACAAATGGGGGATTTCCGCAAAAGACAGGCAAGATGGATAGGTAAAAGCAAAGAAACAAGTGTAGTATATCAGTTCTTTTCAGTTCTTAATAAAAATATGTCCACGAACCTCGGAGATCCAGTTCGCGCTCCTTGAGCGGATTGAGGTACGAGAGGGAGTTTTGGATGAGCTCCGCTGTGAGTCTCATGTTTGCGATTAGGTGGTCGTTGCCCTTGGGATATGGTGTTGTGTTCGAGTGGTGTGTGTTGTTGAGAGGGGAAATACTGTACTCAATAAAATGTTGATGAAGCTTTATGACGAGGCTGAGGGTTTGGGCTTGAGGCTTTCTTTCCCCTCGCTCGCAAGGTTGACGGCGCGCTAGTCCGGATTAGGCCACAAGGCACGAGGTCATTGGTTGAATATCACCTCCCCATAAACAGAATGTAGGAAACCTTTCTTTTTATTCACTTATTGAATTTTGAGCAGATTGACGTAAGAAGTCCCGGGAATCTAAGAACAGGGAATGATTATCATGATATATTCCTCAGTCTCTCCTCAAAAGAACTTGGTATCTAACCAACCAAATCCCTATCATAACCTCGTACTACAGTTGGAATCTAAAGTCTCTCCCCGACTATGTCAGTCTACCTAACCCTAAACCCAACGCCTTCCCATATATTCTCTCACACAAACGCCCTAAAGTCCTTCAAATCCCAGCTCTTTGGCTCTCATTCCTCATTGAAATACAAAAACAACCCCCGACCGATCCACCGAGATCAACATCCCATATGGAGATTCCAACAACGCCACATCAAGAATAGAATCCAGATGTGATTTCAGCAACTGCTGTTGCTGAAGAGATATGACCGTTGATCTCGGCGGTTTTACAGCCGTAGATTTACTAGATATTGATGCTCGAGAACCCGCCCCAGCATTGGGAGCTGTAGGATTTGGACGACCCGCAGACTCGCTATTCAGAATCAGGGAAGCTGTAGGATGAGCGGAAATGAATGTTGGGGTCTTTTCCTCTGCCTCAAGTCCACTAACGACCATCGAGTTCTCCACCCGATTAATGTCCCAGAATCTCAACTTCTTATCGGATCCCCCAGTGATGATAAATCCATACTTCGAGTCCCGGCTGCCATCATGGTTGTCGGTTCCAGTAATCATTGCACGAACCCCACGATCGGAGGTACTTCCTCCTTTGGGTTCCAGAGCTTTTGCAAATCGTCCCAACATGCCTTCTGGACGATCTTCGTCAACTACCCAAGGTTCGTAGGCCCTTGGGCTATGTCGACTTCCAACTGTACGGTACACTTCTCTGCACTGTGTCTTTTCAATATCCCATACAGTAACCTCGCCCTCACCACTACCACCGGCGACGCATACCCATTTCCCACGTCCTTTGGTGGGATGTATAGACATGCGGTAAATAGGCGTATATGGGATAGATGTATCATCCCTATTGCCGATCCCCCAAGCCTTGAGTCTGAGTTTGAATCGTAAGTCCCACAGGTCTAATATTCCATGCGAGGTCCCAAGTAACAGCCACTGACGTTTCTTGTCGACCACAAAGCAGGTAGGAGCGCCATGATGAACCGGATTCTCAAGTGTGTAGAGCACATTCATTGCACGTAAATCAATAGCGATAATTCGTGACAGATTAGTCGCAATGATTAACGTTGAGCTTGTCTCCGCTTTGAAATGTGTGGCCCAGACAGCCATTTCATCATTTGGAAGTTGATATTGTCGCAACAGCCGCAGTTTACTGTAGCGCATTGAATTGCTGTTCAATATACAATCAACTTTAACCACGTTAATGGTACCATCACTTGCGCAGCTGATGAATGAGTAGGTATTCTCAACGAAGCACAACGCAGTAATCCTAGTTCCAGCAGCATGTTTATGGGTTTGCCTCGATCGGTGGGTTATGTTGCGCTCAAGTCTTGCAGTATCCCAAACTTTCACACATCCATCATCACCCCCAGTCAAGAAGAATACATGATCGGGTGCAATGGCGATATGATTTATCGCGCCATTGTGCTCTGAGAAAGTTGCAACGAGTATACCTTCAGGCTTCCAGGGCTGACTGACAGGTAGGGTAGTACTCCTCCGGATGTTCTTTGGTCTACTAGAGGATGCGATCATTGGACCGAAAGCAGCAACATCGATTGGGTAGTTCTCCATATACATCGTCTCCAGCATCTTTAATATGCTGGGATCATTTCCTGTATATGTATGCGCGCCTCGGTATTTTATCTCATCACTAGCTTGTACTTCCAAGTCTTTTGCTAAAGCTGATGAAGGGCCTGCCACAGCATTGGAGAATGGCCCTTCAACTTTGCCAAAGACGGTCGCTGAGGTGGTACCAGTCTCTGGTGATGACTTTGAGCCGCCTTTTGCACCAATGAGATTCATAGCACTGCCTCTATGCTTGATTACATGGTGGTGTTCTCTTGAGTTGAAGCTCGCTAATGTGACTTCATCATCACTCTTGCCATTTTGCGCAGCAGAGGCATTGGATACTTTACGGGAACCAGGAGTAGCACTTGAACTGCCAGGGTCTTGAGGAGATGTGGGAGATGAAGTGGTGGTGGGTGATCCAGAACTGTGCCCATTCGATATCATTGGAGATCGCATTCCTGCACTTAGTCGAGCTTGATGGCTGTTGAATGCCGATCGTCGTCGTATAGCAATCGGGTCATCGATCGTCATAGAAGCATCGAGTAAAGCGTCCTTAATAGTATGTGGTCGATTGCTTTCACTGGATAGTCTCAAGTCCTGCTGGCCAATTTCCTCTTCTCTAGCCTTTTCATCAAACATGACCGTTTGTGGTGTAATGCCAAAATTGCTGTGAAGGCTGATAATATTGTTGAGATATGAAGGATGTGAGGGGGAGGGTTCGCGAGGCTTAGATACTGCAATGCGCCATATGTACTCTCGCAGGCATACCAGCTTTATTTCGTCCTCCGGGCCCATACCCATATTTCTGAGTTTCGAGAGCCACTGCTCATCCTCTTCATTCTTAGGGATCTTTTGTAGAGCGTGCTGCCCGAGGTCCTTTCCAAACGTTGTCGGAATCATGCCAGCGGAATCGAACGTGAAGGTGCGTAATTTGTGCACCTGCTTCCAAAAGATACCTCGATCCACTTTCAAAGCCCAATTAATCGCGAGGTCCAGTAGAGGGCGCGTAAGAGGCTTCTTCAGGTTGTCAAGAATGTCCAGCTCAGAAAATTCGTTGATCGAGGTCTTCAAGTAAGGCCTGATCAATGGCAAAATAATACACTGGTTATCCGCTACAGACAGAAATTTAGTTGCGGCAGAAATGAATCGAGCTGCAGCTTCACGAATCCATATATTAGGATGCATTGTGAATCGTGCAACAACATCTACCAACTCCCAGGTCTTGGAACGCGAGAAGAGACCAAGTTCGGCCATACTAGCAAATGACTGTAAAACACTCTGGACAACGAACTCCTCCGGATCAGTCAGAGCTTGCACCATCAACGGCAGCATGAACTCTTCGAGGCTGGTGCCACCAAGAAAAGTAGCAACTCCAACAATAGTCTCGAAGAAGGCACATTTGAGAGTCCAATTTCGGTCATTGAGGTACGTATTCAGATGAGTTAGAATAATATCATTGGAGTCTGCTGTTCCGAAAAACATGCACAATTCAGGAACAGATCCAAGAAAGGCTCGTTTGACGGCAGTGTCAGGATCTGTAATTAACGACTTTGTGTGCATCTCAAATTCAAGAATTAGGAGTGCCCGAGTGTTGTCAAATGACCCTTCAAAAACCGGCTCGCCGCTAATAGCATCCTCTGTTTCCATTTCTGCTGAGGGAAGAGACCCATCCGCTCTCAAGGTCGCCATCATGTCAAGATACCGAGAGGCAGTTGTAGCAAGACTACCTAAACATGCTGCATAGGTTGCCCGAACTAGAGGCTGAGGATTCTCCTTCGCTTCAGGAAGAAATCTTTTCATCCGTGGGAGGATGTAATTTATGAGGATCTCTGAATTCAAAGGGGAGACCACATTTACCAGCGCCAAAAGTTGTGTTGTGGACCGAATAGCAGCAATCTTCACCATATCCGATTCGTCATTCAGCAACAACACAAGATGAGGGAGGATTCTGTCAAGTTTTGCCTCATCGGTCATTCGCGCGGCAAAAGCAAGGAGGAGATCACATCCCCGGATTTTGGCTGTCGCCCGAGCAGTATTTCGAAGGGACGACGTAACCAGAGAGAGGAATATTGGTGTGCCATCCTCAGCTGGTTTCTTTCCAGTAAAACTTGTAAGTTGACGTTCGTTATTTGGTATGTTGAGATGAAGGGGGAACAGGGCGAGACCATTACCCGAGGAAGGGGGTTTCTGTTTCTCTGGAATCTCTGGTTCGTAACCCAGGGCGTATGATATCTTATCAAAGTCATAATAAACCCGATCTATGCGCTCATCAGGTTCTCCCAGATTTGCGGTCGCTCCGGATATTGGATTCCTGCCAGATGACGGATCTGTAACCAGACCCATATACTGGTGTAGGAAGCTGTAGAAATATTCTGGAAACACCTTGTTCTTATAAAAATCCAAATATTCGTCAGCCGAGTACCTCTTTTCAGGATCAACTTGGATCATGTGTGTAATCATAGCTCGAACTTCCTTGTCTGCAATTCGACTGAGTTGCGTCATGACAAAATCGACATCTCCTCTTTGGTACTTGAACAATCCTTCCAGAGTGAGGACGGGCCCTTCAAGAAACAACTCTGCCATTACACATCCCGCACTGAATATATCCATCGCCCAATTCACATCTGCCTCGGGATTCGCTACTTCTCCAGATGCAACAAATCGTTCCGGTGCCGTGTAACATGGCTGTGTCTGAGGGCCTCTTTTCATTGATGTAGCAAAAAAGTAATGGTATTCGGCCGGATTGTCTGATGGCATGAACGTAGGTTTGAACGACGACGAAAAGTCCGAAAGGTATACCCAGTTCCATGAAGTAACCAATATATTCTCCGTCTTGATATCCCCGTGAAAAACGTCACGCATATGGCAATCGCGCAGAGCACAGAGAAGCTGGAACGAAATCCATTTCTTCTCAATATCCTCCAGGAATGGTCGAGTGCTTATGCGATCGTAAAGGGAGCTGTGTAAGAACTGGCGAACAAGATACCCATTCGTTTCGGTCTCGACGATTCGTTGGTAGGCAAGGGCGTTGGGAACATCAGCCAGGGCTTTTCTTTCCTCTGCCACATAATTAGTATGATAATAGCATGGAGGGAAGTTAGAGGTTATACATACGTATGATCCGGTTCCTATACTTTTCCAGTCGCATCTGATATGGCTTGACCATAACCTTGACCAGTACTACCCCATCTCGATGGCGTGCACGAATACTCTTCATAAACCGCGCATTTCCCATAGACTTTTCGTATACCAAATCGTTCAAATCCTGTACATCTATTCCCGCAGACCCAGCGGCCAGAGCTGTCAGAGAGAAGCCTTGTCCCATGTTGGCGGATGTCGGGTCGGCCTTGAGGTCACCTAGAGAAAACCATTTATGTTGAGACTCCGGGGCAGCTAAGGACAAGATTAAATGTCCTCAAGCTGCGGGGTTGATTGGGAAAGCTCGAAGTATTTCCAGTGAATGGTGTAGTCTGGTGGTTATAAGTGAATGTTCTGATGAGGATGGCGGGCAGAATGGCAGAATGGCGGAGGAGCTCCCGCTGCAGCCTTGTTCTAAGGCGGTAGGGCCAGTAGCTTCTGTACCTATCACTACCTAGTTTCTTCTAGGACTTTTCAACCACTGAATGCAATCACAAAAATCTAAAAAAATCTCAGAAACACTTCCATAATTATTCATGATATCTCTAGTTGGTTTAATGTTTTCAACTTATTTGGTGTTGTATATACCTAAATGGGCAATGCACTCGAGTATCAAGGTACGGATATGGATCTACGATACTCGAGTACTCATACCAAATGACCACATCCATTCACCAGGTTTCACCAAATAGATAACCAAAACATTCACAAACCAAATCAAAGTCCACAATCACCAGTTTCAAACGATTCACTCATCGCAACTTTTTTGGTTGAGAGCTTTTTGGATCATTCCTATCATACAACCATCTGCATCTATATCATCTCATCTCATCACCAGTACAGCCCTCCACCAAATACTCCCCAGCCCATTCAATCCCCTACGCCTTCCCCTTCCTCTTCAACTCAGCCTCCTCCTCAGCCTGAAGCTGCGCATCAATCTCCGCACCCCTCGAAGGTTTATTGCCATGCATCTTAGCCTACAACCATCATTAGCACAAACCCCTCCACCATAGACCAGGGAAAGAGAAAACATACAGGAAGCGTAGGATCCTGCTTCAAAGCCTTAACCTCCTCACTCTCAGGTGTATCCTCCTTCTCCCTCTGTTCCTCATCTTTGGCTCTGTTGGCGAGAGATCTTTGGTCCACTGTTTCTCGTCAGTCCATCATTCACATCTTGATCCCCCCATCCCAGAACTCCAACCACCACCATCAAACGAGAAAGAAAGGAAAAAGAAAGAAAAGAAAACATACAAGGATCATTAAGTTTATGAGCATTCTCCTGCCCCTCATGAAACCTCTTCTGCTCCTCCTCCTCTTTCCTCGACGAGGTCCGCTGATCCTTAGCTTCATACACGCTCGCCTGCCCAACGCTAGAATTTCCGCTCATGATGACGATTTATTTGAGTCCGTAAATTTCTTTTAAAGACGTATTTTCGAGAAGAAGAAAAAGGGTGTTTATGTCGATTGTAACTTCAAGATAACAGTATCAGAAGATCTCGATGGTATGTCTGTAGTAAAACAGGCGTTCGTCCACTCTCTTATGAGGAAGAGACCTGATTCCCAAATTTATATGTCGTCATCGTCCAAAACTTGGGGCGCAAGACAACCCACCACTTCTAGAGGGACATGCAGCTTTCAGCTGCAAGATCTGCTCATCGATCGGACATTCCACGGACCTTCTGAATTTCCTACGGGCTATGGCGTAAGTATGGACCTTTCTAGAGCTTACCAGGTGGGTATTTCCGTAAGATGATTTTCAAAATGACGATGCCACTCAGGGACCCCTCTCCGCTCCTAATCCAATCGAAGAAGTGAACCGGACATCACATACATCTCATCTACTCGATTACATCTCACGAAATTGGAGACCTCGGCATTTGATAGGGATTTTGTATCTTTATTCGGAAGAGGGGTTCCTGTTCTATCCTATCAAAATAACCAACCCCACTCAACCCCCCCCCCCCTTCAATTAACTCATCCACACAAGTTATTACCTCCCCAAACCCAATTATTCCCCATTTCTCTTTTCTCTGTTGTCTCTCATTTCAATCCACTCCTCCCCTCTGACATCTAACTCTCACTCTCTCCCACGCCAATTATATTATCTCTGGGCTGGAAAGCAGAAAAAAGGCTTCAATCAATCAACAACTCCGCACACCATTGCTCATCCCCACCCCACTTCATTTGCCCAACAGGTCTGGATACAAGAATTTGGGTATATAGAAAAAAGGAAACACAAAAAAATTGTATGTACTAGGGTCCTATTCGTCCTTGTGATCCTTTCCGTTTTCGAAAAAGATGCACGGATCCGAAAGACCTTCGATCGATCATATAATAGTATTATTAGAGCCCGAATCGATTTCTCCTTCTCCGGTCCATAGGCGAAGGAGGTATTTCATGAATATTCGATTGGGATGACGTTTTCGAATACAAAAAGTGAAAATGCTGCGCAAATCGTAAAGTCTATAGCGTGATAGGCGTCAAAGCTGGGCGTGAAGAGGCAGGCACGTATATATGATGGGTTGGAGCTCCAGGCCTCTTGTCGGCGGTAGAAGGCTGGTGTCGGGTCGATATTACCTCGCCGTAAAAATTGTCAAGAAAGAATGAATCCGAAAAACTCCTGAACCCGGTAACACCGTCATCAAAAGCCGTAAAAGTATGATGCAACGAAATTCTAATCTGATCGTCAGGTTTGACCTCCAAAGGGACCAGTAGATGCTGATTCTGTTGATCCGTCTCCTTCGATGGTTTTTCTCCAGTGGTCAGGCAAGCAAACGCAAACCAAGGGGAAGGCTTTGATTTCACCGCTAACGTTTGGTGAGTCGCCTCTCCGGCCTGAAGTATTGGAAACACCACTATCGCGTTGTGCTTTGCGTTTTGCGTCCCAGTCCTCTGCGTTCTCATCAATCAAGATTCCAGTAGCCCATCCATCGTCCCAGATGCCTACAACCTTCAGCATATCACCTCTTTCCAACGAAAACTCGTCTCCGGCTCGTGGTTGATACGCCCATAGAGCAGCAACCTTATCTCCCGGGTGGATTTCGTCTGACGAATAATAGTCTTTGAAAAACGGCAATTGCTCGGATTGTTGGCTGGCCGCAATGCCTTGAGGAGAGGACATGTTTCCGCTTCCTGGTGATTGTGGGTCGTCAATTCCAAGAGCCGATCCACTGGACAATGAACCAGTTCGTCTCGCCATAGGGGGAGGTCGAAGTATTCCTCCTTGATGGATCGACGCTGGGCTATATTCGTCCGACGAGTCCTCATGTCTCCTGCTCCGAACTCCTGTACGACTTGCTGGAGTCATTGCCGCAAGATGCCGAGGTGGAGATGAGTCTGTGTGACCCTCCAAAGCCGACATGCGTGCGATTCGCCCTCCTGGAAGTACCTCATATCCTTCCGGGGTGGTGTTTGCTGCAACTGGATTATATGCCATACTCTGACCTTTTCTAGCAGGAGCTGGTTGGTTGAAAACACTACCATTTTGTGTTCCTCGGCGACGGCGTAGACACATGAGCAAAAGGAAAATCAAGACACCAATCATTGCAGCTGCGGCAATAGAACCAATCACAATTCCAGCAATAGCGCCTCCCGAAAGACGGTTAGGTTGCGATGCTGGTGCCGGGGTACCTGATTCTGAAGATGCTGTTGATGTCGGGGAAGAGGTTGGAGAGCTTGTACTAAAGGTCATAAAAGCTGTAATGGTTGGTAGTCTTACGTCTCTGCATCTTTCTTCTGCTTTGGAATTATAACAGCACGTATCCGTACTATTTTGCCCTCCTGCGGCACAGTATTGGCACAAGCCAATTGTACTGTTTCCGAAGCCACAGTTGTTTGGTTCATTAGATGCGCCATCGATGCAGGAACCGCTCAACGAGTTCGCGGGCAAGGCGCAGTTGGTAAAATCAGCTCGGATCTGTGTATCGGCATTGGCATTTGGGTTTTGGCAAAGATCGTTGTTGGCGATGATAATTGCCTCGCTCTCGGCTTGGTCGGCCTAATGGTTATCAGTCTTGGTCATGGTAATTTGTTTACTTGGTACATTAGCGCGACTTACACATGTAGCAGCACAAACAGGCCGAGAATTGCCCGCCGACAATCCACAGGGTGTTTTTGAATTTTGTACTATAGCATTACATATAACACTGGTTGTGAAGCGTGCGTAAAGATTCGTTGTATTTGCCAAATCAACCGTGTCGCAGCCAAGGAGTGTTTGGTATCTGGAAGTAAATTTATTAGCGACTGGACTGGAGATGAAATTTTAGAAATAGAAGTACTTTTCTCGCGTATAATTTCTTGCGATGTAGTCCCGTACTTGAGTGTCAAAAGTCGTGACATCGTTCACCTGTCTAAGGAATGGACTAGAGGAAAAGAATTAGTCGTGAAATTCCTCCAAGATGCGTGAGTCCAACATACAAGTAACCAAGAACTGTGCCATCCGTAACTGATATCGACGCGGAACCAAAGGCAGGACATTGTGTTGACCCAGTCAGTGGTATACAATTCTGAGCCATGGCGACTGGTGCGAGTGCGATAATTGAGAGAAGTGCGGTCTTGATGTTGAGTCCCATGGTTGGTTGTTGTCGGTTGGTTGACCTCGCCCCATCTACCCACCTCTGCCCTGCCATTGTCGTAGCAAGCAACGAGGATTCTAGCTCAACGGCCTTCGCATCGTAAGGAGAGGACGATGTGGATATGGTGTTGCTCTCGACGTTGTCTACGCCAATTTCCTCCCTCATAATTCAACTTTGGCGTCCTCTACACAACCTCATTTACGCGCACCTCACTCGTCGGATTGGTGTGGGTTGATTGGTCTTTTTTGACTGAGGATGGAGAGTGGAGTGCAGTTCCAGAGTCGCGGCTGGTGAAGTCGTCGTTGTTGGTGTTGACTGACCAAAAGGGCCCGTTGTCACGGTCGGTCTGTGACTGGGTGGGAGATGAGAAGAAAAGGGAAAGACAAACAAACGAATGACTGAGTAGTAACAGTGGCTGGTGCTGGCTGGTATCCAAAGGAGTGTGATGTGGAACTGGTGGCTGCGGAGGAAAGTGAGAAAGAAGAAAGCTACGGAGTAAAGGCCAGGGGGGCTGGTGGAGTTGTGGTCCCGGTCGGTGTGCAGCAGATGGTGCAGTATGGTGCATTGGCCGAGGGAAGAAGGGTGGAAGGCTCAATAGAGATTTGGCTGTCCGTGCAACCGACCAGGGTCGCGTGGAAAGCGTTCAGGGGTTTTTTGGGGACTCCAGGGATCCCTGAATCAGCCCTTCCATACGCTTGTCAACCTTTGACCAGACGCTTACAGGCTTAATTCAGGGCAGGTGGGTTGGGGGATGCAAGACCTTGGGAGCCAGGGGAGATCATTGGGCAGGATGTTTGTTACTTCCAAGTACTTCGTATGCTGCTCTTTGCACATCGTAGGTTTGGGATCATAGACACTGTCAAACCACGGGACCAAACTTTATGAAAACAAGTTTGACTTCTTGCAGAAAACTACCAGTAAAGAAAAGGTTTGTCAAAACAAAGAAGCTACTTAACGAGGGTTCCTATGAAAACGTGGACGGCTGGCTGTATTGACTCGGGAGATCAACACCACGCGTAAGCGAGCGAAAAGCTGGTGGGAGAGGCTGCGAATGCAGCAGAGTCATGGCTACAGGACTCGATTACTCGGAAATAAAGGTATGCAAGCTGGTACTTTCAAGTAAGTTGGCAACACCCATTCCTAGCTATGTAATCCAGATGAGTTGGTAAGAATTTGGGTGGTCATACCAGAAGATCCCCAAATGCCAAAAATAACGGATACCTGCATCAATATCCTGCAGTCATTCATATGTCAAGGCGGCCACCAACAGCATGCATTTCATTACAGCAAGTCTCCCGCACGGCAGGAAAACAGTCTGCACACCAGTATGCAAGACTGGAAGCCATCAACCCGCCTTGTCAGCTTGTACTTGATGTGGTCTGTCACGTTCTCGCCATCTCTGTGGTAGCTGGCTGGTAGGATTGTCAAGAAGTTCAAAAATAGAAGGTCGAGGTCAAGATACCGCTTGACGTAAACCACATCATGTGCTGTCAAATTTCCGAGGATTGGCTTTTCGCTCACTACTTCTGTTTAGCGGTTTTAGTTCTTTGAGAACCGTATCAAGAGTGGTTGACGGTTCCCAACCGCTGCCGTCGCTCAGCCTCCCAAATGAAGCTATCCCAAGCTAACCCACACGCCAACAACGAGCGACGGGACTCCGGATCTGGTCCAAATCAGCACTATTTGGAAGCCCGGGCCGCTAGAGATCCTGAGTTGTTTCTGATCTGGGATCTCCACGCGCCGCCCCCTTCACAGGCTTCACGAGCCTCCTTCTTGATCATCTATATGAAATTTATTTCCTTTTTCTGTTGCTTTTTCTGGTTCATATAGATCACCGAGCGAGTCCTCACCAGGAAGACGTTGCGACAAACTCGCACCAGATCCCCGTTTGCCCACACATACCCGAGTAGCCTCGTGGGAAATGAGGTGTGCTGCATCGCTTGCGACAAACGGCAGCAAAGCCAATCCTCGCCCAGCTAAGTCCAACATTCGGTACCGAGCGATGAAGCTTAATCTCAGATGATCATTGACCAATCGTTGGGTTCATCAATAATGGCATAGAAGGGATCTTGATATGCCGTTGAATCAAACAGTATATCAAGCGCATAACCCGCTTCATAATCCTATATCAACCATTTCAAATAGTTCGTACCAAAGAACAGAGAAATTGGGCTACACCAACTCGATACGCGACATATCGTGTTGTCGCACAAGATTAACAAAGCCTTCCAACATCGAGAATCCCAGAAACGAGATCACTAAACGAAGTCAATTCGATTTGAACCTAGTTCTCTCCCGAGTCTCCCGTTTGGACTTTCTTCTGCCGTTCGTCTGGGTGTGACCCAGACATCACTGACAGACCAGCGCATCCTTGCGAGTTCCAGATATCCATTCCAGAACTTCCATCTAGCTTTCTTCATCCCATTTCTCAAGTACGGGATCATCCAGGTTTGGTTCTCTGCAGCATGAATTCGGGATCCTAAAGGCTCGATAAGCTTACCAAGAGAACTATAATGACACCAATTCGATCCTTCGACATGAAGAAACTCCAATCGCAAGCTCTCCTTCCGCTGGAATCAGGAAGTGTGTGCATCGAGTCAGAACTCAAATCTCCAAACGTGTGCGTTTTCAGCTTGCCCTTTTCCCCGCATTCCGTCATGCGTTTCCAAAAAAAGAAATACACATTATGCGAAAAGTGAAAACACAACGAACAATTCTTTCATCTGCTAAGATCAATCTTTCTTTTTCAAATCACAGATCTAATATATGGAAGATTTGTTTATATAATATCGCAAAGGTATGTCACCTGCGTGTTCTGATGTGTACGATGCGAAATGATTCATCTACGACTATTCATCTTTTCGAAACACTTCGATATCCGCATATCTCTCACCTCAACATCCCCCCCCCCCTCTCCCCCCACCTAAAGAAGGGCTTCTTGCAGTCCTATGGAAAGAAAATCTACTTTTAGACTATTGCATACCTCCCAACACCAACAATCCCCTCTCCAATCATGAATTCCCCGTCAACATAATTCGTCATTTTTACTTCCAAACTCTATAGGGACGAGTAGATAACCTTAACTTAACCTGACCCCCACCCGCGTACCCCCATCTTACTTCGGTACAAAATAGCATTTCCGACAGCCCCTTTCTCTACTTTGCAACTTTCGTCCACCCTCCACGGCGAGACAACCGCCCATTGCCCAACTCAAAAATCGGAAATTAAGTTTTTCTCTTTCCACGGCATCCACGCAAGCAACATGCCCACCTCTCCACCTCAGGGAGCATTCAAGAATAACAACAAGAATCCACCTTGTTCGATAAATAGCCTATTTAAGCTCTTTTCTTGGAAAGTATAATGTCTTTACGAACGGATACGTTTTTACGAACGGATACGTTTCATCATCCCGTCCTTCCATCTTATCTTCGATGAATTTGTGAAGTTGGATTGGATTGGTGGTGTAAAAATGTCTTGACTCTTGCGGTACTTGAACTAAAATTAACCCTCGTGGATTCTTCTTTGTTATTAAGGAAGACTGGTGACATCTTTTTTCCCGAGACTCCGCTTTCTTTCTTTTTTTAACGGACTTTTTTTCTTTTTCCTTTGAAAAGAGGGTTTTTTTACCATGATAAACTCCATCCTTCTCTTTTCGGGAGTCTTGGAGCGACTTTCTGGAAGTAATTCGGCTTCCATATGAACACCTCCGACGCGAAAAGTCAGAATACGGGTAGATAGGCATAATAAGAACGGGAGTAAGACTTATAAATGTACAACCTCTCGTAACTTTCATTCATTCATTCTTTTTCTTTTCTCAACCTTTTTTCTGAACCCATCGCAGTATCTAAAAAAATCCAAGAAGAGGTTCGAGCGCACCACGGCACGACGTCTGGCCATGACCGAAGGCCCCTACTCTCATGCAACGTCAACGTTAACGTTAAAACCCTGGAAATGTCGTCGCTTCCCCTTTTCCTAAAATACCATACTTGAGGACTACAATAACGAGATTATTTTCACAGACAAGTAATTCATCGAGGACCTTCCGACCAGCATGTATGGATAGTATTTAACTCGTGTCCGCCGAAAATCCCCATCCCGTCCCATCTAATCCCGAAAGCTGAAAGCCACAAACCAACTCCGAAGTAGTAGGAGCAAGACTCTACATATAGTCTGTAATCCCAGTCTGATTCCATGTACTCCCGCGTACATGGTCTACGTACTCCCATTTTTTGGTGGGCGTAGGAACCGAGATTCCCCAAAGTACTTTTACCGGTCCAAGTACTTGGGATGCACTTTTACTGTATTTTAAGTTTCCCCTCCTCCCCCTTCTCTATCTCCAGTTTTCTGCCTCCGCATTCAAGGAAAGTATGCTGATGTAGATAAATAGTAGTAGAAACAATAAAAGTATATAAATAGGGTGATTCATCCATCAACATCCGGGTGACAATGCTTCATGAATCCGTGTTCCCATTGGGAAAGCTGGAAATTCATGTCACGCCTCAAATCACTATGGTTGATTTAACACAGCTGAGCATGGTTCGGGAGACCATCGTGGAGATAACGGGCGCCCACGTGGCGTCAATGTTGATAGCTATGGGCGTTGAAATGTCTCGGAATGAGGGTACAGATGGAGAGCGGGTGAGATATTCCTTTTTCTATTTCTGTGTTTAAGGCATCTTCTTGTTACGGTATTTACATCTACTCCCAATTCTACCACTAACCAACAATCCGCCCTCAAAATCTCATCTTGTGCCAATATCGCTTCGCCATCCTTCCACAGGTTCTCCCTCCAACACCGACATCCGACGCGCTCGTGACCCATCCACTTGTCTTTACAACCCAAATACGGAGGCATCCAGCTCTTGCGTAGCCTTCTTAAGGGTTGTATTTACCTAAATTATTGCCTTTCGATACCAATTAGCAAACTGACCTGTGTATAGACATACGTAGTCGCAACTTACAGCCTTCTCTACAGCACTGGGTATACCAGTAAGTATTTATGCCCGGCTTCAAAACCGCCCAGTGGAATAGCACTCATTGAATACACCAGGCGACATAAGGCATGGCGTCTGCAGCTCATAATCGCAGGTGAAAGAGTATAGACAGCCATTACCCGCCTTATTGATTCCGCACCTCTCATTGCCTGCCCAGCATTTGGCCACGTTGACGCTGACAAAGGCGGTTGTGACAAGTGCGATAACCTAAGCAGCCCTCATAGTTGCTATAGCAAAATGCTTTACAAGGTGGGTTGATAGAGATTTGCAATTTGGATAGTGCAATAGCGAGATAAGTAGCGCTAGTGGGAACATGGCGTGACATATAGGTATTTGGGAATAGCAGTGCTGTCAGTTTTTAGGCAGCCTACTGTAATTAAAGAAGGTCCGAAATTTCATATATGTTTATACTTTGTCTTAATAAGTATAGTGTTTGCATTGCAAGCATGATGCAGGTCTGTTGTGACGTCAAAAATGCTTTAGGCTTTCTGGCGAGCCTGGCCGTATAATAATTCCGTCTCCGTGCTATTATACTCTTGTAAGATAGTATTTATAGTATAGAGCGTCTTATATAGCTCTAGGCTCTCAAAAAGAGGCTCGATTATAGGGTAATAAAGCGTTGTACCGCGAGACAAAGTCAAAGAGCTCTTATAAGTAATAGGTATTATACTATTCGATAAATTAGAGGGCAGTTCTATTAGCGAAAGGAAATAAATAAAGCTTAACGGCTTATTCGTCTCAAAAGAAACCGGATTCGGAATCTAAAGTAGATCCGGGTTCTACTATAAAAAGTAGAGTTTTATACTTAGTATAAGTACTAACTCGGATTTAATAAGGTATAAAAAACGTATAGCTTATATATAAAACAAGAAGTAAATAAAGTACTACTCTATAACTCCTAATATTACGATCAAGCTCTATTCGAAATACTCGATATCCTTTATAAAAGGAAATAATAGCTTTTTCTTATATTTTAGTTTTAGTATACGTATTTCTAACTCGCTTATTCTACTAAATATATATATAATAAAACCTAAAGTTAAGCGAATACTAGAGTTATTATAAGTTTTCTAAGTCCCGAGGTATATTTTCGAGAATTAAAATTCTATATATTTCGAGCTAAATAGGCCGTTAGTTACTAGCTATGTACCTACTTTATATAAACACTTATTAGAGAAAGTATAAGATCTTACTAGTATCCCTACCTAATAAAACTAACTTAATACCCCTATAGTATATAGATTAGTAAGATAATATATATCTATATTAATATATATAGGTCGTATTATTAGCTTGAATATATAAGCTTCCTACTATAATGTCGTTACTTATAGGTATACGTAGAAGAATAAACTCGTCTATGTATCTATAAAAAGGTCGGTTATCTTTTATGGATAATTAATATTCAAGTATCACTTATATACCTAGACTCTATTCTAATCAAGAAAGTCTTGGCCTAGAGGGATCTGCTTTTTTCTAGCTAGTTTTCTATTGATCAATCCTGAAAAAAGACCTTTAACTTCTATACTTTTCTAGCCTACCCTTGGAATCAAAGAACGCCAGCCTAAGCTCAAACCACAAAAAGGGGTATTCAGAAATAAGGAAAGAACTTCAAGTGGTGCTGAAAAGATATCTACTCCATCTCGATAGTTCCTGGTGGTTTACTGGTCAAATCGTAAACCACCCTACAAACACCATCAACCTCATTCACAATTCTTGTGCTGACTCTCTCCAAGAAATCCCATTCAAAGTGGTAAGCAGTCGCCGTCATAAAATCCGTTGTCTGCACAGCGCGGAGAGTGATAACTTGTTGGTGAACTCTCTTGTCACCCATTACCCCCACGGCCTTTACAGGAAGAAGAGCAGCATACGCTTGTGAGATTTGATCATAGATCCCGGCGGCTTTGATTTCTTGGATGAAGATGTAGTCTGCTTTTCGGGCAATGGCGACCTGTTCTCGGGTCACCTCGCCCAGAACACGGATGGCAATTCCAGGACCAGGGAAAGGATGTCTCATCACGAGATCGTGGGGTATACCCAGCTTTCTTCCTAGCTCGCGAACTTCGTCTTTGAAGAGTTCGCGGAGAGGTTCAATAAGCTTCAACCCCTGACCATTCATCATCCTCTCAGGAAGACCACCGACGTTGTGGTGGGTTTTGATAGTTGCAGAGGGCCCCTTAAAGGAGATAGATTCAATCACATCAGGATAGAGGGTTCCTTGAAGGAACCATTCTATTCTTCCGGCTTTGGGGGAGTCAATAGCTGCCTTCTCGATCTTCAGAGCTTCGGCTTCGAACACATCAATGAAGGTTCCTCCGATGAACTTTCTCTTGGCTTCTGGATTGTCGTGTATACCTTTGAGGCCATCAAGGAAGAGGTCGGA
Source organism: Hymenoscyphus fraxineus (assembly GCA_900184765.1). Taxonomy (NCBI): domain Eukaryota; kingdom Fungi; phylum Ascomycota; class Leotiomycetes; order Helotiales; family Helotiaceae; genus Hymenoscyphus; species Hymenoscyphus fraxineus. Next base: position 1,129,176 of record LT855410.1, read on the forward strand.
GGCGTCAACGACCGTAAGGTTGATTCCCAAATGTTTGGTCAAAGTCTCCTTAACTTGCTCGCATTCATTGAGGCGCATGCAACCGTTATCGACGAGAACAGCGTGGAAGCGATCTCCAATTGCTTCGTGCATCAACTTGGCTGCCACAGTGGAATCTACTCCTCCACTAACAGCTCCCAGGACTTGTCCCTTTTCTCCTACTAGTGCTCGGATTCTTGCGATTTCTTTGTCTACGAACTTGTCCATAGTCCAGTTTTGCTGGGCTCCACAAATTCCTACAGCAAAGTTTTCTAGGACTTTGGTTCCTCGGGGAGTGTGTGTAACCTCAGGGTGGAATTGGATACCATAGATTGGCTTTGTCTGGTGAGCGATACCGGCAAAGGGAGAGTTTTTGGAGACTGCAATAGCGTGAAAGTTTGGAGGGAGGGCACCTAGTTTGTCGCCGTGTGACATCCAGACCTTGAGGTCATCTTCCAAACCTTCAAAGAGTTTGTCGACATGGCCATCTACTACTTTCTTCGCCTCCAATTGGGCATGTCCGTACTCTCTTTCAGTTCCAGCAATGACATTCTTTCCATTGTGCCAAGCGATCTCTTGTAAACCGTAGCATATTCCCAGAATTGGGATGTCGAGGTCGAAGATTGCGGGGTCGACATGAGGGGCACCGTCCTCATAAACCGAGTACGGTCCACCAGAGAGAATAATTCCTTTGGGTTTCCAGGAAAGGTCGGCCAATTTCTGAGTACACGGGAGCATCTCGGAGTAGACATTTAGCTCACGCAGCCGACGGGTGATGAGATGCGTGTATTGGGAGCTAGAACACGTTAGATGCGTTTTGGATCTCTTTCTTTCTCCAATATCGATGCGACTTACCCAAAATCCAGTGTCAAGATCGTATCAAAGGTCTTGTGGGGCTCATCGGGAAGAACTCCAGAGGTAGCCATTTTCGTGGTAATAGGAGGCAATTTGAAGGAGTAGAAAAGAATGACCAAAGAGAAAAGATAGGAGTGTTGAAGTTCGCAAACTGTTTGTGACTCGCAGGTGCTGGGCTCGCTGGGATAGATGGAGGGGAAAATTTCAGGGTTCTTTATCAAGATGCAAGCCGATAAGGGCCTTGCCATTCAGGCACCCGAGGGGTTGAAATCCATGCATATTGGACGAACAATAAATTCTTCATCGATACAACCTTTGTAATACCAACTCTATCCCAATCGCAAAAATGGTCAAGAAGCGCAACAGAGATCCAGAAGTGCTCGAGGATGCCCCTGCGCATAAGAATGGTGGAGATGAAAGCGGGAGTGACGATGTAATTGTCGGCTCTTCCCAATCGCAAGCTTGTGCTGATAATTTCACAGGACGTTGACATGGTCAATGTAGATTTCGAGTGGTTCAACTTCAAATCCGAAATCGACTTCCACGGAACGAAGAGTCTTCTGAGACAATTACTCGACGTCGATCACCAATTATTCGATTTGTCAGCTTTGGCAGATCTCATCCTCTCACAGAATACCGTCGGTTCCACAGTCAAGGTCGATGGCGAAGAAACCGACCCGTACGCCTTCCTCACAGTTCTCAACCTACACGAACACCGAGAAGTGAAAGTTGTCAAAGATTTAGCACAATACATCCTCGAGAAGTCAAAGTCAAGCCCGGACTTATCTTCTCTTGGTTCCATACTCTCCGCGCCCAATGCGCAAGTTGGACTCATTCTCGCGGAGCGCCTCATTAATGTTCCCTCGGAAATTTCCCCACCCATGTACTCAATGCTCATAGACGAGATTGAAGCCGCGGTCGAAGACAAGGAGCCATATGAGTTTACCCACTACCTTATTATATCGAAGAATTACCGCGAGATTGCCTCTGCCCTCGACCAAGAAGACGCCCCTAAGACGAAGAAGACCAAAGGAGGAAAGACCAGTAAGGAAGTGTTCTATTTCCACCCAGAAGACGAAGTTCTGCAGAAACACGCACTTCTCTCGGGGTCGTATGAATATACAAAAGATGAGGGTGATGGAATGGCGGATAGCAAAAGAGCATTTTCAGATCTGGGTATCAAGCCTCAAGGTTCGATGATACTTATAGAAGCAAGCAAGTTCCAGGGAGCCGTGAAAGCCATTGGCGAGTATCTGAGCCCTCCGCAATGAAATTTGTTCCCATCTAGCCTCCAATTTTTAATGCATCTAGTGGTCTTAATCTTCTAATCTCTGCATCAAATATTCGACCTCGACTTCTTTAGTCAGAGGAATCACGAAATCCTTATACATTGCAACCACAGCCTCAACGTCGATCTTGCCTGGGCTCGCGATACCTTGACTTGGGTCCGTACCATATGTCCTAGCCTTAAGTCCCAGTCGTTCCAATACCTTCTTCTCCACGGCTTCATTTGTAATGGCACGGCCAATTCCATCCCGATCCTCTGCCTTGATCAACTTTGTGTACAGTTCTTTCTCGGTTTGGAACTTTGATTCAGCCACAAACTTTCCAAAGTGGATTCTCTGCGAGAGTGCTTGCAGACAGGCGATGTCGGCCGTGGCTGTGGAACCGTAATTCTCCTCCGTCTCCCCTCGGTCTTCATGTCTCAAGTTGGCGCATGCCACTGGAAGAAAATGTTCGATGTAGCTCTTCTTTATTTTCTCATTGACATTGACATTGTTGGCGTGGAGTATTTTCGGATAGTTCAAGGGCTTGAGAATGGGATGTTGAACGGCGGCTGGGAAGAAAGGATACTGGTCGGGAGATTCGAATCGTCGAATCAGGGAGTCGAGTTTTTCGCGCTCTTGGTGTAGCCAATCGAGAAAGCTCAGATCGCTGTTTGGTATGTTGACCGCTCCGGGTTTGTAAATTGTGCCGTTGAGGGGGAACTGGACTCGCTCGATGAGGTGGAAGGTGATGGTATCTTCTAACCGACTGGGCAGTAGTTAGCATGTAAATCTGGTGTTGTTTCATGTTCGACCACTGACATCAATTGAAAACGGATGTTGGACAGATCCAGGGCCTTGGAGGCATCGGAAAGGTCTATGGTTGAGTCCATCCTGCCTGGGGTAGCGGGGTAGTTGGCGACAGAAATGCGGAACTTGTGAAGTCGGAAAGCTGTGCAGTTTCGGATCTGGGCAGATGGGTACTGAGGGAAGAGAGAGAGGATTATGTAGACCAGATGGCAATAATGTCGCTCAATTGGCTACCTCCATCGCTGGTATTCACTTGAGATGTGCAGGTGGTTGACTGGTATAGAGTATATATTTCCTGCCAAAACCCAAAATGGCCAATGGCCGATGCGCGGAGAGACCCCCCCTGCCAGCTCGGGCCGGGTGTATCGTTCACCAATCTTGGAAGCAGCCCGCAGCCCGCAGCGCCAGCAGTACAGCAGGCGTGGCAGTGGAGGGCGGGCGTTTGTTGAGCACTTGAGGTGCGTATGAAATGCATCATCGGATCCCAAACTCACACGACCAGAATAGTGCAAATCCACGCACCAGAAGCCCGAGCGCAAACACCACAAACACAAAATCCTCGCAGACGCAACACCAGCGATCTGCCAAGCACAGTGGATATTTACATGTTTTTCCTGCCACCAAGCACCACCAATGGCTGGCGACGGCAGCCGCAATGCCTCTCCACTGGGACTGGGAGCTCCCGATGATTCTACAATCATATCTGTACGCAACCTTTGACTTTAACCTTCTCCATATATCGCCACCGCCCTGCCATGACTCCTAACATTGACATTATATACTAGACCCGAGGATTAGAGGCATTCGGACGCAAAGTCACCTCGACGGCCGGCCAACTGATGGGGCCCTTGGATCCCACTGCAAGCACACACTATCAGAATGCAATGAGCGACCTGCACAAACAATTGAGAAGGCCGAACCTCCAGCGGAGCGTCTTTTCCTTTGCAAGAACGAGTCCCACGGACCTGGTTCGCTCGAGACTATCCACATCGGAGATACAGTATCGTGCCCTCACATTTTTACCTGACGAACTTTTACGAAACATTCCTGAAGATGACAACACATATTCCCTTTTCCAAGGCTTCCAGGCTACCGTGCCCACCGCAGTTAGTTCTGATGGAAAAAAGCATAGGAGAAAGGTGTCAAGGGGGAGAAGATTACTGGAAGACGACAAGTCGGAACCAGATAATACGCCACCATCCCTAGCGAAGTTGAAAAAGGAGCAGGATGCACTCAACCACCGCCTGGAGATGATGAGCGTTCGAAAGCATATGTCGAGCAGTGAAATACATGAGATTGACAATAAAATAGCAAACCTCAACGGTATGCGGAAAATTGTGCTGAATAGATTGGCAGATTTGGAGCAAGAAGAAGCCATACTAGAGCACGACAGTGGGTAGATCCCTTCCAGTCTTCTGGACTTTTGCTAACTTTGGGAAAGTACTGGATCTTGAGAACAGACTTGAGGATGCTCAAGATGAGCTCGAAAACGAGGAATCGATGAAAGCCGAACTTGATCTAGAAGAAGCGGGTTCTGCTTCAGGAGATTCAACATTCATGTCCGAATCGATATATGAAAAGCTGCCTTCATCATCGCCTACCAAGAACAAGAAGAACAAGGTGATTCGAAGAAAGTCTATGCCAATATTACACGAGCACTTTGAACCTGGGTCAAACATCAGAGAAATCAAAGCTCATGGTGATATGATCACAGCTTTAGATTTCGATGTTCCATTTGGTACAATGGTCACTTCGGCGCTCGATGATACCGTGCGAGTATGGGACCTGAATGCCGGAATCTGTATGGGACTCCTAGAGGGTCATACAGCTTCGGTCAGGGCTTTACAGGTTGAAGACAATTTTGTGGCAACAGGATCCATGGATGCGACCGTTCGCTTATGGGATTTGAGTAAAGCCAGATATGAACCTCCTGATAACCGAATCAACAAAGACAGCGATGACGAAGAAGAAGACCATTTAGCATTTGGCGGGGAGGAAGAACAGTCATTTGAGCCTCCTGTTGGAACTACGAGGGACTGTCCAGTCTTCACGTTGGAAGCCCACGTAGATGAGGTCACAGCTCTCCACTTCAAGGGCGATACTCTTATCTCAGGTTCATCAGACAAAACATTACGGCAATGGGATCTTCAAAAGGGCCGTTGTGTTCAGACTCTAGATGTTATGTGGGCTGCGGCCCAAGCATCTGCAAGCATGGGTTCCAGCGAAGGCGCATGGAGGTCGACTGGCAAAGTTGCCGATGCAAATGCAGACTTCGTTGGAGCCGTACAGGTCTTTGACGCCGCTCTTGCCTGTGGAACTGCTGATGGAATGGTTCGATTGTGGGATCTCAGAAGCGGACAGGTTCACCGAAGTCTGGTTGGTCATACCGGCCCAGTGACATGTCTTCAGTTTGATGATATGCACTTGGTCACCGGAAGTCTGGACCGAAGTATTCGAGTAAGTTCATATCGGCTGATAAAATTTATTCACATTACTAACAGCCCTTAGATCTGGGATCTCCGAACGGGTGCTATTTACGATGCATATGCTTACGATCAGCCAATCACAAGCATGATGTTTGACAACCGAAGGATTGTCTCAGCTTGTGGTGAGGATGTAGCAAAGGTGTACGATAAAACAGATGGTCGGCATTGGGATTGTGGACCAGGTGCTAATGCTGAAGGCGGCAAAACACTTTCCACTGTTGAGACCGTCAGGATCAAGGATGGGTATTTGACTGAGGGACGAAGTGATGGTGTGGTTGGAATCTGGACTTGTTAGATAGGTACCTGGGCTGGGCTTGCGGTGGCTCGGCGGTGTACTTTGGGTTACAGGTGTACCATGTTTTGGAGAAAAGTTCGTAGACGAGAGACACCTAAGTGTGCGAGGCGTAAACATGATGATGATGGGTCATTTTTGTGCCTTTTGGGTGTGATGAGGTGGGTTGTAGATATATATGTATGATGTTTAGGCTCTTTTGAGAGAAGACACCACTTGTTTATATACTACCACTACTGCTCTGTTCATACTTTGGTGATACCTTCGCTTGCCAGCTTGTGAAACCGAGAAATTTGGGAAAGCGTCGTTCGCGCATACCATGAACCTGTTAACGTGTTGATATCAGGCTCCGTACCCCTCCTCCCTAACCTCCCTACCTATTGGAACAAATATGTCAAGGTATTCAAACCTTACTACCCACGTAGTTCGATATCTGAGGCTGGAAAAAGAATACCAGAGACTTTTCACTGTCTTGCCTGTTTCCATGGAAGAGTCCAGTTGTGAGACTGTTGAATACTCTAAGGTTGTCGATACTCTGAGATAGTGTTGAGATACTTTCGCTGTTGATTAGTTGGTTACTACCGTTTGCTTCTTGTTCTAATTTGACTTGACTTGATTGTGGAGAAGAGCGAAAGGGGATTTTTTGGAGGGGGAGGGGGTGAGGGGGTTGGAAGTGGGCAAGGCTGTACTTTACCATATGATGAGGTTGTTGTGGTGGTAAAGAGAGAAGTATTCGTAAAAAAACTCATTGTCTTGCTTATTTGGTGTAATTATTTAGCAACCGTAAATTCGTAATATTTAGAACGATTTGAAATAATTAAATGCGTTTTCTAAGGCAATTCAAGTAACGCACTCAGAAGTTTGGATTAACCTACGGAGGCTACAGGGTTAGATCAATCATTGATCTATTGAGCTTTCAAGGACAATCAAAAGAGTCGAGATATCTCTGTTAATAGGTCAAATTGAACAAGGGAGCTTGATAAAGCGTATATTCGTGACTACCGCACTTCTTGTTCATCGGGGAGTTAAGATAGTCATCCAAAGATTGAGTTTGTGCCCTAATACAGATATCCCGGAATTTATAATAAGTCACGATTATTCCCGATCATCAAAGTATAAGTGGGCAATCTCGGGAAACAAAATGTGGAGGAGTGTGTTCATTCTTCGTAAGTTTGGAAGTATATGTATAAGTGAGCTAAAGAAGTATGACCTCTTGAAAGAAGCTATTGTAGAAAGAAAGAAGGACTTAGAAGACGATGATCATATAGCTAGTGTCCCTTCTCCTTCCCCTCGCTTGGGACGAGCAGGAGAATGGAGACTAGCTATGAAACCAAGGAAAGAATATGAATCAACTGTACTATGTTCCCAATCTGTGTACGTATGATGCAGCAGTAAGGACTGTGTTTGTCCCTTTCAACCCTTCAACCCTTCAACCCTTCAAATCCCAGAGCCCGTCCCTTTAAGACATCATGATTAGAATGAGGCTCATCATGACTAGAGACGGGTATTCGACAAGATCAATATACTATATTGATCTTCCAACCAACTCGTAAAACCCTTGCTGCAATAAGACACAAGCAAGCAGCAGTATACGCTAGCCCAGCGAATATGATGACCCCCTCATAATTTCCTCCGTTGGCAGTGAGAATTTGGCCAGCAATAGGAAGAGCAGTCAAAGTCCCGAAAGAAACAAACATCCAACAGGAAGCAAAGTATCTGCCATAGTGCTCTGTTTTGCACATTTGACCCACGCAGACGGGACTCAAGCTCAAGTTGCTTCCACTGACAAAACCAAATATGACTGCGAAGACAACGATCATAGGGGTGGACTCGCCTGCGGGAAGCCAAAGACCGAAACATGAGACGGCGCAGAAGAATATTGTTATGATGAGTGTGTTAACTCTGCCCATCATATCCGCTAATATACCGGCGAGGAAGCGCCCGAAGAAACTTCCACCATTCAGAATTGCCAAGATCTGAAAGCCAAATTTGTTCGAGTGACCGTGTGTTGTTGCGTAATTTGTGATGAAGGTGAGAGGAACGAAGATAGCCCACTGTTTTTGGTGTCAGTCTATTTCTTTGAAATATTTGCATTAGTTTTAGCATGTCTCGGGGCAAGCTTACCTCCATGAGGAAGATACCCAATGTCAATAAGGCGAAAGGAGCATCCTTGAGGATTGAGATATCTGGGGATATTTCTCTCAGACTGGTCATTTTCTTTCGCGGTAGTCGACTTCGGACTGTCAGGTTCGCTACAATGAGCAGGACGAACAAAATCCCACCAATGATGCGCATAGAATTCTTGAAACCCAGCTTCGGAATCAAAGGTTGGAGTATCAGAGGAAATATGATGCCACCGATGCTTCCACTCGTCATTGCTATTCCTGTTGCATTTCCACGTCTGACGAGGAAAAAATGTCCCACAGAAGCAGTGCAAGGAGAAACAATGAGGCATCCCCCAATGCCATTGAGAACACTATAAACCATGAAGAAATGCCAGTACTCTAGAAGATGCATTAGTTATGGACTGATTAAGTATCGAGGAAGACATACCAGTACATTCTCCTAGGAGGAACATGCTGAGCACCAAAAGGATACTGCCTGCAAAAATCAAGGCTCGGGGCCCATAGGCATCGAAAATTGGCCCAACTGGTGCTCCTAGAAAGAAGGTAGCAAAGAGACCGAGCCCAAAAATCCATCCAATTTGACTAGCTGTTTTGTCTTTGAGTTGGTTTTGCTGGAAGTAATCGAGAAGGACAGCAGTGCTATTGATTATTCCAAAGACTGAGAAGCCACCACAGAATGCACCCACTATTATTTCTTATATTAACTTACTATTGTATTGATTTATAATTATATTCACTTACCGACTACACTCCATGCTTTCAGACCGCCTTCTGGAAAATCATCCTTGTCGTCGAGAGCCGTCACAGAAGATTCATCTGGCTGTCGTGTTTGTTTTTCATCTGGAACCTCAGATTCGATATGCGTTTGAGGGGTATTTTCAGACACAATTACAGGCTTCCCCACAACTGAATCGACAAGTTCCTCCTTCACCCCACCCTCCACATCGTGAGAGTGGGCACCTGCGACCTCGACATTGTTGTATTGGTATTTTATAAAGCTGCTGTCCTCAGCTAAATTATGACCAATATTCTTCATTCGCCACCAAAACTAAGAATCGGGAAGTAGAACAGCAGTGCGATTTTTGTTTGGCAAGAAAAGCTGGGAGAGGGATGCTTCATATGAAGAACAAAAAAAAGAGTGGGGGCCTCGAAATTTGGCCCAACGGCCGGGTCCGTTTCGATGAGCCCGTTTTTTCTTTTGCTTGCTTGCCAATGGGATTCCTTATTACCTAATTGCGCCCGCACGTCTAGTTTACATCGTGGCGAGCTCTGAATGGGGCTCTGGAACTACCTCCCTAGGAGCTAGGAACTACCATGGTATCGGGCATAGTGATGTTCGGCGGCTTCCTAGCGGTGACGATTCAACACCATCGAACTGAATATAGCGCGATGGGCACGGAGTGCATGGTGTCGATTGATCCACCAGCTCGCCTCCGTGACTTCGTCTATTGCTAGAAACGACCTGGGGAATTGGCTCGATGGCCTTGAGTTTGATAAATAATCAACTTCCTTTTATCTTGACTTTCGTAGAAGCATCGGGACGATTGGAGTGGAAAGAAAGGGTTGCCAAAATTTAAGGAAGAATTCCTGCACGCCAGTGTCTGGTGCCAGGAGTATTGTGTGCTGTTGACAGCTTTTGGAAAGATATTCGGTCTGTTGAATAATGCTTCAATGAGCAATATCACATGAGACTGCTTGTACAGTTGTACTTGCCCAAGTTTAGCAAGAACTGAAAAGGGGGAAGACCCGGAGACGTTATGGATCCGAACTCCAAACCTTGATAACTCAACTTTCTTCGCAGATCCATCAAACCAAACCCACAAACAGCGGAACTTTCCACCATTGGTTGTTTTCAGGAACCTCCTCTGGAATTTTGCGAAATGGACTTTCGCTCTCTGGCTGTTTTGAACGAAACTTGGCAGTTCTCCAGCGAACATCATGACCAACGAATTTTGTATGTATACAGTAAGTTGGATTTGGATCTTTCATTTTCCACAATCTTGATATGTGATCCCACGAGCCTACCTACGTGACTTTTGCCCGACTTTTCCGAACCACATTCGTGTACAATTGCTGCATCTGTTGGGAAGGTGGGGGAGGGAGCATCGGATATAACCTTGCGCTTCGGAGATACTCCATAGAGCATCCACCACCTTGTCATAGACTCCTGTTGAAACACACCTGGCAAGCTCACAGCGCATAATTATCTCCGGACTTCCTCAAAGAGCGGAGGTTACAGGTATTAAGACTAATTCCGCATATGCACATGTCATCCAAGATGCAGAAGAGCCAGTGAAGTCATTGTAGTCCTGTGGGTCAATCTCAACCCCGCCACTGATAGACTCGATACACTTTTTAGCCTTTGGTGGACCCGGATGGATGAGGGGCAAGAAGAATATATAAGAAAGATCTCACATTCCGAATTCTAGAGATCACATCAAATAAAACATACACCTCTCGTCATTTTCACACATTTTCCCAAACACACACATCATGGTTTTCCCACCTCCCACACCAAAATTGAGACCATTGGGTCAGTACCGTTTACTGGCTCCGACTGCCTCTGTTCGAGTATCGCAATTATGTCTTGGTACTATGAATTTTGGTGACGCTTGGTATGACCAAACTGCTATTAGGCTTCCTTGCGTGGTATCACCCTCGCTAATTATTATATGATGTCTGGTAGGGTCGGCTTTATGGGAGAATGTAACCGCAAAACCACGGAGGAAATCTTGGATACTTTCTACGATGCTGGTGGAAACTTCATTGACACTGCCAACAACTATCAAGTAAGTTATTGACTGTTTGAGTAAATTAGTCGTCACGGTTATATCACCTCTGCTATTCAAGAGCCCTCAGCTGTTCCTTCCATTAGCCGAGCGTGAAACTCTCTCCACTATAATCATTCGACCTAGATTAGACAAAGTCTGACTGTATATAGGACGAGCAATCGGAAACATGGCTCGGAGAGTGGATGGAGAAGCGAAAGAACCGTGATGAGATGGTGATTGCTACAAAATTTACCACATGCTACAAAACTGGCCAGGGAGACGACAAGATCATCATCAACACAACCGGTAACGGCACCAAGTCAATGCATTTATCAGTAGCAGCCAGTTTGAAGAAGCTCAAAACCGACTACATCGACCTTCTTTACGTCCACTGGTGGGACTTTACTTGCTCCATTCCAGAGTTGATGCAAAGTCTGAATACTTTGGTATTGCAAGGCAAAGTCCTTTACCTCGGTGTCAGTGATACTCCAGCTTGGGTTGTTTCTAAATGCAATGAATACGCAAGACAAAACGGACTGCGTCAATTCTCTGTCTATCAGGGACGTTGGTCAGCCGAGAATCGGGATTTTGAGAGTAAGTCCGCACCCCAGTCTGCCCATCACTTTAGTAGATTAGGAGGTATAGGCCTCGAGAGAAAAGGGGTATAGGGACAGGATTCTTCAAAGAGAGGAGGAAGATATCATGTCATCACTACGTTCGAAAACTAAACAAGTGCTGACAACTTTATGAAGGAGAAATTCTTGGAATGTGTGCCGCTGAAGGTATGGGAATATGCCCTTGGGGTGCTTTGGGGGGTGGTAAGTTTAAGACGGAGGAGCAGAGAAAGAACCAAGACAGCCAACATGCCCGAGCTGGTGCACCAGGTGGTGGTGATGCAAGCGAGGCTGCTGTCAAGATCAGCAAAGTTCTTGAAAAGATCGCCAACAGAGAGAAGACTCAGGTCACCAGTGTTGCATTGTCATATGTCATGCACAAGGCCCCATATGTTTTCCCAATCGTTGGTGGACGGAAGATTGAGCACCTCAAGGGCAACATTGAGGGTTTGAGCTTGAGCTTGACCGATGAGGATATTAAGGAAATTGAGGGAGCTAACGCTTTCGATATTGGATTCCCTCTCAACTTCTTGGGTGGACCAGAGGGAGTCAAGAGTCCTAATGATATCTGGCTTATGTCTTGGGCTGGACATCAACAACATGTTGAATGGCCAAAGGTACGTCTCAACCCTGATATCTAATGTCGAGATATAGACTGACATTTTTTAGTCAATTGCACACAGACCTCAAAACAGCTGATTTTGAGGCTATTAGGACGGTAGTATTCTGAATGAAACAATTTTCATTTTGTAAAGCCTTAAAAGTTAGTCATTTGATCAATAAAAAGTTTTTCAAGAAATCATGAATCGATTATCATTGTTCCGCGTAGTTTTTAAGGACCATGGTACTCGAGTATTAGAATGACCAAGTAGTTGCCCCTGGCCACCTTGACTAATAGACATACAATAAGTCGGTTATCCTAAGCCATTCGCATGCCTTGACCGTGCGATTATCGTTATCACAACGCTTTTTTGGAGCACCAGGGCGCAACGATATAGTGCTTCCTGCTTATTTGAATATGCTTTTTCACACACGACCAATGGGCATGATAGTAACATGATTATAGGACTCTCACCTGGCAGAGAGGACATGATCGTCTTGCAGTTATATAGAGTAGATTATAAGAGCAATTAATATTACCTTTCGTACGCAGTCTCGATCACTGTCCCTTTCCTTCGGTTAAACCCAAGAAATGAGTCCCCCTCGCATAAAAGGTTGATATAGGCTTATCTCCGAAACCCAATTGGCTAAAGCGGAGAACCCCGGACCCTTGCCGTGGGCCAGGTACAACAACTCGGAGGTCAACACCTGCAGTCAACAACTCGACAGTTCAATAATAGACCCCGACAGTTGCATGGCAACGACAACATGCCAACTCCCGCGCATAGCCTGCAACATTTGCTAAAGTTCCCAAGCAATTTATCAACTTAATTCGAGGAGTCGACCAGCCAATACCGAGGTATTTACGAAGTAAACATCGATAATTCACTATTACTGCAGCCTTGCGACAGACCGCAAACGCGCCAGTTTCCGTCTCGCCGCGCAACATTCAAATTATTGCCATCTTCGAATCTGCAGTAGATCTTTGACAGGCGCTCAATATGGACTCCCTTTTTCGCCTCAAAGATACAATCGTCGGGATGCTCACTCCCTCCCCTAAGCGCCGTCGAACTGCCCCTGAATCTTCGAGTACCGCGCCAGACGAGGATCACTTTTTTATCCCCAGACCTCCTGTCGACATCGCACCGAGCGATTTCAGCACACTGGCAAACGAGCAACGTTGGTCGCCTGGCAGGATAAATCCCCGAAAGAGAGCGAGGCGCGATGATTCAGAGGAGAGGGAGACGGTCTTGCCCGAGGATTCTATTTCGCAGGTTATGACATCGGTCGAGGTGAGCTTTACTAGGGAGATCAAAATGGAATCCGTAAGCGAAGGATCTGCGCCAGCCTTTTCTGCTTCCAATGAAGACGAAGAAGATGTTGAAATGGGGGCGGAGGAAGATGTCGAGTACGACTCGGATGGAAATGAAATCGAGGGCGAAGCTGAAGTTGAGTATGATTCTGACGGTAATGAGATCGAGCTTGAAGAAGTCGAATATGACTCAGATGGAAACGAAATCGAGGTTGAAGAGGATGTCGAATATGATTCCGAAGGGAACGAGATTGAAGGGGAAGAGAGTGATGGCGAAGTTGAGCTCGACTCAGATGGCAACGAAATTGAATATGAGGAAGGCGGCGAAGAAGAGGAAGAATCAGATGATGAAGCAGAGGAAGAAGAGTATGAGGAATCACCCGAACCAGAACCAGAAGACCCAGCACAAGTTGCAGCACGGGCAGAAGAGGAACGTCTCGCTCGAGAAGCCGATCTTGCCGACAGACTCGCGGATATCGAGCAAGTAAAGGCAGATGGGTATTTGCATCCGGATGAACTATGGCTTTACGAGAGACTCGCATTACGTGGGTTCGAACCATTGCTACCCCACGAGTGGGAGCGAGATTTCAGGTCACTTCCCTACTATCTGTTCCACGACACGTTATCGCATAAGTTGGATGAGAAACCGATCATCGGCTTCACTGACCGCTATCTGAACCATGGTAAGTTGTGACCGTGACCACACAAGTGAAAAATCGACTAACGGTTTATACCAGGCGCAAAATACTTGCAGCCGCTCATCGAGGTTGGTTGTTCGGTAGCATATGATTACCATAACAATTCACCTAGCTACATAATCGAGAGGCGAGTTCATAGAGTTATCAAGCAGTTCAACAAGGTGGTCGAATTGGACGGAGATTACTTCAGACGACGCATACTTCCTGTTTTGACGCTCATTCAAACCAAGCCTGGTCAAGAGGCCGAAAGACTCATCAAGAAAATTACCAATCAAATGACATTCCTGGCCAAGAGACATAGAGAATATCTTGGGGCTATCGAAAACGAGAATGGAGATGTTAAATTGGATCCAACTAGGAGAAGACCGCCGCTTCTATATGGAATCATAATCGTTCGGCAACTTGTCATCGTACTTACCCTCGACTCGTCAGATCCCAAGGCAAACATCAAAACCATGAAAAACTTTGACTTGAGTGAGAAGACTCAAAGTGTTTGGAATGGTCTTGGAATTGCTATTGTCTGCACGGCTGCGCGTAAGTATTTGGCGGAAGTCAAGGATGAGTTCGAAATTGAAAGCGAGGTGGATGATCCTGATGCCTAGTTTGAGTCTTGATATGAGGCTGGCTATGTTGGTATCTTGGTTTCCTGTATCTTACGTATACCAAGAATACGCGCAGGTATCGAATGTGTCTGAGTAGTGTGTAATTCTTTTATTTTCTTTTTCTGACGGAGCGTGTTCATACACGTGGGGCGAGAGAGCGCCAATTATGTACACTACGGCTTTCATTTGTCGCGGATACCCAACACACAGATACCCAACTGTTACATAGCAATAATGAAGTCAATTTCCTGAATCGTCAGATTCGATCGATGAAAATCCGATAATTGCAAGGTGCAATCTGTAACGTTCTCTTTTGATATATTGCTATCCTTGCGGTAGACGACGAAAGTTATAATAGATATTTTCATTGTTCTAACTCTATGCAATGATGTTTTATGCTAGGTATCTAGAAAAAAGTAAGTAGCAATACCAAAGATTAACGAAAAGAAACCGAATCAAATCGATGCAGAGAGATGGAATCATTGACGATATAATTTAGGTAGTACTTTACTCCAGAACTTAAGTGCCTGAGTAACCTCGAAAATTGGTAAAAGTTAGGTAGAATGCTTGATGAAATCTTTGTGAATACTCAAACCATACTAGAGACTTGAAAGAATGATATCTATAGTAAGAAGTTGACTTTATATTGTATCATGAGCAGCCATCCCATCATGATGTCTGAATTACAGGACATATTTTATGTGGGTCCAGCCGCTTGGTGGACCAATCAGATACGACGGATCATTAGCAAATCACCTTCCGTCAATTCCTAACCTTGCCGAAGTTGTCCTAACGTTAGCATCAAAAACCTCATATTATCAACGCCCCTCCCGCAATTGCTCACACCAACATCCATCACGATGGCCTCTCTCACGCAAACCTCCCGCACGCTCCTGAGGGCAATCCCACGGCGCGCATGCCCCTCCGCGCTGCCTGTACGAGCCCTCACAGTCTCAACCAAGAAATCCGAAGCCGCAAGCTCGTTCGATAGCCCCTTCAAGGGCGCCGCAAATGATAAAGCCGGAAGAATCCCTGATTTCAGCAACTATAGAAGCAAGAGTGGAACCACCAACAACCTCGTCTTTCAATACTTTATGGTCGGAACGATGGGTGCGTTGACGGCGGCTTCAGCGAAGGGCACAGTACAAGGTACGTTTAGGACGAGCGCGGCGATGGGGATTGGACATGGAGTTGGAAGAAGCATTTTGTGTGAAGGCTGGCTACGGAAGATCTAGATGGGAAGAATTGGGGCTGTTGGAACGAGTCGCTGATGTATTTGGGCCGCAGATTTCTTACAGAACATGTCCGCTTCCGCTGATGTGTTGGCCATGGCAAAGGTCGAGGTCGACCTCGCAGCTATTCCAGAGGGCAAGAACGTACGTAGATACATAAACTGGGTTGGCGTATTTGCACGGTTGCAATACTGACTTGGGCAGGTCATTATTAAATGGCGTGGAAAGCCTGTCTTCGTTCGTCACAGAACCCCGGATGAGATTAAGCAAGCCGAGAGCGTTGATGTCCAATCATTGAGAGATCCTCAAAGCGATGCTGATCGTGTTAAGCAGCCTGAGTGGTTGGTTATGGTTGGTATGTTATAACTGTCCCAGCTTATAAACGACGTCGGGAACACATGATCCTAATGAAGTCTAGGTGTCTGCACACATTTGGGGTGTGTACCAATTGGTGAAGCTGGTGACTTCGGAGGATGGTTCTGCCCTTGCCACGGTTCCCACTATGATATTTCCGGACGTATAAGAAAAGGACCAGCCCCACTCAACCTCGAAATTCCACAGTACGAGTTCGCCGAGGAATCATCGCTTGTTATTGGTTAGAGGGGGTTAATTGTATTTTGTGCCCAGAAGTTTTCATTTGTGGAAGGGGAGGCAGTGATGAATGGGATGACGTAGAAGGAAGGAGTGCAGAGATGCCTTTGTACAAAAGATTATAGAGAAAGCATTTCAAAACGACTTCAAGTACTGCTGAGTTTTTCGACAGGTGATTTGTTGGCTGGGAACAGGAAAATCAAAAGTTGTGATGACTTGCTAATATGGGCCGCCAACAAAATATTACGCCATGTTGAATTAGGTAGGTCATGCCTGAAGTGGTTTTTTTTGAGGAATTATAAGCACTTACCCGTTTTTCTAATACACGAACTCCAGCAAGCCTAGGAGTCATGGTCAAAGCTCAGGATAGCAACTGGAACAATAATAGTTAGTAAGCCATTTAGTATAGGAGGGTTTTGCTGCTAGGTATTGACTCAACAGAAAGTTGGGAACAGAACATGAGGAGAAGTGAATAGGAACTTTGAATGAAACAAACGACAGAGTATGATTGGAGAATCCAACACGCAGCCTTGACTGTTATTCTCACTTCAATGCGAATCACATAGGAGTGTGTGGAGTGACTCAATGACGGGGTTGTCAACGATGATTTTGAAAAGTAGCGGCTCTGCTACTATTAAGCTTCCAGTCAGAGATAACAAGCGTATGAGTTATTCACGAAGAGTTCAAGCGAATAATATATAAACCTGAACTTTTCTCATCATCTCATTCCAAGAATCAAAACTGATCAAAACCAAGAAATTTCATTCGCAAAGTTAGTATAATGTCGTCCAGACCCGCAACCCTACCAGAATACGTCACCTCCGACCCTCCTCCAGAGGACATCGTAGCGGACGATTTCATTGCTCTCTTCAAGGACAAGCACCTACGTACAGCAGGCACCCCGTTTCTGTTCACTCAACTTCTCCGAATCCGGTTCTTAGGAGGCGAATTTTGGGGGAGATTGGATCTGTTTCCTTCCATGATTTTGACGGAGCTGAAAGAGGGAAGAATGGTCAAGCTTGAAGTTGAAGATGAGGATACGGCTTGGTATGTGTGGGACCCGGGACATGAGTACAATGTTGCTTGTGCTGAGAGGGACGAGGGTGTCACGAAGTGGGGGGTTTCTGAGGGGAGTAAGGAGGTGGTGGTATATGTGTGATGTTGGGAGATTTGTAGGGGAATATGTTTGATGGAGTTTTTGTGAGAGTAAGAATGGTTTCTGTGGCGGATCTATGATGTTGGAGAGTGTAGGAATATAGGCTGGATATTGTCAGTCGGTCTATGCGAATCAGGAATTGTGTGACGTTTGGGTTAGAGCTATGATTTCTGGGTTTGAAGTTATTACAAACTTGTCTTTCCTACTCGCTTACAATTCCTTTCGGGTGTGCTTTCTCACTTTGATTCAAATCTGCTTTCGCTTCAATCCAGCAATCTCATTTTCCAATCACCCTTTCAAAGCGAGGAACCGAAGCTGCTGCTAACTTCACCAAGAAGGCCTAAGGAACAGATGATTCCCAAGCTTTCATCTCAATTTATCTCGGGCATAGGAAATCCAATCCGCCGTCCAATCCCAAATATATTACTCACTGCTTCGAAGCCTAGCTAGTATCCTGTGAATCACAAAACAGCAGTCCCTTGGACTATAAATTCATTCATTTTGCTGTTACATTTCATCACCTTTACATATCGCTCGAAGTATCCGCAAACCCAACACAAAATGAATTCAAAGCTCCCCACTATCTCGAACCTCTTGAACAACAAGGGCAAAGCTCGAGAGGAACCAGTACCACAACCAACAGCTTTAGTCCAAGACACAAGACGACAGCCTATCAGTGGAACCTACGCATCCTCATCGAATGCTTATTCAACTCCACCAGACATAGGAAAAGGGAAGAAGCGAACAAGGTCGCTCAGCCCCCCAATCCACCGGCCTGGTGGAGTTGGCGTAGGAAAAGGGAAGAAGCGAGAAATGTCACTCAGCTCCCCAACCCACCGGCCTGGTGAAGTTGGCGAAGGAAAAGGGAAGAAGCGAGCGAGGTCACCCACACCCCAACCCACCAGACCAACCAAGAAACGTCGAACGAAAGAAGATATCGGCAGCATCCGCGACCGCTTCAATAGGGAAACCGTAAGACCGATGATTGGCGATCTAGTCCGACGCGCTCGTACCCGCATCCATCAGCTCGAAGTAGAAATGTTCTACTACAAACCCAGATTCAACGCAGCAGACAATAAATATTACTTCATAGCTTTCCTGCCGCGGAAAATTTACGAACATATGTTTGAACAAGCGGATGACGATGCGGGCAAAGAAAAGTGGTTTATAAGTGGCGAAGATTTCTGGAATGATTCTGTTATCACCCGGATGAGATGCTCCTCTGAGTACTTCGAAACCGTCTTCGCTCAAAAGGTCTATTACAGTCAATACGTCCAAGTCGGAGAGGATCTAGGTTACGGCTGGTACAGAACCTATGTATTTACAAGGCCCCAAGAGCCCCCGGCTGAGCGCGATGATGATGCTTTGGCGGCAGCCCTGACAATGGCCATAGACGCAAAACACTTAAATACCATCGACCCTTCTCTTGGTAGCTGGACTCCGATTGGAGAGCTTGGTCTTAAAGATTATGACGGAGTCATGAGGGAGATGAGGGAGATTGTGCCTGATTATTATTTAGATCGTTGTCACTTTTAGTTGTTTGTATCATAGTCACAATGCGATGAGCTTATTAACCACATCCTCCGAGTGAACCTCTTGCAAAGTCCACATTGGGCGCAGAAACATCATTTCACTTTCCAGTCTGGATGATCTCGGACTTATCAATAGGACCACCGTGACATTTGAGCCACTAAAATTCCCCCTTCGCTAACCCCTTCGCTTAACGCAACTAGCAATTAGAAATCAAGAGAAGTACCACAACCCCCAGAATAATTTGGTAACTACAAATAAGGCTTTCCATACCACGAAAAAGCGATGCCCAGGTGCAGTCAAGGTCAAGCACCGGCAGACTAATCGTTCCTTCCTCATAATCGTCCCTTTCGGCTAAAACGTTCTCTCCCGCCTAATTCTAAACCGCCTCTTTTCCGCCCTGGGGGAAGGCCCTGTGTATAGGGATTATCACAAAAACTTCGCAGCGGTTAAGAAAGGCAATAGTAGAAGTGGGACTCCAATACGAGATAATTTGTTTTCTTTCAGACATCATTTTTGACATCTATATACCTTCGTCCACTATTCCAGTTTATAGTGACTATGGCACATCGTTCTAAAAATCGCCGAATCCCACATACAGTCTCTTCAAACGGCTCGCATACATAAGCCCCCCGGCAATCAGACCTGAGAATCCTTCCCTTCAGCTTCATCCTCTCCAGGCCCACATTTCGCAGGTTCATTTACCCTAGACTCGCCCAGACCAAAATCTCTCACACTAACAGCTTGCCTCCCCACAATATCCTTTCCAGTAAACCGATAAACCGCTCCCCTTAAAACGACTTCCATATTACCATTCTCAACCTCTTCACGAATCTCGCGATCGAAATCCCTCCGAGTGAAAAATGTATCTTCTTTAGCCCAGTGCTCCTTGCAAGCTTCGTACAAATCTTCTAGACGGAATGGATACTTATTGTAGCACAGCCAGGCGGTTAAGCGTGGGAAATTGAGGGTTCTGGGGAGCACTACGTACTGTATTGGATTTGTTGTGGTGCTCTCCATGTTGGCTGATGACTTGTTGATGCTTGTACGTTTTTGTGGTTGAGTTGACAGTCGTCTTGTCTGTTTCAAACTCGGGTGAAGTTTTGTAACCAAAGTTTGGTTATAGAGTTGAGAGGAAGCGAAGGAGCTCTAAACATCTTATATAATGTGTGTTCAGAGAAAATGAATGACTGTTCTATCGAAGATATGTTTTTTAATATTCACACATGATCAACTTCAGTAGCAAAGTCATCACAATCATCTTGAGTGGCAAGTGTGAGGGAGAATAGTGTGATTGGTAACTGAGACAACCAAGAATCAGCTACTGTAAAGAAAGTCCTGACTCGATAAATGAAGACTTCTTCCAAAAGCATTCACACGGTCATCAGAATCGTAGTATAAAAGACCATCTCTTCCTCCAAAACCTGTACTTCCTCTATCTTTCACAAAATCTCTACAAATCAAACACTTCTCTATCTCACAAACATCCACACCGTTCCTAACATGTCTCGATCACCATCTACAAGCAGCTGGGTTGAGGTCCCCAAGGAGAACGATTCCTCACCTCCTGTACCAGCATCCTCACCTCCTGTACCAGCATCCTCGCCTCCTGCTCTAGCCACATCACCTGTTCGATCAAGAGCCCCATCACCTCCTTCAAGAACAAGCTCAGTTGAGCCTTCTGAAAACCGTGCTCCTTCGCCAACCGCTTCGCAACATGCTCCTTCCCCACCTAGTTCTCCTCCAGTCGTGCAACCCGGATCACGAAACGCTTCTCCTGGTTCCCCTTTAAGTTCACCAATACCACCTCAATACTTATCTCCTGGCTCCCCTCTACTTTCGCCAAATCCCGCTGCCATGTCCTTCTCCTCCTCCTCCGTCTCCAATATGGACAATAATGGTGATACTGTCACACAAGAGGCTCGCAGAGCCCACCCACTCCGCCGTCCACGACGCGGTGCCTTTCATCGAAACGCTTGTGAAGGAAGCCCTATTTGTACTCGTCCAGGTGGTAGCTGCCAAGTCGTTTCCAACCCAGCAAGACATGCACGCAGAGCTAGCCCTCAAGTATCACCTAGATCAACAGTTCCACAACGCGGTCCTTGGTTCCCAATCGATAGAATGTCTGCTTTCCCAAACTTCTTAGCCGTCCGCATCGAATACCTCCTGCCAGTATTTGGAATCCCAGGCCGTAAGGTTGCCAGAGCGATTGAACGTGGACTATTACCGGTATACGAAAACCCAGAGAGAGATGATTCCCTGGCCGTTCCCGTCGATGCCCTTCCGCCAGTGTTTGGAATCTCACCTTATGAGATTCACGACGCGATTAGTCTTGGACGCTTGCCGGTGTTTGATAGCAACCCATGGGCCGATGGAATCTACCAAGAACCAATCATTGACCTCTTAGAAACTGTCCCCTTGATGATTTTGATGTCGACGGGTCAGCCATTTACAACTCTGGAGTTGATTGGTGCTCGTAGAGAATCGCATGGAGACGAGCCGATGGATGTGTTCCTCGGATGGTTGAATGATGAACTCTGGACTGGACGAATTGTGGATCTGGGTAATGGTCTCTTTCAGTATAACATTAATCATCCAACCCTGTGGCACTCGGACAATCTTGAAGAGGAGGTTATGGATGATATGGATCACTATATGGGTGACGACGAGGATGAGGGCTATTATGAGCAATGCTGCGAATGCGCCAACAGTGCCCTACCAAGTGACAACTATATCGTTCATCCAGACTGGACAGTTGATGTTTTGGAACGCGAAGGAAGACAGTCGTTCTACCAGGGATTTAGGTGTTATTAGCAGAGTTGATATGTTTGGGTGGAAGGATTCTTATGGGGCTGATCGAGAATTTCCCCCCTTACCTTTGATATCTTGTTTCTTCATTTACCCTGCTTCTCCATCTCTGAACTGGCATTCATAGATATCGTTTGATGGAAGAGGATATGATAGAACTCATATATAGAAAAGCAAGCCTGTCTTAGAATGTTGAACCTTGTAACGTTTTGAGTGAGAGATGCATTCGATACAGCCACTTAATACTACTCCTACACAATCTCTTAAGCGCTTGGTAAACATTGTAGCCACTTAGATCCTCAAAAGTCTTTCTTCCGGGTTCCGAAAGAGTATCAAGGTAATTAGCATATGAAGTTCAGGTTAGTCACGTATACCTAAATCAAACTAGAAAGTTAGAACAACGGAAAGCTATTGACCGACACTCTGGAGTTCCCCAGCATGTTGGATTCCAGGGAATACTCACTTCCCAATGAGCTGGCACTTGTAGATTACAAAACAGTTTCGTTTTGTGGGGTAAAAGTTGGTTGCAGCGAGAAAGTTGTTGGAACATGGGGAGCCTTAACCAATCATCGCTTAATCTAAATGACTGGCTTCGCTGCCTAGTCACCAAATCTCATATCGTGAGAATGATTCATAGGTTGGATTTCGCAGAAAGTATGAATACCTAAAATCGCGAAAGGATATAAGCTGGCAGCAGCTATCATAACCCTGAGTATTACCAAAACTCAACTCACGCCTATCACAATACTCACATCCTTTGTATTGCACAGTTCAAGAGTACTTGACGATTAATATTCTTCTCTTAAGAGCTTACCAACGACACTCGAATTTGGAATTCCTACTATCAAACTTGTTTCGATCACTTCCGTAGCGATCTCCTCTACTATTCCACTTCATCTAAAATTGCATTCCCATTCAGAAATCCACATCCTCTCCTCTCCCATCCCACCACCCCATATAACAGACAAAAAATGAGCGAAACCTGGGTCCGCCATTTCGACCAAACAACACAATCCTGGTACGACCACAACACCTCAACAGGCGAATCGCGATATTCGCCCGCCAACAACAACAAATACGAACCATCTGAAGAACCCATTCAACAACAACCACCCGACGAATGGCGCAGCATCCACGTAATAAGAACCCATGGCGGCGGTCCCGTATTCAAACACTGGGCCCTCTACATCGACGACCCAGTCGGGCCCTACACAGGTTTCATATGCAACATCGAAGGGAAGAGGGAAGATTACCGGTATGTGTGCAAGAGAGTTGGGATACCGAAGGGCAATGAGGGTTATGTGGATGAGTATCAGGTTGGGTATGTGGATACGAATTCGCTTGAGAGGCTTAAGGCGTTTGCGGCAGCGAAGAGGATTCGGAATGAGGATCGGTTTTGGGGGTGTCAGCAGTGGGTTTGGGAGGTTTTGGGGGAGCTGGAGGAGGAAGGGCTTCTGGAGCATAGAGAGGAGTTTGAGGAGCGGATTGCTGAGTTGGAGGGGGTGAAGGGGCCGGGGTAGGAGGTGTGCGTTGAGATGGACTAAGCTACTAGAACTGAGTTTTTGGTTTCCCAGCAAAATCTTTATAGTGAGAACCATCTAGTCGTATGGAGACCATCTTAATCCCTAGTACTAACCTTCTTAATCCTCGCTATCTGTATCTTTAGAAGCACTGACGTTTGCAAAGTCCCTGATAAGGTCATCGAGTTCCATCGCATTGGTAACAGGCTACTAACAGCGTTCTTAAAACATCACTTATCTCGAAGTCTCCATTACTTCTGTGGTGATATTTAATAACCTTAACTAAAACAACTATGGCCTCTCTGCGTCCTACGTAACTAACAAGAAGGAAGGAAGGAACCTCAGTACGTACAGTACAACGCCTTACCAAAACCCAAATATAACCTTTGACGCCCTCAACAACCAACTACAAACAGTATAACCCATTACCCCACAGTACTCAGCGCTTACCCTTCCCCTCTCCTTCCCCTGGGATCTTGAAGTAACACACAACATCCCAAAGCCTGCCGCCTACACCACAACTTGATGAGATGAGCTCAGCTCACTCACTCAAGAGCTCTCAATTCGCATACCGAGAGCAGAGAGGGGTAAAGCAAGCAGTGGCTCCAGATCTTCCTCAGTCGTTACACCGCATCTCGGATATAGTATACAGTAATTAACGATTCACAAGCGAGGCAAGGGGCACTATATAAATGAATCCACCCACACACCAAGAAATGAGACGACAGATAAGAGAATAGCTACGCCAATAATCGTCGGATGACCAGCACCATCAATTTTGAGATCTTCATGCGAAAGAGGGGATTTATGACCGAAGGTGAACTAGAGCAATGAAAGATACGCGAGGACTGGTATGTGAGTGTCATCTTGTCATTCTTTGGTGCCCTGTGAAGATCCCGGTGGCTTGGGTTTTTGTGTACTTGTAAATGTCTGTAGCATCTCTTTTGACGAATACATAACGCGTCAGATGTTGGTTTGGCGATAGATGAAATTATTGTAACTGAAATGGTCGACTAACAGATACCTATGTCTTCTGGCTCAGTGGAGATGTCACATCCGAAGCGCGCCACGTGACAAGATATCTATGTGCTCACCACAGTGCCTCACCGACATGTTGGTAAGCCTCACTTGAGATCCTTGGTTACACACATTACTACATAAGAAAGTGGTACGCGAACCCCATTATGTGTAGAATGAATTCCAATGGGAGCTCGGGATGGCGCTTCGCTTGAAATGCATGTCATCAAGAGACGAAAGTCAAGAAATTGTCAAAAGGGCAATATGATATGTGACGTACGATCTTGAGATGCATCTTTCCGACTTGAGGACCGTAGATTCTTGGCCATTCATTATTGATGTGGTGAGATTAGACAGTCTTCGAATTCTCCGAAAGTCGAGGTTGACCTTGTGAAATAAGCAAAGGGAAACATCAAGCTTAGTGATTGAATGCCATAATGGCTGAGCCGATATCAGATAGTAAGAGAGGGGTTTCAAAGATCCTTGAACTTATGTATGGAATATCGTGGGGTTTGCGTGGGGTGTGTACTAAGCAAAAGCTAACGGCTACTCGTATCAATCAGATGTGACAGGTCTCTTACCTACAACCACTTATACTGCCTGTCATACGATATTCCTTTGAATGGTGAGCTTGCTCCTTCGAGCTCACCGCCGGGGGGTCATGACAGGCTCGATCGTGCCCTACATATTACTAGTGTGTCTCAGGAGCTGCAGTTGCCCCGTGGTTGAATGAGCAGCGAGAATCACACTCATTGTCCTCGGGCTATTGCATCTCTCTGCCCCTCAATACACCTTGATTATATAGTCTTGGTACTCGGTATGCAGTCGAATAAAAGTTTGGGACCGTCCGAGGAAACCCTACTTTATACAGTAGCCTCGCAGACTCGCATCGCAGATTGAGCGAGGCGATTATTTCAAACTTGGTATAGTATCTGCATCTGCATCTGCATCCCCTTAGGCGCCACAAGAAGATGTCGACATACTCTGGGCTGAGACCAATGGCTCAACGCTCTATCGCTGGCCATTACTGTTGTGGGATGAGAAAATCCTGCAGCACCAGAGACAATTGACATGGCAAGCTTCCAAACCCCAATGACTAAACGATGTGATGAAGATGCCAGTATATTTTGGCAAGTTTTCCCGTCAATCTGCAACCTTCATCGGGCAAGCAAAGGTCACATCCGCCGACAAGCCACCATCGGAACAGTAACTAGGATGCCTGGAAGGAGCCACTTAGTGGTTGTAGGTTGTGACAGCCGTTCGGCAGCAGCTAGGATAGGTGCATTGCGGATGGCGGAAGAGAATAATCGAAGAGGACTATGTAGTACCTACTCGTCCTATATCCAAGACGCGGCCAACCCATTGGGTGGTTGTAGGTACCGTGTACCTTTCAGTCGACCATGCCGCGGAGAGAATTGAGTAGCTATTGGTATATGATTGACGAAGGTGTCTGACCTATCAACCCCGCATTATATGCCTATCCCTAAGTTTATGTCGTGGTGCCGGCGGTGTCAAGAGTCGAGATTGTGTTTTGGATGAGCCTCGGGAGCCAAAAGGAAGAAGTTGCCTCGAGGCATGCTCGCTGCGTTCGTCCGAAATTGGCCGGCGCAACTCCCGCGGTTCAGATTTTCTGGCGGCAATGGCGATAGCAGGTAATCCTGGACGGTTTCATTAGCTGTGCGGTCGTCGTATTTGTGCGGTGCGGTGATGTGCTGTGCCAAAGATGGTTGAGAGCTCGTCCCATAGAGAAGCCTGAAGCCTCAATGAATGCTTGGCTCTAATCAACGTAGCGCTCCCTGGCTCCGTAGCCCACCCTGCATTAAGGAGCTATCAACGGCACATCAACGGCCGGAATCCATGGAGCTTCAGGGGCTGGAGGGGTGGAGGGGTAGAGGGGTAGAGGGGGGATCACCTGTGCTGGCTTCCCAATGGAGAAATTGTTATGGCGACGATGCTGAGATACAAGGGAGGGGAGGGACTGACAACAACAATGTACCAGCAGACGGTGTAGAGCAGAGTTGGCTTACGAGAACAACATGGAGTGGTTCTGAGCGGATGTCTCCCGGGCATTTGCATCCTATAAGAAGCCTCAATTTTGAGTTCTCAGCACCGCCGTTGGTTGAGGGTCGAGATTCACTGGTTCAGGTCCCCCTCTCCATTGTCTACCTATAGGTACCTATAGGTACCTATAGATACCTATAGCTGGGTACAGGTAGCTAGCTGGTGCTGGGTAGTTGGGTAATTTCGTCATGCCCGGGTCAAAGCACTAGCGTCTCTATAAAAAGGCCCCTCCCCCTCATTGCTCCCTTGGCTCTGCGTAACCTCTACCTCCCTACATTCATGTTCTCCCGTCTACGTCGCCAGCTTCCAAACAAACTTGCAACCAAATACCAACAACCTACTACTCGATCCTTTACCTCCACAACCGCAGTCATGGGTGTCACCAAGACCATTCTTTCCGAGGGCAATGGCCCAATCCCCAAGAAGGGAGACACCGTCACCATCCAATACACTGGCTATCTCAAGGACACCAGCAAGCCTGACAACAAGGGCGACAAGTAAGCAATTGGCTCTCCCTCTTCCCCTGACTACCTACCAGTCTCTCGGGTGCTTATGCAAACCATCTACAGATTCGACTCTTCCATTGGCCGTGGACCTTTTGTCGTCCCTATTGGCGTTGGCAAGGTCATCAAGGGTATGGCTAGATCCAGTTCTTTACGAGTATAAGCCATCGCTGACGGGTAATCTTAGGATGGGATGAGGGTGTTACTACCATGAAGGTTGGAGAGAAGGCCAGCTTGGACATCACTTCGTAAGTCTGCCTATAGCCAACAACTCAACCATAAGGCAACGCAATACTAATTTCTATACAGCGACTTCGCATACGGTGACAGGTATGTCATCTGACATTCTCTTTTATTTTGCAACAAAATTCCTACAGCATACAGGAACAGAACACATACTGACTGAAATACAGTGGTTTCCCAGGTCACATCCCACCCGGAGCTGCTCTTATCTTGTAAGCACTCGAGTCTTATTTACCATCTACAACTTACGAGGACTCTTGCTAACAGACACACAGTGATGTTGAGCTCCAAGGTATCAAATAGACGACGCAAATCCTACCCGTCTACTCTCTCTTGCTTCACAGCGTGGGCACCAGTCAGGACATGGAGGCCGAAGGCAGAATCAAGCCCAACCATAGCTGAAGAAAAATGAAACAAGACTGTTGATAAGATCCGAACCTTTTTTTGTTTACTTCTCGCTAGTACGTGACTGCATGAGTTACTGATTCAAGTATCATATTACCACAATAGCTGGCTAGCCTTGGACAAATCAAAGGCCTTTGGGGTCATTTTGTGGCGAGCCCGAGTGAATTGTTTCGGAATGTGTGGTGAATTTCCAATTTTTTGCCCCACCCCTTCCGTCATCCGCGGGGTCGTTGGGCAAAGCTCGGGAGTCAGTGACCCTTCACCCTTGAGCCTTGAGCCGCTTGGTAATGGCTTCCAGTAATCAACACCTACATTTTGAGCAAGAGCAGCCTGAAAGAAATCGAATAAATATACCTGTGACCCCGGTGAATCCCCTCATGTGAATATTGTAAATGCCATGTGGAAATAGTGATAAGGTTCTTCAACCTTCAACTCTGCTCAAACTGCTGAGCTCCAATCAACCCCCCTGTCGTGCTTAGTAAGGCTCTCTAGAGCCTTCGATGAGCTCCAGCTCTCTGTGACGGGAATTGGTCAACAGTCAACGCGACTGCCCATTTCCAAGCATCTCTTCCTCTTACCTTCCAGGTTCCCGAGACTTCATCTAGCGTGCTGTCAACACCCTCATCCCCCACCCGACGCACATATACACAGTTGATCCTCTCAAATTTCCTCCTCAAACACCCTCCCAAACCACAAATAGAACCGCTATCTACCTCGAGCAGTTCACGTCTGGCAGTCTAGAACTTGAGCCTGCTTGGGACGCCCAATCCTCCGCCACTATTACCTCCCAAGCAGTAAACAACCAAGAGAGCAAGCTGGCGAAGCGCAAGTTATCTGGTGCGGACGAGTCAACCCCGATACAAAAGAAAATCATGGCTGTGAGTTGGCCTTTCCTGTCTCCGGGTGGTGGAGGGCACATCGAGATCGTCAGCAAGGAGTCTGGCTCTGATAGTTTGAAGAAGCTAACCATATCACCACAGGACGCCAAAGATATCGATATGGATACGAAAATGCAGGTCGACGAAAGCGTCGTGGGCCACACGGAGATTGATGAGTCTCTATATAGTCGACAACTCTACGTCCTGGGACACGAAGCCATGAAGCGCATGGGAGCTTCGAATGTTCTCATAGTTGGGTTGAAGGGCTTGGGTGTGGAGATTGCAAAGAATATCGCTCTTGCTGGCGTCAAGAGTTTGACGGTTTACGACCCCGCCCCCGCAGCCATTGCAGATTTATCATCACAATTTTTCCTCCACCCCGAGGACGTTGGCAAACCCAGAGCTGCCGTTACAGCACCACGAATTGCGGAACTAAACGCATACACTCCTGTATCGGTCCATGAGTCAGACAGGTGTGTTTTCTGTTGCACTGCAAGCGGAGCAAAGTTAACGTGATCTTTAGTCTGACTACCAATCTCTCCCAATTCGACAAATTTCAGGTTGTTGTTCTCACGAATACCCCACTCAAGGATCAACTCATAATCGGCGACTATCTGCACTCCAAGGGCATATATTTGGTGGTAGCTGATACTTTTGGCCTCTTTGGATCCATTTTCTGCGATTTTGGAGAGAAGTTCAGTGTTCTCGATTCCACTGGCGAGGCACCCGTAAGTGGCATTGTCGCGGGTATCGACGAGGAAGGTCTTGTTTCTGCTTTGGATGAGACTCGTCATGGATTGGAGGATGGGGACTATGTCACATTTACGGAGCTTGTCGGCATGGAAGCCCTTAACATGGCAGAGCCTCGTAAGGTTACCGTCAAAGGGCCTTACACTTTCTCGATCGGAGATGTGTCTGGTCTCGGTACTTACAAGAAAGGCGGTATGTACCAGCAAGTTAAGATGCCCAAGTTCATTGACTTTAAGACCATCACTTTATCAATTAAGAGCCCTGAATTCCTGATCTCTGATTATGCCAAATTCGACCGTCCCCAACAACTTCACATCGGATTCCAGGCGCTTTATGCTTTTGCACAAACTCACAACTACTTTCCAAGACCAATGAACAAGGAGGATGCGGCAGTTGTTATCGCCTCCGCGAAAGCTTTTGCCAAATCAGAAGGTCTCGATGTTGAAGTGGACGAGAAGCTTCTTATGGAACTTAGCTACCAAGCACAAGGTGATCTCAGTCCTATGGCTGCCTTCTTTGGTGGTCTTGCAGCTCAAGAGGTTCTTAAGGCAGTTTCTGGAAAATTCCACCCCATTAACCAATGGTTGTATTTTGATTCTCTAGAATCGCTACCAGCCAATTTTGGGCGCTCAGAAGAGCTTTGCAAGCCTCTTAACTCACGTTATGATGGCCAAATTGCTGTCTTTGGTCGGGAATTTCAGGACAAGCTTGCAAATATTCAAGAATTCTTGGTTGGTGCAGGTGCCATCGGGTGCGAAATGCTGAAAAACTGGGCAATGATTGGTCTTGCTGTTGGTCCAAAAGGAAAGATCACTGTCACAGATATGGACTCTATCGAAAAGAGCAATCTCAATCGACAATTCTTGTTCCGACCAAAGGATGTTGGAAGTTTGAAGAGTGAGGCGGCAGCAGCAGCAGTTCAAGCCATGAATCCAGAACTGCAAGGTCATATTGTTACACTAAGAGATAGAGTGGGACAAGATACCGAGCACATTTTTAAC
The DNA here is from genome assembly GCA_900184765.1 of Hymenoscyphus fraxineus. Lineage (NCBI taxonomy): Eukaryota > Fungi > Ascomycota > Leotiomycetes > Helotiales > Helotiaceae > Hymenoscyphus > Hymenoscyphus fraxineus. Next base: position 1,159,320 of record LT855410.1, read on the forward strand.
GAGGATTTCTGGAATTCTTTGGACGGAGTCACCAACGCACTTGACAATGTTGATGGGCGTACTTACGTCGATCGTCGATGCGTCTTTTTCCGCAAGCCTCTTTTGGAAAGTGGTACTTTGGGAACCAAGGGCAATACCCAGGTTATAATTCCACATTTGACCGAGTCATACTCAAGCTCTCAAGACCCACCAGAGCAGTCATTCCCGATGTGTACGCTGAAGAGTTTCCCTAACAAGATTGAGCATACTATTGCATGGGCAAGAGAGCATTTCGAAGCTTACTTTGTCAAGCCAGCTGAGACAGTGAACCTTTATCTAAGCCAACCTAACTATCTGGAAACCACCTTGAAACAGGGCGGCAACGAGAAGGCTACTCTCGAGATGATTCGTGATTATTTAGTGGAAGATAAGCCACTTACTGTGGAAGATTGTATCAAGTGGGCACGTTTGCAATTTGAGAAGCAGTTTAACAACGCTATCCAACAGCTGCTCTACAATTTCCCCAAGGACTCGGTATCGTCAAGCGGAGCTGCGTTCTGGTCCGGACCAAAGCGTGCCCCAGATCCATTGAAATTCGACCCCAAGAACGAGTTCCACTGGACTTTTATTGTTGCAGGAGCCAATCTTCATGCTTTCAACTACAATATCAACACCAAGGATCTTACCCCAACTACCATACAGAAAGTCTTGGACAACATGATTATTCCAGACTTTGCTCCAAGTTCCGCTGTCAAGATTCAAGCTGATGATAGTGAGCCGGTATGTAGAGCTCTTTTTGTCTCTTGTTTGGATGAAGAGAATGCTAACGGTACTAGGATCCAAATGCAAATGCCAGCGCATTCACTGATGGTGAAGAACTTCAAAATGTCATTGACAAACTTCCACAACCAAAAACCTTGGCTGGTTTCAAGCTTCAACCTGTTGAATTCGAGAAGGATGATGACACCAACCATCACATTGATTTCATCACCGCTGCAAGCAATCTACGTGCTGAGAATTACAAGATCGAGCTTGCTGATAGACACAAGACCAAATTTATCGCGGGCAAGATCATCCCAGCAATCGCGACAACGACAGCACTGGTCACTGGGCTCGTCATTCTTGAATTGTACAAGGTGATTGACGAGAAGAAGACTCTCGAGGAGTATAAGAATGGATTTGTCAACCTTGCTCTACCATTCTTTGGTTTCAGTGAGCCAATTGCAAGTCCCAAGGATACATACAAGGGCAAGGAAGGTGATGTCTCGATTGACAAATTGTGGGATCGATTTGAGATTGACGATATGACATTACAAGAGATGCTTACATGGTTCGAGAACAAAGGTCTGACAGTCACGATGTTGAGCTCTGGTGTCAGTCTTTTATATGCCAGCTTCTACTCAGCCACAAAGCTCAAGGAGAGATACCCGATGAAATTGAGTGAACTTGTAGCTTTCATTTCCAAAAAGCCGATCCCAGACCACCAAAAGAATGTCATCTTTGAGATCTGCGTGGAGGATAGTGCCGAGGAGGACGTTGAGGTTCCATATGTCATGATGAAGATGAACAGATAGAGGAAGTCTTCTTTTGGCTGGGAGCTTGGAATGAATATGATGACGATTCATGGTTGATGGATATTTTTTCTTTCATGGGAGGTCCAGGGTAGGCAGGGGAGAAACACTTTATGGTTGGCTTCATGATCGGTACAGCTAGAGCGCATTTCCTTCTGTATCAAGCCTTTTGACTCGAGCAAGCGAGTTTTACAAAATAGAATCATTTTCAATTCATTTTCATTGTTCTCACTTATGATTCGTGTGTCTTTGAGAAATCATGAAAAAGCATTCTGGTCACGGAAGACCAACCGAAGACCCTTTGCACTTACGTACTCGTATATCTCCAAGCATTGGCTAATTCATTATCCGCTTTGGGATGATTTGAAAGGATTACTAAGGACCCCGCATGAAGCCTGTGGATACCATTTTGACAGCCTCGCAGACCGATGATGGTGATTGGTTGGCCATCTCAGCTACCCCTGGTCAAATCAATGACGTTGTCATGATTATTGAGAGATTGAGTGGGGTTCAGGTACTGTACTTATCAAGCTTCTACGAAGTAATTGGTTGTAGGATAAGCCTGGTAAGCTGATTAGGTGGTTTGTAGATTACCCCGCTGTCTACCTATCTAGCCTCGTTTTGTTCTTTCAGGTCTTGAGGATTGTGGCTTTTTTGTTATTAATACGGGTGTTTCATTCTTTCCCCCTCTCTTTACCTTCTTTCTCTGGATGAATGAATGCTTTTTACCTGCCGATTATCTAGTACTTCCCAACTTTCGAAGATCCAGAGGACGACGAGGTCTTTTACTTTGAAGGGATTCAACGGGAATTTGGCTTTGAGATACTACGCAAACACAAACGCAAACATGGCGACGGGTAACACGGAGAAAATCACGAATTGGGTGGCGCCGGGGGATAAATCGGGGGAGTTTAAGAGGGGACAGAGTCAGTTTCGGGATTTTATCAAGAAGGGAGGGGAGTTTGAACCGCAGGGGGGACGGTATCATTTATTTGTATGGGTTCTTTCTTTTTTTCTTCCCATCTTCTATTGTTTATACTCCCCTCCCTGGCAGTTTTTCCAGCAAGAGAGATCGAGGAGTTGAGGATCGCAATATGGATTGACTAACACCCCCAACCCAGGTCTCCTACGCCTGTCCCTGGGCCCACCGAACCCTCATCGTGCGCCAGCTCAAAGGCCTGCAGGATCTCATCCCGTATACGAGTGTACATTGGCACATGCAAGAGAAAGGATGGCGGTTTGCGACGGCGGGGGATAGCGATGCGCCGGGCGAGTTTGTGAGGGGTGATCCGGTGGAGGGTCATGAGGGGTATACGCATATTCGGGATGTGTATTTTGGGGTGGATGGGGAGTATCAGGGACGCTTTACGGTGCCGTGTTTGTTTGATATGAAGACGGGGCGGATTGTTAGTAATGAGAGTTCGGAGATTATTAGGATGTTTTATGAGGAGGTTTGTTGGCTCTTTTTGTTTGATTTCCTTCTCTCGACTTATTTCTTGTTATATCTGTGGTTTTGTGGTTTCACTAATGAGGTGGTAGTTCGACGACCTCATTGAGCCGAAATATAGAGATGTTAAACTCCTGCCTAAAGAACTGGAGGCCGAGATTGATGAGGCGAATGAGTGGATTTATAATGATATTAATAATGGGGTTTATAAGTCGGGGTTTGCTACTACAGAGGAGGCTTATACGAAAGCTGTCAAGACGCTTTTTGGGAGTTTGGATAGGGTTGAGAAACATCTTGAGGGGATGAGTGGGAAGGGATTGTATTGGTTTGGGGAGGAGATTACGGAGGTTGAGTGAGTTTCTTCTTTTTCTTTTTGGTTTCTTTGGGGGTTTGAACGGTCTTTTTGGGGGGAGATGGAGGGTTGTAGAGGATGAGGCGTGAGGTGGGGGGATTACATCGAGTGATGTTCTCTCTCTGTTCCGCCCGGGTACCTGTTAGAGCTGCTGGAAAAGAGAGGGGGCATCAAGTGATGATCTCTTCCTATTACATCAGGGCATCTTTTAAGGTTTCTGGGAAAGAGATCGTCGATTTAAAAATCTTTCAAGCTTTCCCGGGTCATCAAAGATATCTTCCGAAAGGAAAAAAAGAGCTTGGTCTGAATACTCCGAGACAATCATTTCACGACGAAAAGAAAGTCACTAATTCATCCCATAGCGTCCGTCTCTTCACAACCATCGTCCGATTCGATTGTGTCTACGTACAACATTTCAAAACCAACATCCGCGAGATTCGATCGGGATACCCATACATCCACAAATGGCTTCGGAATCTCTACTGGAACCATGCAGCTTTCAAGGACACGACAGAGTTTACTCATATTAAGTGTCACTACACGAAAAGCCACACACAGGTAAGCTCTCTTTTCTTTCGTCAATTGGGGCTGATGCGGCGAAAATCATTTCGGGGATTAATCGTTGGTGTGTCTCTTTAGATCAATCCTTATAGTATTACGCCTGTTGGACCTGAACCTCCAATTTTGAGGGAGGATGAGGAAGTTCCTGCGGTGAAGTATGCGTTGGCGATGGCAGCGAAGAAATGAGTGATTAGGAGATGAAAGGATTATGAGAAGTATTCGTTGTCTGGTTTCTGTTGGTACCTCAATACAATTAATTTTCCTTCGTGTCCCCCTTCTCTTATGTGTCTCCATCTTTTTGTTTTCTTCTCCTAAGTTGGAGGGGGTCTGCAGGTACATTTGTGTCCCCGGAAGACATTCAGATGTGCCGCACGCGCCGATGTTGGGGGTCTGCGGATACAGTCAGTTGGTATTATTCATCGCCAATTCTGATAGATGGGATGATCTGGGCGGTTGTTTCATGTTTCCTCCGGTTTTTTGTACCTCCATAAATGATTCGTATGTTCTCGTAGGGATGAACTCCTTCGCACTGCATTTATACAGGTGTACGTACGAAATAGTCAGCGCGGTTCGCTTTGCAGGCGTGGCAGGGAAGAGAGCTTCGTCAGCCTGCACGACATACCCGTTTCGGGTGTTTTCATTGGTTGATTGTTTTGAGCTTTTGCGCTTTGCGGCAAAGACAAGAACTTTGTAGTCCGTGTAAATTCTTTACTTTCGCTTGTCATCCCACCAGCTCCTCCCGAGAATGATCCCGAGGGAGGAATTGCTTAGTTGTTGGTTCCACTCGAATGCGATGGGTAGGATTCGATTTCATAACGTCTTGCGCGTTGGTGATTGTCATCCACTCATAGAGTGGCGAAGTCTCTCAGCGGTTAATGGCCAAGTATGATAAAGAGATGCTTACCCGCCGTCTTTGAAGTCGTCTCATCTTTTCCATTGTGCTATTCACGGACTTTACTTTTGATTTGACCATTAACTGCATTCATTCGTTAATGGATCTCTAACCAACAGTTATTCATTCTTTTATATCGAGACTCTCTTTTACAGACCTTGGAATAGATAGATTCTCGTCCAAATAAACTCGCTCTGTCGTTCTCAATACAGTAAAGAACGTATCTTCTACTTGCAATCGCATCACAACCGAAACGATGCATTACTCGAAGCTCGCCTACGCTCTGGTAGCGATCCAACCAGTAGCAGCGCACACTGCCTTCACTACCCTCTTCATCAACGATGTAAATCAAGGTGATGCAACTTGCATACGAATGTTCCACGACCCACAGAGAGCCACGGATCCCGTCAACGACTTGTCAAGTCAGGACATGGCGTGTGGATTCGATGGCACAGTCGGAGTATCTCGCGTCTGTTCAGCTCAACAAAACTCCAAGTTGACCTTTGAATATCGCATCTGGCCAGATGCCTCCCAGCCTGGTACTTTGGACCCAAGTCATAAAGGTCCTTGTGCGGTGTACATGAAGAGCACCGGCTCGGCTATTTCAGACAAGGCAACTGGTGATGGGTGGTTCAAGATTTGGGATGAAGGGTATGATGCCGCGGCCGGAAAATGGTGTACGGAGAAGGTGATTGATAACGAGGGATTGCTCTCTGTGAAGGTTCCAGAGGATCTTGCTGGTGGGAATTATCTCGTGCGATCTGAGTTGATCTCGCTTCAGCAGGCGGATAAGTCACCTCCTAACCCACAGTTCTACGTTGGCTGCGCGCAGATTTTCTTGGAGTCCAAGGCGACGACTCTACCACAGGATACGGTCTCTATACCTGGATATGTCACGATCAATGATCCCTCTGTCTTGTTTAGCATCTATGATCCTAAGCCAAAACCCTACACCACTCCTGGACCTCCAGCTTACCAACCGGGTGTGAGTGCTAGCACACAAGTCACACCCGTGACTCAACAAACCGAAGGATTACTTCCTGCTGGAACAGTTCTTACGAATGGGAACTGGGCTGGGACGGAAGTCAAATCTTACACGAACGAAAAGGGATGTAACGAAGCGGCTGCCGATTGCTGGAAAGAGTCACAATCTTGTTACGATACCGCGCCTGTGACTGGGCATGCCAACTGTGAGATCTGGGAGGCGAAGTGTGAGAGCATTCGAAGTGCTTGTGACTCGAATTCATTCCAGGGACCACCGAATGCTGGGGAGATGCTCACGCCTGCTTTGAAGAAAGTCATTACTCCTGCTGCTGTCAATGAAAGGTCTTCTTCCAGCAGCGCCTCCTCAGCAAAATCTGTTCCTGCTAATCCACCTGTTGCGGAAAACCAACCTGTAAGCCATATCCCTTACGCTCCTTCTGTTTTTCCAGTTCGAATGTTTGCGTCTCCCTCTCCCTTTCCTTCTCGGTCTCAAAACGCGCATGCGATTTTCACGTCGCCTCCATTACCGGACGATGAAATCATCACGATACCCTGCTCAACGACCACAACCACCATCTGGACATCAACAACTATCCTCTCCCTTCCTCCCGGTTCTCCCATCCCAACAGGCTGGAGTAGTCCTCCTCCACCACCTCCACCTCCACCTCCACCTCCGCCCTCACCAACCATACTAACACCCACACAGACCGCTCCTCCACCCTCAGATCCCGATGCCACCTCGCCTACGCACGTGGAGACCGACAAGACGGCCGAGTGCGGGGAGGGCAAACAGAAGTGCGAAGGTGAGATTGGGGATTTGTTTGGGAGTTGTTGTAGTGCGCATGGGTGGTGTGGACGGACGAAGAATCATTGTGGGAGCGGGTGCCAGAGTGCGTTTGGGGAGTGTAGACAGGTTAAGAGGGAGGGGCGGTGGATTGGGAGGTAGGGTGTTGTGGGGAGCAGCGTGGGTGTGTGTGGTGAGGGGGAAATGTTTGGAAATTTGAGGTTTGAAGGCTCGAAAGGGAAGTGGTTCGTTTCTCTTGTACATATTTTATACCTTGAGCTTGCTTGAAGGGTAAGCGCTGGAACTTTGGATGGATGGATGGTTTACGATATATCGGTATTTAGAGCCGTGCTCTGATGAGATTCTTTTACAGTACCTAGCTGGGAATTCTAGAGATTTTGATCTATGGATATTGTTTTTGCTTTGGGTGATTAATGTTATTGTTAAGATGAAACGGAAGATCTGGTTATGTAATGTGTAGCGTAAGAATCACTGCTTGAGTAGAGTAGCGGGGTCTACTTAAGTAATGATGAGTACTGAATTTAACTTTAAGCGCTCGGTTATACCAGTACTATCGCTTATACTTATAAGGGGGTCGCTAAGTTCGAGCTGTCGGACCTGCTGGCTGAGGCTCGGTCCGAATTGCTCCGTGCTAGTTGAGTGGAGGTACTTGAGTATTTGGGCAGTAGAGTAGAGTAAAGTAGGGTTGACACCAACTTAAGTGGCACCCACTCTACTGAACCATATAAATTTCTTATGCAAATAATGCGAGATGCCTCGAAATTTGGAAAAAGCCTTTGGAAACAACGTATTTGCCTAAGACCTTAGATTGTTTAAAGAGCTTTATTGTTCGAGATTTCAGTGTGATTTGGTGGTTTAAGATGAACTTACGCAAATATATAGTATGGTGAATTCCTTGTTATTTCTTTGAATTTCAATTATTTGATTAAATGATTGAAAGAACCTATTACAGACTCAATTACGATTGTAGGATAGCTGCTTATCACCGCTTTTTTCACCGCTAGGAGATTCCTTACTACATTCTATTAACCATCTCTTACTTCTGAATCTCAGTAAACGACTTTGCTTATCAATACCTAAGCTTTGAGCTTGCGATTAGTGGATTGGAGCTTCGAATGCGAAATTTATACGTAGACGAATAAGTTAACACCAAAAACTCTGGTCTACATTTGCAACTATTTCCCTCTCTCAGACTCTTATCAAACAAGCGTATTCACTAAGAAGCCTTAGACTTGTAACTTGTGACGTCTAGATAGCTCCAACTGCGATAACCACCTTGGCATCCCCCAACCCCACCCCAATATTTGGACTGAATACGAGTACAACACACGAAAGATTTCAAGTAGCTGAACAGATATTTTGGATACTTTACCAAGACCCAGATCTTAAAGTAATCAGACTTGCGCGCATGCAGATCACGGGAAGAAAGACAATATACGAAACCTCCAGATTTCACGACCCCTCTTTGCCCCTCATTACCCCACATACTGTAATCTTACAAGCTCTTTGACTTCGACCTACCTAGGTATACCAGGTTACCTCAGTACAACCACAAACATGGCACCGCTCTACCCAGCATTCGCGCCGAATAAGACCGGTCACCTGAAAGTATCGGAGATTCATTCCATCTACTACGAGGACTGTGGAAACCCAACTGGAGTCCCAATCCTCTACCTGCACGGCGGACCAGGAGGAGGACTTGATGCAAGCGACAGGTAACCATTCCAATTCAATTCTATTAAATTTAAAAGATACATACCTAGCAAATGACAAACACTGACTAACAAACCAAAAACAGACAATACTTCGACCCCACCCACTACCGCTCCATCCTCCTCGAACAACGCGGGTCCGGCCGCTCCACCCCACACGCTTCACTCATCGACAACGATACATGGAGTCTAGTAGCAGACTGCGAAGCCCTGCGCAACCACCTAGGAATCTCAAAATGGATTGTCTTCGGCGGTTCCTGGGGCTCCACTCTCTCCTTAGCATACTCGCAGAAGCATCCTGATCGATGTCTGGGCCTGATTCTAAGAGGGATCTTTACATTGAGGAAGGAGGAGTTGCTTTGGTTTTACCAGAAGGGAGCTGATATGTTGTATCCGGATTACTATGAGGCGTATAAGAATGTTATTCCTGAGGCGGAGAGGGGCGATATGATGGCGGCTTATTATAGGAGGTTGACGGGGGATAATGAGGCGGAGAAGTTGAAGTGGTATGTTTTTTCTTCTCTTTTCTGGTATTTAGAAGAGGAGTAATGGATGTATGCTGACTTTTTGACAGTGCGGGTGCTTGGAGTACGTGGGAGAATTCGACGAGTAAGTTGCTTGTAGATGCGGAGTATATCAAGAGAAGTGAGGATCCGAAATGGTATGATACCCCCTCTCTTTGTGCACGAAGACTGTTGCTGATATGGACAGGGCATTGGCATTCGCACGTATCGAGTGTCATTTCTTCATCAACGAAGGCTGGATGACCGATGGACAGCTCATTACTGATGCACACAAAATTGCTCACCTCCCCATCGTTATCATTCAAGGACGATACGATATGGTTTGTCCCGCAAAGACGAGTTGGGATTTGTATCAAGCTTTGGGCGGAGCTTCTAATGAGAAAGTGGAGTACAAGATTATCGCAGATTGTGGACATAGTGCTCATGAGAAGGGGATTGAGGAAGCTTTGGTAGATGCTTGCAATAAATTTAAAACGATTAAAGCGGAGTAAGGAAGTTAGGATATTGTGGATGGAGGTTGGATACGTAGTAATGGAATGAAATGATCTACTGGCTAGGTATCCTTCTATCAATGACTGCTTTTTTCATATTCGCTCGGCAAGTACTACCAGCGCAATGCGTGAAGAGCCTGGCGACCAGCATATAAAATTGGAAGAGCTGCTTTGGATGGGGCTACCAAAGATGCCGAAAAGAACGCTCCCAAAAATTCGCTGCTTCGCATGGAAAAACGTGTGCTAGGTTTCTAAATAAAAAGACCGCCACTTTGCTTAGTCGTCTGCTGGGAGATCAGATCATGTCTCCTACGAGTAAGCGAACTACAGGCAAACCTGGATATAAGGATATTGGATATAAGGATAACCTCGGTTATATCCTTATATTCTGGGTCCCGATTTTTTTAGGTGGAATACGTAAGGATACCTCTATAGTAAGGATAATCCTTAGGATTTTGGGTCCCGAAATTTTTTTTGTACCAAAAATATCCTCGTTTTTATCCTTACCTAGGGGGTTCTAAGTAAATTCCTAGTATTCTCTAAGTATAAAACTAGTATTTAGTAATACGGTTTATAGGAATCTAAGTGTAGTACTAGTAATTTGTAAGCATTGCAACCTATATGTTAAATATTCCTACTACTTAAATATACGACCTTGTCGTCGCCTATGCCAAGACCCTCGCTATAAGGATACCCTCGGTTATATCCTTAAAAATCTGACCCTTGAGAATATCCTTATATCCAGGTTTGCCTGTAGTTTCATGTGAGAATATTACGAACTTTGCTAGGGTTTTCGACAGTGTTATGATAATCGACAGTAAATTGCCCCAATAATGACACTATCAGAACCACATTTTGCCAATTGTAGTCCTGTAATCTGGACTTGCAATATAGATTGACGTGATTCTGGTGTGGACTGGTCAACACCTTCACTTATGGTGGTAAAGGTCTACCACCACACCATAGCGTGTAGTGAACATCTCCTTGACCACAAATCTTGTCGCTTGGTTGAGTGTCATCTTGCTCATCCTTAAGTAGGGAGTGTTTAGCTTGGGTGCGAGCAATTCAGGTAATCCTATTTTTCACCCTGGGGAGTTATGAAGCTCTTGATATACTAATGATAATATTCGGAGTTTGATTTTGAGTACGAGGACGTTTGGTTTCTATGTTCCTTGTTGTCACTAAGGCTAGGGGGTTAAATAGACATCTTCGATTCTATCTCATGGTTAGGAGATGGGGGTGGCTGGGGAATGGTTGGGCATGGTGATATTATAATAAATGATTTCAATTAAGAGAACCAGGAACGCTTAAGAACCTATTACTAGAGTAGGCGTATTGAAGTAATCAACAACCCTTTCGAGAAAGGGTTTCTAGGCATTTAAGATACTCGTCTAGGACATTCCACAAACTATTTGATCTCTCGAATTAATTAAATAATCATCACCTATACAAAACTCAAGTTTCCACAATCCGATAGCTACTTGCTCGTACTCTCTATCTACGATCTACAAGGTGATTACGAACATACAATAGTAATCATCCGAAGCCATCGAATATCTCACAGAGTACGGTGACAAATCTTCTACGCCTCCCTCCTTCTTGTGAAGATACACTTCCATATTCCCCCACTATTTCCTAACTCTCATACTTCTTCAATTTACATTGGGTTTAAAGTGGTATTCTTTCCGTGAACGGCGTATGAACATGAGTATTCTCTATCGAATCTTCGGATACCCTGTACGTGGGATACCTTCGGATAAACCCTAAAGAGATTAACAGCTCAGGTTCTCTAAGTCGGGGATAAAATTGATCCTTTCCATTCTTGTTCTTCATAGCCTATTAGCTAAGATCTCGACTGTTTTTTTATAATATATATGCGTGATGAGAGTAGGAATTGACAGTGGAATAGATTCGACAGTAATATGTTGTGAAAGGTCGGAAATATAGAAGCTTCAAATCACGATACACGGTACATAGGCACTGGTTATCTTGTGTTGACTGCTCTACTACCGACAAATCAAAGTAAAGACTTTTGGCGTTTTAAGAAAAGTCGAGCGAAATTAAGTTATAGTAGATCGCGTGATTAGAACGGTTGATTATCCACTTATGGTTAGGTGTGCTTGATTATAAGTATTCTTTGGTTCTCTGAGTTGAGTTGACTTTCTGATCTCTGGAGTCAATCTAACCACCAACTTCCTTGAGAGCAATCCTCTCTGATTAGTACGAATTAGCACTAGCGATCAGAAGTTCCACATGCTAAGTCACAAATTCTCTACGGAAATAATATCTTGGAATTGCCAACTTGGCCCATTTGACTGAGAGTGTCTAGTTCTTATTTGCCTCTCTAGAATCCATTGTCTTTGCCTTCTCAAGTGTATTTCAGAGAACAAACCCCCCTTTTAGATCATTTCTGAAATTCAAAGGACTTTCAAATGTATTATTCTTCTATTCGTGATGTAAATTCTACATTTAGAGCCGAAGCATGGAAATATTTCAACTATCCATGGTAGAAGAACAGTGTTATCACGCGTGCTAAGACAGGCAGGCAACCGGTGATTTAGGATAAACCACATCACTAACAGGCCCTTTTATCACTTAGTATTCATGAGAAAAGTTTATATCCACGTGGTAGTACTCTACTAATGAAGTATTAGATTATCCCTGCTTATAGCCACGCTTACGTTGACTTCTATAATGTATAACGCTCTCAAAAAGAGGCGTACAAATTAGATGAGTCAAAAAACATCTTTCTTAGTTCTCACGATATAATGTTACTAGGTAATAAGCCAGGGACTAAAAAGCCTGAAGTAGACATCAAAAGCATTATTATTCTAAAATTTAGAGCAGAGAATTTGACGTAGATATAGAATAACGATAGCTATTTCCTACCGCTTTTGATAACTATTGCAAAAAAAGGCATAGTGATTCTTGACGTAAAACTCAAGTTTTACGACGGTGGTTAATAAAAAGGTGAATTAGAGTAGTCGCAAATAATAGTAATAGGAAGCAGATAGTTTCGTTGGTTCTAAAATTCTCTGTAGGTATTTACATATCTAGGTTAATCGGCATTTATAGTGCCATTCTTGTGATTGAAGCGAAAATGGAAGGGGGTTATAATCATAGTAAGAGGTGCGTTTTAATTCCAAACAAGTGATTTACATTAGTGTTGATTACGCGAAGGACGCGCCTATCTAGTAAGCTTTAAAGTAAGAGAAGAGATCTAAGCAGTGGTGTCTGAGATATACAAGCATAGTAAGCATGCAGACAAATACACGTACTATCCATATAAACCAAATCATCGCAACAATCCAAAATGAAGATCTTACATCCCCCTTCAAACAATTCCCAGCCACTCCCCTCCCTACTCGTACTTCTCACCCCCGAACTATCGCACATCCCAAAAGAGCGATAACCCCCTCGATAGGGTAACTAATTTCACCGGAAGGGGAATTCGGTAACGAAAAGAGCAAGTACCAATACCAATACCCGTACCACAAGATATAAGGTTCTGACATCCTTTCCCGCAGGAACATGAATGAAGGATTCCAATCTCACGTAACCGCTACTGCTATACTACATCCTCCTATTGCCAAAAATGGGAAATTAGAGGAATGAGAGTCGCACACCGGTGCTTCTTTGTACGAGGTGGTAGTATTGCATACATATCAATAAGTAGGCGAGGTATCCCTGTCTTCTTTTTGAATACTTCTTTGGGGTTTGGTGAGAATTTGAAATTTGTGTGGAGGGATATGTAAGCTTAATCTAAACAGCGATTGCGATTGTATTGAAATTGAAAAGACGTAACTCCTAAGTCTTTCTTTCTTTTCTCCTCCTTCCCTCACCATTTCACAGGCGGGGTCCTTTCTTGGATTCGACCTTCAAGGCACATCTAATAAACACCGTCCACCCCCCTCCAAAATCTCAGATCACTCAACAATCAAGCTCCCACCTCCAAACCCTCCTTCCTAACTAACCCCCACCATCCCTCACAAAACATAAGTTATCATCACAAACCAAGACTCGGCCACCCCGAGAACGCGGGGGCGGAAATCTAGGAGACCCTTCTCCCATCGAAATCCCCAATTACCCAGACAATCCAGATCGAGAAGTTCCCTTACATGTTTAATTTACGAGGTATGATTGAAGTCACGATAGGAAGTTTAGAGTGCTTAAGCTTTATTGAGATGGTTGAGGCTCTTGTAGAGTTTGGACCCTGGGGAGGAGTGCCGCCGGTGGGGTTTGAACTTAATGCTCTGCCCCTGAGGCGGAGAGGAATACCGAGTCGAGTCGAGGAGACTTCTCGAGCTCGCTCGACTTGCCTTGTTCTTGTTGCGCTTTGGTAGAGTGATCTGGCGAGAGATGGCCCGAGGTACTCTGAGAAAGGAAGGAGAGACTGTTCTTCCTATGAGGTAGAGCACATAATCTCCGCCGACTGAATCGCATCGTGAGGTGGATATCTACAGATAACGCTTGATTCGAATGAATCTTCTCATCATCATTACCATGTAACCTAACCACCCTACAGTACCTTCCCACAATCCCCCCCTACTCATCACAAGTATACAAAATTACATAAAATTACACATCACAAACCCTCACCTCTCAATCCGCCCAAGCCCCAAAACCAAGACGTCAAAAACCCAGCAACCAATCCACAGGAACGCGAAGTGCAACAAAACAAGCCAAAGCACACCAGGATAGGTAAATTTAAAGAGCATCAGCATCAGAGTTAAGCTTAACGATGCGAATCCGATGCCATTCCCATCGAGGCTGAGCGATCTTATTACTTTATGTGTTTATGCCATGCGGGTCGGTGTCTTCGCTCATCCCGTGGGTGTTGGCCCGCGCTTGTTAGTGGTATGGGGAAGTGGGTTGGGTTGAGGGTGTTGATCGTACTTTGTATTTTTGTTATACTTGGAGGGGGGATTGGAGGTTGGGTTGGGTTGATTGTCAGATTTGGGATAGATCTGGATCTGGAGAAGGGAAAGAAGTTGAAGGTAATTATGTTGTTTACGGTTGGTTGATTAAGGGATTCTTTCGTAATATCATAAAGCTTGCTAAGTAGCCTTTTACAAAAAGCACAGTAGCTACCACTTACTTTTCTAGCCTACCGAAAGCCCTTCCTCTACCTTACGGGCATTAAAATGCGATTCTAATCATATACCTATGGCCGCTTTCTTTTTAAGTTCTATACAACTTCGGCCTCTTAACATCCTCCGTACCTAATCCGTACCTTCTTCGTATTCTCCTTATATCTCTTAGTATTCCCTCTCTATATACCATCATCCGACAGCTGCTCAAAATAATATTTCGGAATATTTACCCACATACTAATACCAAACCATCATCCATGCGCGTATGATACGAGCAATGGGGGGCGAGGACTCAACACCTGTACGTGGTGCCCCCTACGAACCTTCAGCTAGGGCTAGCCCTAGTCTGGAGAGCTAAGATTGAGTCAAACGGTACGCATCGGCTTTTCGACCTCAAAATCAGAGTTTTCACGACCCTCGACAGGCGAGCTCTCGACTAACCTATACGAATCGGCACGTACTCTCGGAATGCCACTAGTACTATACTACTTCCAGTGGTATTAAGGGCCATGCCCTAGCTATACTCCTGCGGCTGGATGGCTAGGAGCCTGTGCCTGGGCATACCGAGAGTCTGAGGCTCTAGCCCCTCCCCCTAGGGCCTCTTACCCCCCCTCTAATACGAACCGACACCACTACTTACACCTCGTACTAATATTAGTACTAACATCCTCTTTTGATAACGATAGGAGCTAGAGTTAATCTTCTACGATTCTTAATACAGAACTAATAATAGTCTTACTCGACATCGGATTCTCCCTTTTCGCCCTTCTTACGCTACCGCGACTAAATTTTCCTTATTAAGATACTAATACCGGCTTTAAAAGTCTTCTTTCTAGGTAGAGGAGTCCTTCTTAGAGTACCTTAGGGCTCTACTAAGGAAGGACAGTGTTTTAATGAGTCCTTTAGGGGCGTCGTAGGGTAATGATAGCTCTTCTTTATATTACGGATAATATAGGACACTAGAGGCGCTTCGAGGAATAGGCAGGTAGGAGAGCAACTGTCTATTTATCGCCGGTAGCTCCTAGGAGTATGTTACCTAAGCGCTGGTATACTTATTTAGAGGGATACTAGCAGTAGAGTCTAGCGGTTAAACCACTCTTCTACTAAGCCGTAAACTATACCAACGAGGATGGCTAGAGGACAAAGGGCTATACAAGTAGAATAGATTCACAGCTTCCCTCTTTTAGGTTTTAGCGCTTCTGGTCGCGTTCTTGTTTCTAGCCCCCCCCCACACCGTTCAAACACGAGGAGTGGCAAGTGTGTAGGGTATTTATACCCTGCCGGGGGCTTCTTTTGTAGCTGGATACATGTATTTAGATATAAGGGCTTGCCCTGCACCTCCCGTGGATAAATAATGATAATCAACCCTATGCCCGATACGAGCAATGCATGCATAATATCAAGTACTGAATTTTACGAAGTAAGCTACGGAGAATTTCAAGACGGATGGACATTAGATTTTATCTTGGCCTGTCTTATTTATCTTGTTTACAGTTTACTCGTAAATTTGTATTATAGCCTGTCCCTAGTTACTGTATGGATTGAGAGCGGAACTAGCGAATCAGAGACTTGGATTTGAGTGGTAAAGCGTTTTTAGAAGTAGAAGTAGAAGTATTTAGCGCGCCTGGCTTGACTTTAATTGTCCATCCTTTCTATGGATGCAATGGAATGGTCTTATCGTGGGGTAGCTTTACTAAATTTACCTAGGTACTTGGTATATCTTGGTACTGTAATTTTAGCTTACTTTGTACTTATAGTTTTACAATACCTAGTATACGTGGTACTACTTTATATATATCTATCATCCGTTTTACTTATATCACCATATATTCCTTCCTCGTTATTCCAGATTTCCGTAAATTCCGGGTAGAGATATTTTTATACGTTTACTTTTTTTCTCTCCTTTTTTCTTCTATTTTTGTTCTTATATATATATATATTTGGCGTACGAGGTATAAGGACGGAGTGGAGAGTGTGAGAACCGTTTGAGGTTTATACTCTAGATTGAGGAATTACAACCTTAATGATGTAATCGATAAGAACATCTCCGTAGAGTTATATAGCCTATCATCGCAATCACAGCTATACTCAAAACCACAAGTGAAATAAAATAAACCAATAACTTCTACTTCTACTTCTATACAAATCCCCCTCACCCTCCCCCCGATCCACACCCCAACCTCACAAACTTCCTCCATTACCCCTAGTACCTGAGTACCTGAGTACCCACCACAGTACCTACCCTCTACAAGTATAACCAACCCTCCCTCCCCTCCTCCCACTTATGCATCCCTATCCCCACCCACACCACACCTTCTTTATCTCCACACCACTATCTCCACCCCACAAAATCCCCACAAAACATACATTCCCTCCAGGCAGGTACAAAAACCTTCTCCCCTCTCCACCTCGTACCCTCAAACACCTCACCTCCCTACCTTTCAACCATGAAAAAGCTTATTTCCAACTGCCAAGTTGGAAAAAATTCCAAGTTGGAGGTGGAGGTTACTAACTACTTACAGTACCTCCATACCGTAGTCCTTCGTAAACATCGATTTAGAAGTACCACAGTACGGAGTACGGAGAGCTGCAGCTTGAATTTTTAGCCATTCAAAGAACAGCTTTCCCAAACCCTAAGTCCGATAACGAGAAGTTCCCGCTTACATATCGGAATTTTCTACGTTACTACGTACGGAGCTTAATCACTCAGTAGTAGATCACATTATACCATACTCCATACTACTCCGTACACCCCACCCCACCCCATCCTAGTATTTCTAAGAAGTAGAAGTATAATATCGATTTACTTGTACTTGTACCATAAGTAATACGGAGAGCTTAGAGCTACAGCTTGGATTGGATTAGATTGAATTAGCTTTCTATGCACAAGCACAGGCACAGGTACGAATGGGCTCCACTGTTACTCCGTACCGCTGTGACGTAGAAGTACTTCCTCCCAGGCGTAACAAACGTTAAATTCAATGGGCGTGCTGACCTTGTTTTCCTCTGAAAAAATTCCCTGTATGCCCACTAAAAATTTACGTTTGTTACGCCTGGGAGGAAGTACGTGACGTGACGTTATGGGATGTGAGGGGATGTGATCTAAATGTGGGAGAGAGGGTTTCAGGGTTTCAGGGTAGAGGTGTAGGAGGTGTAGGAAGTGGAACTTGGTTAGAGGTTAGTGGTGTTTATTTGTGGAAGTGGAATTGTGGAATGGAATGATGAGATAATAAGGAGATCGCTCGGTAGTTAGGTGTACAGTATAGCGTATACTTTGTTCCCCGTTTTAGAAGTACTCCGTATATTTGGTTTTTTAATTTTGCTTTTGGTTATAGGAAGTAGGAAGTTAGGAAGTATTTTGGGACGGGAGTACGTGGTAAGGCTAAGGCTGAGGCTGAAGATAGAGATGGAGATGGAAGGGGTGTATGATTTTAGTCTTATAGTCTTATAGTTTTATAGTCTTGAGTTTTCCAGTTTTATAAATTTATAGTTTTCTAGATATAAATAAACGAGGATAGAATAGGATAGGTAGTAAAAGTAAAGTACACAAGTATTTCTAACAGGCATATAGGACTAAGTATATTCTACACTTTAGTCTTTAGCTAACTTAGCTTTGAGAGTAGGTGGAATGTAGTTTTTTTGTATTTTATATTTTACTGTACGTGACGTTCTACCTACGAGTAGGTATATTTTGTAGATGGTATAGAAAGCTAGATGTTTTCCCTCTATGGACGTCTATGTACTTCCCCTATTTATCCCCTCCTTTTAGTGAAGAAGGGAGGAAGGAAGGAAGGAGGAGGTTGGGTTAGGCTTTGACTACTATATAGAGGGGAGAGGTGGTGAATTATTGTGAGATGTTGGTTGGTTTGGTTTAGTTGGTATTGCGCAGGTTGGAGTGAGGAAAGCACCAGTGTTAGTGTCCGTGTTGATTGTTAGTAAAAAACTTGACATGTTGTTTAATTTAGTCTAGTTGGTTAGTATTGCGTTGGAGCGAGGTAAGCACGAATGTCAGTGTCAATGTCAGTGTTAATTGTTAGTAAAAGTCCTAAAATGTCAATTAGGTTAGTCTAGTTAGCATCGCGTTAGACTAAAGTAAGCACCAATGTCAGTGTCAAATGTCATATGACAATGTCAAATGTTAGTAAACGACCGCTTCTAAGCTACTGTACCTTTGGCGCAAACCCAAAAAGATGACATAGATCGGTGATGCGCGAGTTGAACTCAGGGACATACTCGGCTTGGCTGTCTCGCATCTCCCCATTTCCATAGTATTACCAAATCAAAACGGTCTGAAGAAACGTGTGAGTTCGCAGATCAAAAACCCCGATGATGGCATCGACTAGAAATAAGTTCGTCCGGTGTCTCTCTCTCTCGTTTCGTTGGAAAGACAAAAAATTCGGCGGAGAGGTAACCTAAAAGATATTTTTAGGAACTTGAACCCTTTTTCGTCCCCCAACTCGTATTTCAAGACTTACCCGTGCCCGCCGTGTAACAAAGAAGTATTTGCCGGTAAACCTAACACCACAACCCTTTGAGACAAGAATCGAGACATTCTAGAAGGCTTGAAGATCTCTTTTGTGGAGGAGATCAACTCCCTTTGTTTTGTAACTCCCCCCTCGTGGAGATTAGCTTCGTATTTGATATATTTAGAGTCGCCCATCTTTTCTTTTTTCTTTTTTCCCCTTCCTTTTGGCGGTTGGCGTTTGGTGTTGGGCTTGGTGCTTTGTTGAAGTTTGTTCCATTGAGGCGGCGCCACTAAGGACACCCAAGAACGCTTCCAAGGCGGTTAGTGGCATGCGTACGGGACGTGCAGAGGGAAGATCTGCGGGAGGAAAGGGTGTAGAAAGTAGGAGTACGAGTCCACACACCACATGGCCAGAACATCATATGCGTTCGGCCACCGAACGATACCGTACTCGAGTCTCGATAGGGAAAGTTGGAATGGTGGTCTGGTCTGGATGCACCGTTTGGTTTCGTGGTGTCTGTGTGTTTGGAGGTTTGTTCTGTTGATGGGCGATGACAATGATGCAGATCGCTTGATTGGTTTTTCCCAGTGATGTGCATTTGATAGGGGAGTTACTGTATTGGAGTCTTGGCGGAGGGGAGAGCGAATCGCTTTTCTTGTTGGGGGCGGAGAGATTGTTATTGATATCCAAATTGGTACTGAACCGGTAAACGTTCAGGGAATAGTGAGGATACAGATGCTGCAGAATACTTTATCCATGAGGCTGTGATGAAAGGAAATATACTCCGTACTGGTGCGATATGCTTGCGTACTGCAGGAGGTGTCAAGAGAAGATACGGCAGCAAGTGAGGAAGTGGCACGGTCTATTTTCCCCATTCCAGTCTCCCAAATCTGGGTGATTTCAATGATTTTTTTTCGTATTGGTGGGTGGCTGATGACCTGTCAGCTCGGTAGTAAAATTTCAACCAGGGACTCCGGCATAACATCTGCATAACCTTGGACGCATCAATATGTCGATCATGAAATAATAAATAACAAGTGGCAATTCGCACACAAGGCTGCAAGCACCTTATTTATGGGAATGTTGGATCTTATTGCAGTAGCAATGTTGGCAATCAATACCATGAAGCCATTCCCAACTCTTGTTTCCCCTCATTTGGACCGCGGTTAGTGTGATGCAATCTCCTGGCGGCGAAGGGCAAAGCTTAGACCCGATTTGCAGATGGGGGCTCACATATGGAGACGCAATTGAAATGAAGTGGAGGCACTCTCAAACGTGCGACCAGGTGTAAAATCGGATGATTGGGTGATTGGATCGGCTATGATGGGACGCGGAGAAAGGACCTGTTTTGGTGCATCTTTTGCCTGTCAGGCACCATTACAACGCGATGAGGATGCAGATGGGATGTGATGGTAAGGGACTGAAATTGCGGAATGAGAGACGCAGAGACCACTTCAAACCTGAAGACTCGAGAGGCGTTCAACTTCGTGAGCTTTGTTTCAATGGAATTCCGACCCATGGTGGTCATTAATGGTGGTCATTAATGGTATCGGATATTTTTTCCGGGGTCTGTTTATTTTGGCAGCGATGAATGGTCTTTGTTGAGTTGAGGAACCACACCCATCCTTACACACAGCCTTTTTACTTCGTATTAAGCAGCCATTGCTATTTTTCCGGGGTGGGGAGTATGCGGCTAGGCTGGGGGAAGTTTAGTCTAAATGATTAATCTAATTCTTAGCTCTGCAGGTTGCTTTGCTCTAATTCAACATGCTGTGAATCATAAGTACTTGATATTAATGTAGTCGAGGCCACAACGCTTAATTTTACTCTTATATACAGTCTCACGCCAATAGAGATCAGGAAATAAACAGATGATGAGCCCAAAGAGGTGTCAAAAGGAAACCGTGTGATGGTGATGGCGTCGGCGTGGCTTGCTTTCCCTCATTTTGATAAGCAAGCTGATCTCAAAGACTAGAACAGCCGGCCATTATTGTCTGTCAACCGTGTCATGGTCATCTGGCTCCACATCAGCCAGGTACCACCCACCTATAGCCAGGAACCGTCTAAACGTGGCCAACGTGGACGTGGAGGGTCAATCTCAATCGCAATCGCGGCCAAGTAGTGGCAGAAGCCTGGGAAAATAGGCTCATTTCCTGGTCGTAGCCTGTTTAGAATCTAATGCGGTGGCTCTAGCTCTAGCTGTAGGTAGTCAACTGTACCGTGCTGTAGTCTACTGTACCATACTGTAGGCGTACTATAGCTGTATCTACTGAGTAGGTAGCTAGCTCTCGCTTATGCCCTAACCTTTGAGATAGACACCCAATGCGATGCGATGCTACGATCGAAGGCAGAGACCGCTCCCGATATCCGTAGGGTAAAGAGTATATGAGTATCCGCGTCGAGGCAAGAACCAGCCATCAACCTCGGAAGGTCAAGGGAGCGCTGGTGGGAGCTGGTGGGAGCTGGTGGGAGCTGGTGGGAGCAACGCTGAAAGACATCACAAAGAGCGTGGGCCACTCGCTTCTGTGGCCAACGACAGCGCCAATTTCATGCTCTCGAAATACTTTGTACTGTACAGTCGTACCTTCCACCGTGGCTGCTGATGGCTCTTGGTGGCTCGGGTGCCTTTCAGGGTTGCGGCTTGCCGCTCTCATCGCTTGTTCGCGCTAAGCCCAACTGGGCGCTGACAGGCCCTGACAGGGGTTTCCCCATGCCAGTATCCTTGGCTCCCTGGCTCTCCCTTGACCACCCTTGACCTCCCTTGACCTCCCTAGGAAGGCGTTGACAGCAACCACAGCGCCAGTGCCAGTGCCAGTCGGCCGCCAATGCCCTGCGCTCAAGCACTCTTTCACTCGCTGCCCTCATTTCAGTAGACTTTCACCACTCTACTCCTGACTCCCTACTCCCTACTCCCCTACCACTCTTTACTCTCTTCCACCCTCAACCTCTTCGCCTTCATTCCCGTCCGCCCTCCCCCAGCGCATCTCCTCACCTCCTCACCAACTCCTCAGATTCGATCGTGCAATTCATCCGCACGACCAGAATCGCCCACCACGGAGGAGAGAAGAGCCTCGAAGAGGCTGTCGGCGGTGATTTGTACCATGGTTGCCAGTCCATGATCGAGAACCCATTCACCACCCGAACCATTCCATCACCACTACCCAACCACCTACCCGCTCGACGATATTTCGTCACGACACTCTTTTGAGGCGCTGCTTGTTGATTTTGCGATCCCTTACAATAATCCTAACGTGAGTCGACCAGCTTTCATCTCAATTCGACCGAGAAACACGATGTTTGGAAGAACCGGGCGCGCACCATTCGTTCATCCCTCCCAGGGCCGCGCAGCTTTGGGCGTCGTGTTGATCATTCATGCCAACCACTCATTTCTCACCACAGGAATGACGACAATGACTGACAACCTCTACAGACACACTCGTTGACATCCTGTCAAGTACACTCGTTCAACCAATTCTCCCTGACAGTCAGTTTGCCGTAGGACATGAGAGCCGCCGGAAATGGATGGTCGTGTTGCTGACTCCCAATTTAGACCTCGCAAACTTCTTTTCGTCCCAACTTCTCGCGATTCAGCCCAACTTACTTTTCAGATTCTAGATTTCAAACACGATGCACACTCCATCAATTCTGTTGGCTTCGGTCGTCGCTTTTTCCTCATTGGCCAGTGCAGAGGTAGAAAGACCTAAATTTTACTATCCACGACAGATAAAACGTGCCATCAACACAACCGTGACAGCACCTGATGGGGAATTGGTAAATGCGCCAACCACACCATTCACTCAGACATCGCTGTTTTCACGTCGATCATTATCAGATATATTAGGGCATGGAAGCAGTTCGGTTAGAGATGTATCGGTAAACTTGGAGGCAGCGACAACTGGTACACCAAACGATGATTTATTAAATCCTATCCAGCCTACGCCTTCGCCCAGTTCCTCAGCCTCAAGCTCTAGTTCAAGCTCTAGTTCAAGATTCAGCCCAAGACCCAGGCCTACCACCACTAGCGGAGATTCGTCCGGAACGACAATAATTATTTCCAGTACTGTTATTGTTGATCCATCAACTCCGTCTCCATCAACACCCTCAACTCCGAAGGTATCGAAGCCTACCGTGGGAACATCGACCAGCCGGAGCAGCGTGGCACCAACTGGATCAACTCCTGCTGTAAATGTTCCTCCAACTGCATCGTCCAAGCCATCGTCTCCTCCACCAGTATCACCATCATCTCCACAAGCACCAAGCTCGTCAAGCAAGGAGAACCCTGTAGCTCCAACTGGAACCGTTCCGCCTGTAATTGTTTCACCAACGCCTTCTACCTCTCGAAGCTCGCCAATTGTGCCTACATCTGCTCCTCAAAATCCTCAAACTCCTGGAGCAACCGGATCAGCTCCAACAACCACCCTCCAACCAACTGTACCATCATCACCAAATCCCGTTTCTTCCCCAACTAGCGCGACTCCACCTTCAAAGGCTCCTAGCACAGAACCGACCGATGGATCAACCGGCCCCATTCCACCTCTGATTGTGTTACCTACTACATCGTCGAAGACCCCTGAGGTTACCCCAAGTGCCAGTTCTTCAAATACCGGAATTCTCTTCGGCCCAGGTGGAATTGTAAAACCCAGCACTGCAAGCAACGACCCTGTTTCAACGCCCCAAGAACCAGCCATTCCAACTGTCGGTACAAGCCCTGGAGTCAGTGGACCTTCAACAGCCCCAACCGCACCAACAGGTGGTGTGTCGCCATCTCCATCACCGCCAGTTGGAACAGCTGGAAGTTCGAAACCTACGAATTCTCCAACGGGGATTTTGGCTCCAATTCTGAACAGTGCTACTGATGCAATTGGAACCGGCGTTGTCTCGCCAGTCTTGTCAGCTGCTAGCAGTGCTGTTTCGCAAGTTACTAGCAAGCTTCTTCCAACCTTACCTACAACTGGCCCGATTTTACCTACAACCGGTCCAATCTTGCCTACAACCGGTCCAATCTTGCCTACAACCGGCCCAATCTTGCCTACAACTGGTCCAAGTTTACCAAACTTGCCTACAACTGGCCCAAGTTTACCAACCTTGCCTACAACCGGCCCGATTTTACCTACAACCGGTCCAATCTTGCCTACAACCGGCCCGATTTTACCTACAACCGGTCCAATCTTGCCTACAACCGGTCCAATCTTGCCTACAACCGGCCCAATCTTGCCTACAACCGGTCCAATCTTGCCTACAACCGGCCCAATCTTGCCTACAACTGGTCCAAGTTTACCAAGTTTGCCTACAACTGGCCCAACTGCTGGTACCCCAACTGCTGGTACTCCTATCTCCGTTCCCACATTAGGTGGTACCACATCCACTAGAAATGGAAACCCTACTGTCTTGTCAACGAGGGAACCCGATTCGTCAAAGGGGCCAACTACAACTCCTAGAACTCCTTTGGGAACGATCGTGCCCATTCTCTCCAGCTTGACTGGTGATCTCTCCCTGACCATCCCAACGAACACACCTATTATTGTTCCCACGACTTTGCCCACCGGCACTCCCGCAACAAGTATCAAGCCTTCAACTGGCCTTCCTACGCTTCTTCCTACGATTATTCCCACAGGCAGCGATGAAACTAGTACCCGAACTGGCACCCAAAGCACCGGGCAGACGAGTAAGCCAACGGGAATTTCCACCGGTACCCCAACGAGTATTCCAACCAATGTCCCATCTGGCACCCCTTCGCCAACGGGTACAAATATTCCAACTGGTGTCACCACGAAGAATTCAAGTGAAAATACATCTGCCCCAACTGGAACTTCTACCGGACTTACATCAAAGCCTTCAGGCTCTGTGACAACCGTACCAACTGTGTCTTCTACAGATCCAAGCGTGAGCACCAACACAAATACTCCAAATACTGGTACATCCAAGCCCGCAGTCTCCAGCTCGCCTACAGATTCAATTTCAGCCTCAAGCTCACAGACTCCAACTGATATTTCAACCTCAGCACCTACTCAAGGTGCTTCAACTGTCGCTTCTGCTTCCAGTACCAATGATACCCTTCCAACTGCTACTCCCACCACTTCGCCATCTAAACCAACTTCGGTTCCACCATCTACCTCGGTCCCACAATCATCTGCGCCTCCATCTTCCGCGCCTCCATCCTCCGCGCCTCCATCTTCCGCTCCTCAAACTTCCGCTCCTCCTACCACCGAACCTCCAACTACCACGGCTCCTCCTCAAACCATTTTGCCAACATCTACCGATACCTTTACGTCTATGTGGTTGCCCACTACCTTGATTGCAGCTCCATCTTCAACTATAAGCAGCTCTGGTGTATCAAACACTCCTCTACCAACCGGTATCAGCCCGCAGATGCCCAAAGTTATCCAGAACCCAATGCAGCCATCAATCCCAGAAGGAGCCACAAAGATTCAACTTGGTTTCATGTTTCCATTGAACTACGGATTCGTTGTCGCCAACCCAATCTCATCAGCGCAGATCTTTTCCTACTTACCAAAGGGTATTGCAGATGGATTGGGGTTGAAAATCGAGCAGGTTGTATTGACAAGTCTTGGTCCTCTTGACACCACAGCTCAACTTGGATACATCACCACCTTGGCATACGCATACATCCCTACGACGATGGTTAACACTCTTCGCTTGGATCTCCTCATTCCAACCGCACCAATTTATCGCAACGATGATGGTAGTGTTCAAACTCTAGTCAACTACATCAACCCAGCCATTCCAATCACACCTGGTGCAACATTGGATGGATCTATTGCCGGTACTGGACCTGGATCATCTCCACCATCCAACGGTGGAGGCAAAGATGGCGTTTTCAATACCGATAGCCAAAACCAATCGACCTCTATCAAGGGTTCTACCGTTGGTATTGCCATGGCTGCCATTGGCGGTTCCGCTGCTTATGGTGCCGCCATGTTCTTGATTGCCCGAAGATACAAGAAGCGCAAGCAAAACCATCGTCGTTCCAACTCACTTTTGAGCCCCAATGATATGAGACCATCTGGTAGTCCAGCTATGATGGGTGGTGCAGGTGCGGCTAGTGTTTACATGTCTGGTGGACGACTATCGCCTGGTTTAACGACAGTTCATGATAGAAACAGCCGAGGAAGTGGAAGAAGTGCAGGAGCCTCCGCCCGGACCCAACAGATTTCGGGTCCTATGATGGCAGAGAACTCTCTCGGATGGAACTGAACGACATCTTCCTTTCCACGTTAATTTTCTCGCATTTTATACCCTCACCAGCTCTCGATCTGCCATCTACTTTACTGTACTATACCAACATCGCGACTGGTCTGCACATTCTTCCCACGCGGAGCATACAGAGCTCAAAAAAATCTTTTTCTTGTCTTAAATCTTCAACTGGTGCCGGGGCCGCCTTTAATTCCCCCGCCCCGTATCATTAAAAGGATCTCGTCACACATTTTTGGCCAGCCCCTTGATGCGGAGGTCTTTTATTATTTGGAATTTCTTTGTGGAGGAATGATATAGAGAAGCTGTAGTTTGTGGTTGGAGATGAGCGGGATGATGTTCGTCGATGTGGGAGATTTTGAGGGAGGGGGAATGGACAGGGAGCTCTCTCGGATCGAGTCGAATATAAAGAAGGATTGAAAAAGCTGAAGTTAAAGGGGTTCGGTTTTTTTCTTTCTTTTCTAGGGACGAGGAAATATGAGCGATTCCTGTCCCTAATGTGTGTGTGTTTGATTTTTTACTGTGTACATTTATGATTCCCCCCTAAGCCCCTACATGAATTAAGGATAAATTTTTTTTTTCATTCATCATCCTTTTGATTCTACAAAAATTTATTATTTTCCTTTTTAAAACTTTATATTACTTTCCTACTATCTGACTCTCTCTGTCTCGAAATCTCTCTTTGAATCTGTCTGACAATCTCTTAAATTTAGCGAATTACTTTGTTGTTGTTTTTTTTTTTTTT
>LT855410.1:1186325-1274580 GCA_900184765.1 Hymenoscyphus fraxineus
AAGATATACTGTAGGAAGAAAGGAAGGAAGAAAAAAAGATGAGAAAATATTAAGATATAAAATTTACTTGTGCACTCGTTCGTACCTCTTTTTATTTGTAATTGGACTTGGGACTTGGGATTTGGAGGGGGGGTGAGGGTGAGGGTGAGGGTGATTGGTTGTGACGGGGAGCTGAGGAGGTGAGGAGGTGAGGAGGGGGTTTGTTTTTCCTTTTGCTTTCTTGATGTGGCTGTGTTTTTTGATGGGTTGTGTCGTGGTTTTGGTGTTTTTGTGTCTGTAGGTAGGTGAGTGAGTGAGTAAGTGAGTTAGGGGAGAAGGGGATGTTGGGGTGGGTTGGTGTTGGTATTGTCAGGGTAGAGAATTGGTGTCTGTGTTAATGTGGCGTTGGGAGGGGGGTAGGTAGGTAGGTAGGTAGGTAGGTAGGTATTGTTTGGAATTGAAGGGTGAGGGGGGAGGTGAGGAGGGGAGGTTAGGAGGTTAGGAGGTGAGGTTAGGATGTTTGTGTGTTTAGTNGGAGGGGGAAAGTGTAGGTAGGTATAAGGTATAAGGTAGGTAGATTGTATAATAGGAATAGGATTATAGGTATGATTAGAGAGGTGAGTTGGGGATTTGGAGGTTGGTAGGTAGGTTGGTAGGTGGGTAGGTTGGTAGGTAGGTGATGATTTTCCTTTTTTCTTCTTTGGTATTGGTATTGGTATTGGTATTGCTGTTACTACTGCTGTTTAGTCTAGTCATGTCTCTATTCTGGTATCTCTGGAGATGTCCGTTCGTACTCAAGAGGTCCTCTATCTCGATTAGACGCTTTAATAATACTATTACCACTACCTTGATATTCTCTTCTCTTCTCTTCTTTGTCCTTGCTCTTATATAAGCTATAACTTCGTCTTTTTTAAACTAAATATCTTAATACTATCGGTCCCTCTTCAACTAGCGGGATTCATACGGTCTAGAAGATGAGATCCGCACCTTTATAGTTACTTGTTCGCTGCTAGCTACCTATAATAGATATAGTCTAGGCAGACCCTAACGACTTTGATAGTGGTAACTTTAAGTTTCCTACCCCCCAGAAGCCATCGTATCTGGAGAGCCTGGGTATGTGGAGTATGGAATTTATGGACTAGTTGCTACGGGGGAGGAGAGGAGGTGGTGGCTGTGGTTGTGTTGTAGGTTCTAGGGTTTTTGGGTTGGAAGGCTTTGAAAAGGGGAAGGCTGGTGTTATTGTCGATTTATGGGTTGTTGTCGATATATAAACTTTCGTTCAACGATTTCTGAGATTGTTGTGTGTTTTTTGAACGGGTAGGGAAAAACAAGGTCGTACAAGGTGACTGGGTCACCGGCGCCCGACTTCTTCCATCCCTTCTTCACGTACTTGAGAGGCTCGGAGGAGGGTGCCCAACCACTCATATCCCAGTCGAATGTGGTGGCGTTTGGAGGATCGGGTTTCCATCCACTTTTGTCCCAATTTGGAGGTGTGAAGGGTTGCATGGTGAGGGTAGAGTGTGATTCTGCGTAGGTCACCAGATAATGAGTTGGGGGTGAGATAGGACAGTATAGAGAGAGGTTTTTAAGGGCTGTGGTGGTGTGGGTGGATAGGGGTGTGGTTTGTGAAGGGTGTAGGTGGGATTTGTGAGGAGTTTCTTGGTGAGTTCAACTGGAGTATAGTGATATCTCATTCCTAGGGAATGTTTGTTGGGTTTGACCATTTGAGAGCTTGCCTTATCCTCTTACTCTCATGAGAAAAGACAGAAGACAAACTGATTTCCTGCGGTTTTACTTCTCTTTTCTCTTTTCAACGCAAAAGAGGTAGTCAGAAAGTGTTCCTTTCTTACTGTATTAGCAACCCTAACTTTGAGCATGGAATTGTTCGCGAAAGTCAATTAGGTATTTGGCTAGGTTTTGAGTCAGAAAACATGTTTTGGTAATAATCTTTTCCCGCTCCGCCAGTCCACCCAGTGTAGTAACCCTTGCGAACTATGATGCTAGCATTGGATTACTGGTAGCGGGTGAGACTTCAAGTGCTGAGGCGCGGAAGGTACAGTACTCTTGGTAGGTGTTCCAAAGCGCACCTTCCTTCTACAAGGATCGCCTCCTCCAGCCCTCATCACTTAGGAAGGCTTTGCCCTTAAGGTCCAAGAAAAGATGTCGTTCAGTAAAAAGCAACTTGCGGTCGTTGTTCTTGTCACTGGCGGTTCTTTGGGCTTCAAAGGTAAGCTGCTGTCTACCTCATACCTGCAATTGGCACAATGATTAACAGAGCCAGGATTTATCATGAATCATTGAACTGCGATCACAATTTCAAAACAAAAATCCCACCAAAGTCGGCCATGTCTGACCCCAATCATCAGCCTTGGAATACATTCCTCCAACCATATCGACCCTGCCGTAAGTGCCATGAGCGCACCAAAGTCGAACAGGTATATCGCGAAGGATACATGTATATCATGGGCACCACGCCCAGAACATGCATCTGCGGCAGATCATATTATCCCTACGATATA
This sequence comes from Hymenoscyphus fraxineus, assembly GCA_900184765.1. NCBI lineage: Eukaryota > Fungi > Ascomycota > Leotiomycetes > Helotiales > Helotiaceae > Hymenoscyphus > Hymenoscyphus fraxineus. Next base: position 1,188,824 of record LT855410.1, read on the forward strand.
TTAGTTATCGCGATACACGGTCATTACGACTTACCACTTGGTGGGGTCCCCCTCGACAGCATCTCCTACGGTGTCTTCGTGGGCCCCGATTCCGAATTCAACTCGGGTTCACGTCTATACATTGAGCCGGGGGGTCTTGAGGATTCACACGTACCAGATGGCCCGCTATGGACCAAAGAAGCAGCGAGTTTGGCTGCTGCAAGAAATGCAATTCGGACAGCATTGCGGATTGCAGAAAAGGGTCTATCGTTCTCGAAACTGGTTATTAAGACCGAATCCCAAAACATGGTTACATGTATGACGGAGACTCCAAGCCAGTCTTCAGCATTCGATAATGCCCGTGAGATGCGGCGGAAAAACTTGATGTATTGCGCTGAACTTCGGAAAACTGCTGTCTTGGCTTCGACGAAAGGTATTGAAGTGATGTTGTGGGCAGTAGAGAGAGGTACAAATCGTGAAGCGATTCAGTTGGCGGAATTAGCCATGAAGACTCCTTCACGAGGGAAATTTCAATCGCTGGGTCGTTAAAGGCGGCGTCTGTATCTTCCGTTTGTGGGGAATGTGAAGTTGAAAGGGAGAAAGGTTTTCATGTACATTAGCGTTTTTAGGGATAGAACGAAATGGTATTATTGTCCGAGACTTTGATGATATTCCACGTCCACAAGTTGTTGTGCCAGATGAAATATACATGATTCTTTCAATACTTGGATTCACTTAGAGACTCAGAGAATCGATCATGCTACCTATGTAAACACTTCAGATATTCAAAACAACTGTCCAAAGCTTCTGGTACAGTTTTGAGCTTATCCAGCTGTACGCAGAGGAATGAGCCCGTCTATTACTCGACCTTTTCATTAGTACATTTTGTACTAAACATCAGTATGGTGTTGAACCACGCCGAGTCCTATAATCTTTACGCGAATTTCGCATTCTCGGGCACCCATAGGATCAAGAAGGCGAACTTTAGGCGTTATCCATCATCCCCTTCTCTTGGCAACATAGATGGGAGGAGCTTAGGCGCCACTACGATCGGTTGACTATACTTAAGCGAGAAGGGAAAACAAAACGCATTTTGGGTTCATTCTTGTTGCAAGGTTTATATTGATGAGAAACTTTGCGACTAAGAGGCGTGTAAAAAAGTACAGTACAACGTCAGTTTTTACAGAACCCCACTATGGCAATGTCTTGTAAAACGCCCAGTTCCGATGATCTCATCCGAGGTCTCGCTATTACCAGTAAGTCCTTTCCGACAGCTTCCTCCTTGAAATTTCTGACACTAACTAGTCTCCCAATACGGCATCGGTTTCTTCCGCAAATAAGAGGACATGAAAAATGAACTCCAGAAAGAGCTTGTTCAAAGACTAGGCGAGCTCTTGCAATATTAACATACACTACCTATCTATAATCCGGAAAAAACCTCCTCCCAATTATCCTAGTACTGCTACCCTTGAGTATCTCGTCCACAGCTATGATCCCCAGAATCCCCATCGTTTAGCGGTTCATGACCTTCATCAGAAGATCCATCCGAACAAGCAACTACATAATCGCAAATATATTCATAACGATTATGCGGTGTTTTCTGGTTGTATTTGCGTATGTTTTTGATAGTCAGAGGCATAACATTTGTATTGGGCCCCCGAGAAGCTGAGAGTTGTTGACTGTGGTTTTGCTCCGGATCGTGGTTGTGCATATCGTTCTTGTGTGGAGGCACACGATAGAGACCTTGGATAGCTGCTGGTTGGCGTATGTTATCTCTTTTGGAAGACACGCCGTAGAGACCAGAAATAGCTGCTGATGAGTGACCGTGTCTCTCGCTTTCGGGGTTGAAAAATGAGGACCAGAAGCCAGACATTTTGTTGTCACAGTTGAGTTGGGTCGAAGGTGGCTGTTGTTCTTTTCCTTTAGACGCTTGACGAGTTGTTTGGTGTTGTAGAAGAGATGGTGTTTGAAGGAGGTTGGAGGGTATACCTACAGCTTTATAATAAAAGCTTGGTTATATATGTGGCCTGAGTCTCTGTGATGGTTGTTATACACACTCTCTGTGAATTTGATGGTGACTGCTGTGTTTGTATGGTACAATAGAAGAACTTCAAAGGCATGAGCTAGATATCATTCTCGAAGTGAATTCGTAATTGAGAATTCAACGCCTTGAGCAACTGCCCTATAAGTGATTAAACGATGCTATTTGTTATCTTTGTGCAATTGCCCTAGTCTAGCGAAGCTCTGGTGTATGCTATGCATCAATTGTAGAATCGCTTAATCCAGAACTAATATAGAGACACCAATAGTAAATATATCAGAGGCATGATTGACTAGTCACCTAATAGCGAATGAAATAAACGAGCTCCTATTGATTCATTTATTCCAACGTGTCTGGCCTAATGGATGGGCATAAGATTCACTTAGGTATCCTAAATCATTCGTATGGCGGTAATCATGCGTGTCTTTCTGTCAGAATTTCGATCTTGGTTAAGTGAACGCTGAGTGAGTACAAGATTACTTACCGTACTAATTAGATTATGCTTCCCTATTGAATCCGGTCAGGAGAAAAAAATACCTACCTAGATACTGCTTATAAATCACGTGATACCATTACATACAATTCACCTGCAGGTTGACCTGACACGCACGAGACATTCCAACTACATGGAGCTGAAGTGTTCTTGAAAAGTTTAGTGGGATAACTCTTCGTTTTTTGATTTTGTTTTCAAGCAGATAATCTACTCGAGCCAGTCGTAGCACCACTCTCAGAAGTCCCCCGAACGTCACCCTCAACAAACTTCTCAGGAACATCAAATCCAAACATCTCCCAAACACTCTCCAAAGGTCCCATTTCCTCACTGAACATCTCCAGGTTTTCCCGTGTCAACTTTTCAGGTCCAAATACCGGCATAGGTCTCAGACCAGCATCCAGCATAGCAAGGTTTCTCTGTGTAAGCCTTTGCTTGCCTAGTGTATGGCCATTGAAACGGTGACCAGGCGCTGGGGCGTCTTTGATGCTTTCTAACCAATTGTCGATGGTTAAATAGAGTTCTTTTTGGTCGTCTTTTGGGTGAGGATTTGGAGGCTCCGAGGTCGTTGTGTCGCTTGAGGAGGGAATTTTGCGCCTGGAGGATCTTTTTGGGTGGCGGATGGCTTTGCGGATACCAGTCCTGTTTCTCGGTTTCAATCTCAGATAAGGTCCATGGGGTCTCAATGATCGTCCAAGTACAAGAAAGGTAGTCTTGCCCACCTGATACACTGGAATAGACAAAAGGATCCGAAGGTACCTACCAGAATGACATTTTTCGTAGCGACTTGTGATTTTGATTCGTCTTTAAACTTTTGAATATAGATTGTGGCAATTTTGAATGTGTTTTGGTCAACGATATGGATAGAAGGGCTGGTTTTAACTTCAAGGGATTATGTATTTAAAGAGAAGGTGTTAGCAGAGAGGAAACCCAGTTTTGAAGAATATATATTGAGACTCAAAGCTGGTCAGCTGTTGATGATTCAGTGTTCTTTGTGAATCCTACAATGCTACTGTCTCTCAAATAGAAGATGGCAGAAGCCATTCACATACAAACCTCGCTTAAAAGGTGGAGACAGTACAGCCTTTGAAACTTGGCGTGAGGAGAACATGAAGGACTCTTCTACGTCTTTATGCTCCTAAATTATCACTGCGTTGGATTTTTGCATCAAAAAATCCAAATTTATCAATTTTGAAGATAATCGTGTGCATGTTCATGCTATCTTGGATCTGCAAAGAGATTGGAACAAAACAGTTCAAAGGTACTGTATGGAACTAGTAAAGGACTGTTGTCTCAACGTTACCTTAATTAAGTCGTCACTATATTGAAGGCTTCGAATTAAATTGTGATTATAGAGACTTAATAAACACGTCAAAAATTTCCCTTTCCATGTATGTATCTCATACAAAATACAGGACCTCTACACCCTTCTCCAGTATATTGATCAACCCCTTCAATAGCTCAGTGGAGGCTAAGGGAAAATTTCAACAATTTGGCTCACCAAATTTCGCAAAACCTGAACCACGACTCTAGATCTGCGTATCAGTAAGTTGCTGTCGCCCTTCGTTAATCGTCACGGTTGAAGTGACATGTGATTCGGAAAATAAGTAGCCTTTTAATGGTCGAGCTGTTTCTGTTCATTCTATTCTTTAAGCGTCCTCTTCAACTTTTCTTTTTCTATGCTACTATAGACTGAAGATCCCTTATGGTAAAAAATTGTGTGCCTTCTCCATAAGTGCATCTACAACTCGTTTGTCTGGTAGTAAAGGCATCACTGTCTGGAGAGTGGATTTGAGAATTGTTTATTATATATACTTTTCTTCTTATTTCACGACACAATAATCGTAGATGAGCTTAGGTATAGTATAGATGTGAGAATAAATAAAGTGATATTTTAGGGGAGTCTTCTTTATTCAGTGGTTCGTAGTATGATTACTCAGCTGCGCAGGTAAATTTACCCGCGCGCTTCGCAGGGTATCACAGAATTGATTGGCCCACGCAGCCCTCGCAGCCCTCGCAGCCCTCGCAGCCCTCAGATTTCCCCTGGTACTCTCTCCTAGGCTGACCCCCGCCCTAACATATATCCATGTTCTCCAGCGATCTCTCTAGCAAAATCAACAATGTCTATGTCGATTTCTTTGAAGTTGCCTTGTTGATCTTGGCATCGCATCTGAAGGAGAAAGCAGACCAGCGTGTCAATATTTTGTTGGAATTCGGTTGTTTCTGCACTTTCAAGATATTCGATTTCTCTTTCAAGAACTCTGTGTTGATGAGCCAAGACAACAGGGACGTAGGTTGTGATTTGCTGTCGTTCTGGATGAGATTCATTATAGCGACGGGCCAAGAGAAGAATATCTCTAAGTTCGTAAAGATTTGGAGACGACATAGTATGATTTTGAAGTTTGAAAAGGTTTAGTGTATGGGTGTGAAATCAAATGAAAATATTCGGTGACTTCAGATTCACAAAGGAGATCATCAGTGCTTTTATTAAGCATCTTCTCACTGTGGAATCTCGGGTTTCTGACACATGTTTTGACAAATATTGGAAAATAAACCTGAGTCTGCCATGTAATCAAATGAATCAGTTGCAAGAAAGAGGAATGTTAGCAAATAGGTAGCGCATTTCATCTTAGAAAGCCAGTTACACAACCACGAGCTTGTATCTGGGACAGCGATGGATTATTACATTGCCAACCATGTGAACACGTCAGTAATACAGTGAGACGAAACTCTGAACACACCTCTAAAGCCTTTGCCCCTTGGTATACTAACAGTGTTGCCTGGAAACAGGGAAAGCACAAATCCTCCTGAGCTCGGTCGGGTTTTATCTGGACTCCATGTTTGAAAATGCTACCTCATTGGATGATTAGAATTTAATTTGGTCTACATCCACAGTGACCAATCTCCCCTCAAGCGTTGTTCGCCCTATGTCAATGGGCCTCAGCAACAGAGAAAATTAATTGATAGATAAGCATTTACAGAGCATAGATGAAAATTTCGGTAGTTTTTCGCAATGCTAAGGGCTGATCAGGTGGTTGTGCAAAACAACAGTAACCAAAGTATCAGGCCTACGAGCATTTTGTTCTCTAGTTATCTTTTTTATCTTGATTCCTAACTTACTAGAATTAGCACCGTATATTAGGGGAACTTCGTCAGCTGTCAGTCACAGCGATAAGAGCATACCAGCGAAAGCAACGTATCATGTTTCTGTAAAGAACTTCTATGTACATTTGGTGACAATGGCCAGCAAAGTCACACCTGCACGTAAACAAGCACCTGTATTCTAATATTTCCCACCCACAATATCTTGTTGAAAACTGGTCCCTGACAAAAGATAGTGTTGTAATCGTTTACGAATCGCCGTCTATAGAAACTTTGACGTAGTCGTAGGTATGCATGCCCTTGATTCTCAAGGCCAAGAAAACCTAGGATACAGTATGTTGTCAAGAGCAGCATACAGTATCTAGGGAGTCAAAGGAACCTCAAAAGTTGCACTTTCGTGGGCCTTCAACTTAGCCATGACACCCAGATGTTTGCTGAATTGAAAGCTGTTCTCGGGTGTTTCTCTTTTCTCTTCGTTCTTTTCCCAAGCACCGATATCCGAGGGATTTCAGTGGCTCCCTAAAGGCTGGTTTTTCCTCATAAATAACATCAAGCACGAAGTTCAAATCCCGTCGGATTACCATCTCGTGAGGAGTGACACACCCAGAATTTGAGCCAAACTGCTCTGACTTTCTGAACTTGGTTGTAAATCCATTTTCTTCATCGGCCTGGTCCCGAAGACTTTTCAGATCGTATGTCAGGTAACCACTATTAGGCGGTGTAAATAGTTTGGTCCAGCTTTTAATATGTTCTTTGAACGTCGTATTTTGTTCCTTCAAGATAAACTTCAGCTTCTTATCGAAATCATCGGTTCCTGTTTCCCACGCAATCTCGAACAATACCTGTGCTAGGAGCCATTCGTACCTCGATTGGAAAAGCATGTCAGCTAATGCTGTATCGGAGTACGGGTACGGTTCGCTGGCAAATGGGCTGTGACGTGAAAACAAGGTCGTTAGATGTTCGGCGTTCGAGAAAGATGACCCTGGTAGATCGCGGGTCGTCGCTGAAAGAGTTTGGAAGCGTATTGTGGTATGAGTTGATTTGTGTTTCTGTGGAAGTTGTAGAGTGGAGTTGTGATCATAGTAAAGGTCTACGATGGAGAGGGGCTTTTATATAAATGTTGTGAGGACTTGATTATTCAAAGACATTTTCTGTGACTGGGCTCGGGCGTGCTAATTTTGCAATCTGTGACTCGAAGAATCAGGGACTACTGATGGGATGATAGCAAGGATCAGAATTATGCATTTATTCACAGCATGTCTCGTCAAGAGAAGTGACGAATTGTAATGATAAAATGTGGTGAATTAAGAGTTCTCATACTTTCTATGATATGCAGCAATCCCTATCTCACATTGACTCATCATAGGGCCGTCCTCAACATCAAGTGTGTTCAGAAAACCCCTTTTCCTTAGTAGCACCCACTTCAGCTACTGTACATAAAGTAAATAAGCGACCTAGTAGAATCCTTGCATTTTCCCCTTCTGGCGAATGGGCGACTTCGCTTACTCCGCAATTAGTGAATGGGAAATCCGCAGTCGAAGAGTGGTCGGTCATTTTGTCTGCTTGCTTTCGAGAAATGTGGACTTGCAAGACTCGGATGTTGGGATGTGATATAGTAGCAGCCTATCTTAAGCCTCGGGATCGAACTTCGCTGGATCCAAGAACACTCCGAAGTCGTAGAAATCCTGGTATAGAATGTAATGATCATGACATGCCTCCGGTGAGTATTCAGTACGTTCCCAACTGATCGGGTCCATGGTTTTCTCGCTTATTGCGTGTTTGGTGAGAGCCATAGCAAAACTCTTCCAGCCCCATACATGATAATCCTCATAAGACATTCTGATAAAATGCATCGCAGTTATTTGTGCATAATTCCAATCCAACTCATTGTAGTATCCAAGGGCTTGCATTCCGGGGATCAGGTGTGGTGCCAGTTGATAGATCGCATCGACGACCTCATATTTGCGCTTTCGAAATTCGACACCATCAAAGTCCTCTCCTACGCCAAAATGATTGTCGAAGACCTGTTGGTTCATGAAACCTTTGCGCCTAATTCTCTGGTGATCAAGGACTTCGAAAGAATACTCGCGGTATACTCCTGTCCACTGGACAAGTTTGTTGGCAAAAGCTGGTAGTTCATCAAGGATTTGCTTGAGCATTTCTTCTCTGCTTTTAGCTTCGGCTAGCTGCATTAAGATGTGTGTGAGGATTCGCTCCTGAATTGACCAAGGAGTCCCCTTGACCATGTTGAACAGCCCAGTGGTCAATATGGGACCAATATATCTTGCGGTTCTTGTGAAATAAGTTTTCTAGGATAGGGAGGAATAGACAGGTCGACCTCTGAAAAGAAGCGAAGGAAACAGGTAGGTAATCGCAGAGTGTAAAGGACTGGAGAACAGACGGTTAATGCAATAGCAATACGTTGTGTCGCGGACGATTTATTGGGACTTATTGATTTGACTTTACCAGAACAAAGTGCGGCTAGAGAGAATCCTTTGGTGCAATGAAAGGTTGAGCGCTAGGGGGAAGAATACATTTCGCAAGTGAAGGGCTACTTGTAGCTCTTTGCGGTTGGTGCGAGAGCTACTTATCTACAGAAGTCATTTCACTCATTTCACGTTATCTGCACAGCTATCATCAAACATCAAAGAGGAGGTTGAGAAAGACTTGTTCAGTTTTGAAACTTTGTGGTATTAGAGTGTAGTAGATAGTCTAGTTTGCCCGCAAACTTCACGCCATCCACTAATACCTGAAATACTTCCTTCCCATGAAATGCACTCAAAAGGCTTTTGTGTAGCAGAAGCCTGCTTTGCTACACAGAGGAGTATTTGCCTGTTCGGAAGTTCAGACACAGCATTGCAAGAATCCTAGTAGGAAGGCGCTACCCAAAGACGCTAATAGCTTCTTGGAGGATTGGAGATATCAGCGTGGACGTTCATTTCGGGGGTCTTGAAAATCATCATTGAATGCATCTCCGTTGAATCCGCCGTGTGGCATGTAATAAATAGTGGCCTCTATGTGTCCCCACTCGGGCCTTCGTATCACATTCGCATCATCACCAAAGGGATTGAGCTCCCGTAGACCTCGTCTGGTAGCTTCCGCCAGGCCGTCTGGGTCTCCAGGAATATCAAGATTCTGAATAGCTCTCACAACATCATCTTGCCATGGCCTGAGATGCAGCATGTACGAGTGCCGATGAACGAGTCCATACCATGTGCGTCCCAAACATCGTCTGATAAATCCGTCCTCAGCGGCTGCTTCAAGAGCATTTATTTCGTAGTTTCTTCGCTGGCCGCCCCAAGCGATTATATCTCGTTCAAAGTGTGGCAGTACTTCCATCAAGAACAATGTTCTTGTACCGACGCTGCTAAATCCCAGATGTGCAGCAATGTTATACAACAGACTTGCAAGGAGGTATTCTGGTGGTGTCCATCCCAATTGCCCTGCATTTAAGTCGCCCGGTTCCGCGGGCTGAGAACTACCACTGGCGTCCATGTCGATCTGACCGGAGTGTACTCTGAAGCAGAAAAGTATGTCAGAGTTGATAAGAGAGTAGAGTCGACAAGTAGGGGTTCAAGGAGAGAGTCTGAAAGTGTTGTAGAAAGGTTGTTTGTGTATCGAGTAGTATGGCTGAGTTCTGGAGTGGTAATTGTGGATTTGGTTTGAGGTTGAAATGTAGAAGAGAAGGAGCTCATCTTGGAGGAAGCTTGCGGGTTTTTATAGAGCTTTAATAGCACAAAACCATTCAGAGGATATTCTGCTATGTCTTAAAACCGGTTTGAATGACACTTGTAAGTTGGAATTGCCACTGAACGCCATTAAGATATGGATGAGTTCTATTGGTGCCTTGAATATTACTCTGTGAATATTTCTAAAAAAAAAATAAGCATCAAGCTTATGTAGTGGAACATAAGCAAACATTCATATCACTTCCAAAGTCTGGATATGTTAATGCTTTCTTCAAGTGCCATAAGAGCTATAATGTAGCTCTAGTTATCAATACGTCAATTTCATACATCCGTGATGGTACACTGAATGGTTAGCACTAGTGACAGAGTAATACGACTCCTTGATGTATATGCAGAACAATAACTACCTCTTACCAAAAAAAGATCAAGCTCACTATCCGCTACTCTGAATATATTGGTTTAACTAAACAACAGTCAAACGATAGGGGATATCTTGTTAGTTAATACTCATATGGTCTCTAGCTAAATGAATGCACTATGCCAAGAATATATCTAAGTGTGGGTGTCTTCTCTAAGAAAGTGTCACGTGATCTATCCCCCTTACACGTGGGCAGCTCTCAGGCGCATATATCGCGAAAGTATAGAAGATGTAGTTATACAATAGACACGCAATATCAAAATTTAAACTCTCTATTTCAGTAAACCAATAGTCTAAAAAGATCAAGTTAACCAGTTAAGGACTTCTAGCAAAATATCGTTAACGACTAGAGTAACATAAAACACCCTTATCTTTAATATATATTTATCTCTACCTTGTATATACAGATGCCGATACTATAAGCCTCCAATACTAAAGTATCTCCTACTCTCAACTACGTCTTTCGCAAGGATGAAGCATTAGTCTTCATTCACGATCCTCTACTAAATTAAAACAGTTTATGACTTGGTGAAAGAAGAAAAATGATCACTGTGCCTGTATGACATACGGAAAGTCTGTCCAAGTTGTCCATATATATACAATTCCAATCGGGAAAGTGTCAACTGAGTAGCCTCCGCCAGTACGGTAACCACATAGAAGATTCTAATCACTTCTCCAAAATAATACAAGCACACCACACCTACAGCACCAAGTTCCCCCAAAGAACCCAAAAAGTCCAAAAGGAAACATCTCACGTGCGGAAACCCCCTAAAAGAAAATGTAAAACACAACTATCCCAAAAAAGTAAGAAAAGGATGAATACCTCAGTCACAACACGCCCAATAACCCAATGACTCAAAACCTACCCAACACTCCCCCTTCCCCAAGTCCAATACCTATCCTAACCCCCCTCCACTTTCACAAAAACAATCCTCTTTCTAACCCCCCCTCTTCCGCCTCCCCCCCCAAAAAAACACAAAAAACCAAAAAAAAACACGTAGTCAAGAGATAGCAATGCTCGGTTTCGATCCGAGGACCTCCGGGTTATGAGCCCGGCGCGCTTCCACTGCGCCACATTGCTTTTCAGAGTGCTGTTTGTTGAAACGACAATATTCTTATTGAGAGTCATATATCGTAGCGTGAAAACTCTGTTTGAAATCTTTGCTTGACGGGTGAGTGAGTAAGAGGATTGTGCCGATGATATGCCGGTTGGTGGTGGGTTTATTTGTGGGCCAGGATGGATGGGGTGGATGAAGTACATGGATGAGTGAATGGAATGATGAAGATGATTTGGTTTGGTTAGTGGGCAGCTGAGTCATTGTCTGGATGGTAGAGTAGAGCTTACTGAGGTATAGATTATATTGTGATACAGATGTAAGATCAACTTTTTTCAACAAGAATAAATGGATCCATTCAACTTCCATGAGAACAACATGCAAACAAGAAAAAAAACGGAACAGAGGAAAATTTGCACAGAGAAAATTCCCTTTCATTATTTTCTTCTCAAAAGAAAGCCACTGCAATTTGTACATCCCAGCAGCTAAAGAACCCCAAACGCCCAAACAATGCAATCCCAAGTGCTCCGTCCCTTCCATTCCAATATCCCAAAAAGCATGACAAGAAAGAAGGAAGAATATACATCACGATCCACTAGGACCAGCCTCTTCATCTCCCTCGCGATTGTCAAGTTTCTGTCTTTTCCCCCGAAGGAAGTCCCCCAAAGTATTACTTAAACTTCTCGTCCTGGTCACTCTAGTCCACTCGCCTTCTGTTCCCAGAGATTTGCTAACGTGATCTAACGCGTTCGCTGTTTGCGGTGGTGTGTCTGATTCATCGTAGTAGCTACTAACATTCGTGCCATGTGATAACCGCTGCGACCCAGATTTTGATCTTCGAATTGATAGACGTGGTCGTTTTATACGTGGTGATTCAACACCACGTCGTAGTGTGTCTGCTACGACCACACTCAACCCACCAGAGAGTGGTGAGATAAAAGGCCCTGGTATCATACGCGCTATCGAATGTCTTGCAGCCGGTGTGACAGGTCGATCTGCCTCGGGTGGTGCAGGAGATTGTTGTAAGTTGGGATGCGTGTGTAAGTTTCCATGGGAAGATGACCTATCTGCCACTTGTGGCCTCAATAAATCGCTGAGTGATGCTTGTGCATCCGTTGGGAGTACAGGAGTGGATATTGTGCTGGTGACTGCGGGTTTTGGATCCAGAAGGCTTTCAGTTGATCCCAACCAAGGATTTTCGAGACCAGTTTGGTCTCCTTCCCGAGAGGATTGCGGGTAAGAAGCATTTGAAAACATTTTCGGGGTGCGCGGCCTCGAGGAGGACTCTGCAAAACTAACCCGGGATGACCTTCTGGTAACAGGATCAAAATCGTAGTTTGCGTCTCCATGCCGAGCCTGCACTTTTGGTCGTACTGATTCGAAGTTATTTTCCTTTAACGTGGGCGCAACCTCGGCACTGCTAGGATCCTGATGTAGAAGTCCAATTCTTTCTTCTCCTTCATCAGCATCGCCCCCAACCTCTTCCTCGTCATCATGAGAAGGTCTTCCGCTAGTGATGAGGTATACACCAAAGAAGGTCAAAAGACAGCCTCCCACAAATTTCGCTACGCTTTCTCCAGTGGTTTTCTCAAAGTCCCTGTACAGGATGGCACTTCCAATGATGACTGAGAGGGTAAACATAACAAATTGGATAGGAATGACCTGCGTCGAATCAAACCGCTGCAAAGCTTTATTGACATAACGGACTTGCATAACAGCTGTGCCTACTAGAACAGCAATGAGAGCATATGTCACGGGAGTGGTAAATGCTCTCCAAAGCGTTGAAGAAAGCATTGATGCCACGCCTTTGGTTGACAAAGCAGTATAGCCACCTAAAAATTGTCAGGGCAGAATCTGTAAATGAATGCACACCACTTACCAAATAAACCGACGAGCCCGAGGTCAATTAGTGACGTTTTACTTCCATACTTCGGACTTGCCCACATCAAAACCACTATCAGAAATATTGTGATGGCCATATAAATCTCGAATTCAAGATTCGTTATGGCGCCCCATATTTCGTGAGGGCCAAATTTCTTCTCTTGGGTCTTTGCACTCAGCACGACCGTAACAGCTCCTCCCACAGCAACCACCACACCCCAGAAATCCCGCAACCTGAAATGTTCCTTCAACATGATCGGTGCTATCACACAGTTGGATATCAAAGCAACTACGCCCAACGGCGAAACAATCGAGGCCGGGGCGAAACCATACGCCAAGAAGTTGCCTGCTTCTCCAATCGTCATCAGAATGATGCCGCCCCACCAATATGGCGACTTGAGATATGTTTGAACATGCGTGGTCTCATGCTTGGAGCACGTAGAAGTATCGGAATCGGACGAGAGGAAGGATCTCCTCAATGGGTCGTCCTCATCGCCATCCGCCTGCTCTTGATTGTGGTCGTGATCTGAACGGTGCCCGTTCGTGCCCGCTGTCCCATAGCCACCCTGGAGTCCCTTTGATAAAGCCTTTGCCCTCTCTTTCCGCTTTGCCTTCTCTTCGTGTAGTCGTATATGCGCATACCGTTGGATGTTGAGGGCAAACGATATAAGGATGTTCCCGATGATTGCCGTGACGATGCCAATCAATGACGACCAGCGCTGCAGCTGTGTTGCCCCATCTACGACCAAGAATATACTGCTGAGACCGAAAAGAGAAGAAGCTGGAGAATTCGACAAAGAGCTGGGATCGGTAGGAGTGGCAGTGTCGACTGCAGGTGCGGAAAGATACATGGCAATTTTGAAGTTGTAATTGATCGACTTTAAGTTTCACCCCCTCATAGGCCCCCGCAGAGCGAACGACTCCCGGAAAGTTGTGTTGAAGGCAGATTCCGACATAAGCTTGAGGAGGTATGGGCCCTTGAATCGGTAGAGAGCGATGAAGGACTTGCAGTTGAATTTTCTCCGAATTCCGTTTCCAGGTGAATACTCGTACTGTACGGAGGTACGAATATGTCCTCGTAGGACTGCGGAAAGTGGATGCGGTTGGTTGCGAGCTTTCGGGGTTGATGCGGCTACATCGTCATCTGGCAGAACCCAGCCAAGACTCCGAACACCCTGCAACGCTTGCACACGCCTGCAGAGTCATAACCGCAACGAAGCGCGAACCTTTTTGGAGCCTCTCGAGCCTCTCGAGCCTCCCTGACTCCCAAGACACTAAACACGATACCCAACTGCGACGCGCCGAAAAATGAGCGACGACGATGATTTCGAGGTCGATACGCCTGAATTGGCAGCGGATGATCCCATGAGGGCATTCCTGCCACAGTCCTTTGGAAAGAAAACCAAAGAGGCAGATGTTGCGGCGCAAATTGGGCGCACAAAAAGAGTGGTTGATAAAGCTTCAGTGCAGGCAATTCCAGCAATTGCATCACAAGAAGCAGAAGCAGGGACCGAGAGCCGGGCAAAGCAAGAGCCAGCATCAAAAGACTACGGATCCGACGACGATGACGACTCAGACGACTCCGACGAGTCTGAAGACGACGAATTTCCCGTCTCCCATGAACTAGTTTTAAAAACCCACGATCGCGCAGTTACCACCACGGCCCTCGATCCCTCGGGATCACGGTTGATCAGTGGCTCTATAGATTGCACCCTCAAGCTGCACGACTTTGCTTCTATGACACCTACAACATTACGAGCATTCAAAAGTGTTGACCCAAGTGCTTCAAAAACGTCGACCAATTCCGAGACACATCCTATCAACCATGTGGAATTCAATCCCCTCTCGGGAGGCACTTTCCTGTGCGTGTCGGCACATCCTCAAGCAAAAGTGATGAGCAGAGATGGTGAGGTTCTGGCAGAATTCCAAAAGGGAGATATGTATCTGAGGGATATGAACAACACCAAGGGACATATCTCGGAAGTAACAACCGGCACATGGAACCCAGTAAACAGAGACATTTGCGTCACGGCTGGTACAGATAGCACGTTGCGGATCTGGGATGTCAATTTTCGGAGAAGTCAAAAAGAAGTGATTGTGCATAAGTCGAGAGCAGCAGGTTCGGCGGGAAGAACGAGAATGACTGCGGTGGTATGGGGAAGCCCTTTGCAGGGCGGCAGTAATATCTTGGTTGCAACGGCCCTGGATGGAAGTCTCGTCATGTGGAGTGGCGATGGACCTTTTGCCAGACCGACAGCAGAAATTAGAGAAGCCCATACACCAAATACATGGACCGGGGGCCTTGATATAAGCCCTGATGGTCGAATGGTTGTCACCAGAGGTGGTGATAACCTTATCAAGTTATGGGATACACGAAAGTTCAAGACACCTGTGGTTACCGTATCCCATCCCTCAACGTCAGATCATTATTCCATGACGAATATCAAGTATTCTCCCAATGGATCCAGCATTCTGACAGGATCAGTATCCGGTCACCTGCACATATTAAATCCAGGAAATTTGAAGCCAGAACTTGTCACGCCAGTAACTCCAGGATCGCCATTAATTACAGTGGAATGGCATCCAAAGCTCAATCAAATTGTAACAGGATCCGCCAACTCAGAAGTTCACGTGCTTTACAATCCAAATACCTCTTCCCGAGGAGCAGTGGACGTTATGTCCCGAGCCCCTAAGAAGCGCCACGTCGACGATGACCCCAACTTTACCACCGACCAATCAACGGGAATTTCAGGAGACAGCATCATCACTCCAGGAGGCGTTCTAACAAACACCAACACCACCTCCTACGCAGCTCGCCATCCCACAGTGGGCCTCACAGCCTCTGGCAGATCCCGTGATCCTCGCAGACCACAAATCCCCATGGTCACTCCTTTCATGAAATCTAAACCTGATGAGCAGTTTATTAATGACAGTATCCCACTGAGTAGTATGCGTGATGAAGACCCTCGCGAAGCTTTATTGAAATACGCAGAGTTGGCGAAGAATGATCCAATGTTCACGAATGCGTGGAAGGAGACTCAGCCCGTGACTCAATATCGGGAGGCGAGTGATGACGAAGATGATGGGCCGGAGAAGAAGAAGGTTAAACGATAAAATTTAGTGCACTCACAAAGACATCTTTGATACCCGGAGTTTTGGGAGCGAGGAAAATAGCAAAATGGAGTTAATGTTTATAGGAAAAGTTATCACTTTTAGGCCACCGGACGTGAAGCCCTAATTTCGAAATTGGAAATTCTACATAGCTTGAAATGATTACTTAAATACACCCCAAATCCCTCTCTTCCTTTCCACCTTATCCATTTGCATTCAGCAGCATAGCATTCTACCTACAAATCCACGAATCTCATATCATCACCATACTACACAATAAAACCAGAAGTATCAAAGAAACAGCCATCCCCACATACATACATACTCTAGCGCAATTAAGCACCCAAGTCCCTCCACCATGCATCCAAGCCACCTGCAGTCTTCCACTATTCTTTTTCCTTCCTCGTTTTGTTGCACATCGCGATTTCGTCACACGTTTTTTGCATGCTTTTTTTTGCGCGGTTTTGCGCATGCGCGGTTGTGCTTTTTAGTGGTTGGAAGTGCTTGGGTGGGGCACGTGAACACGTGGGGTTCGCGTAGGTAGGTAGGTTAGGTTTTTGGTGGTGGCGCAGATGAGTTGATGAGTCAATGATGAGCTGAGGTGGGGAGGTGTGGGGATGAAGTTTCTTTTTTTCTTTTTCTCTCTGCTTTTTTTGTGGTTTTGGGGGGAGTGGGTGTGGGATTTGGAGATAGGTTTGAAATGGGGTGTTTAACGGGCTGGTTTACGGGGATGGAAGACTGGAAGGAGTTTTTGTGTGGCTGGGATTTGGGTAGGTCTGAGGCACTTGGGGTGGTATGTTGCTCGCTTATGGGAGTTGAGTTCTTGGTGTTGGTTCACTTGGTTTGGCTCCTGGAGAAAAGGGAAGGCATCATAAAGTTCTCTTTTATTAGCGCCAAATATGCACGAAGAGAAATATGAGATAAACAGGCCCTTACTGTAAAATAATTGGACAATTAACCGAAATTCTCAGACAATTATGGTGGTTGTCCTACATATTGCAGTATTTCAAATTGAGTTACGCCAATGGAAAGAAAAGGAGTCTCTGACTCTCTGCTACTGTAATTCTTTGCTGAGAGTTAGATGTCTAATTTTAATTGAGACAATCCTTGGCTCGTGGCTGAGGGAAACTCAAGTTACTTTGAGTTTGACGACGAAGTCAATATAAGAGTGCTTATTTCTCCTTATGACAACCGGTAAAGTTCTATGTAGCGTTCTATACAGGTCCATAGTACGAGTAGGGAAAGCAAGTCCAACTCGTAGAGAAACGCGTCAGCGTATGGATTTTCCTGTGCCATGTAAGCAAGGGTGGTTAGGAGGATTTTTTTGAAATAGTCAGGTTACGAGATGTGCTGTGTTGTTCCTAACTTCTTCCACCCAGAATCCCGATCCCCTAACGGTTTGTTTCTATGTGCCAGTTTCTGACTTGAATACCAATTTCCATGAGGGGTACATACTTAGCCTAACGTCTGTCACGCCTAACAATTTCATCCCAGGCCTTTTTGGGTAAGCCTGTCAATTCCGCATCTCTTTCTTCGCTTGGTAGTTTCCGGTAAGAATCCTCCCAGGGGCGTTGGATTGTCTAATTACAGGAGGTCAAATTATTCATAATTAGTAAAAGTTTCATATTTCCACTACAAAACAGTTACCCTACAAAGCATTTGGAAAAAGCAAAGCTTCTATTGTTATGGCAGAAGCACCCTGGCCAGCACCACCTGGCCCAGAATACGCTGGTCCGTACTATGACAATACGATAGCCTATTCCAGGGCATTCCAATTAGCCAGGACCATCCTGAAGGCGCACCTTTTGGCCTCTGGCTAGCTCTTCTCCCTATCCTTACTTTATTCTCACACAGCTCCTGGTCTTTTCTGACACGTATCAAACATTTAGATGTGCTTTCTTCGTGATATTTCTGCCCCCTTTCCGTGATGTCACATTGTTCTCCTTCTTGGATCCTGCGCGTCTTTCAGAGTTGATCGCTACAACTTTGTCAAACTCGACTTCCAGAGTCTTGTATAACGATACGCCTTCATATGTTTCGGTCACGTACACGTCAAAATCGTCGTCGCCGTAGCTTACTAACATTATCTTAGCAAAAGCTTCCTTGAATTTTCTCATCTCGTCGTCGTCCACACAGCCGTAGGTAGCGATAGTGTTCATTGTTGCGTTCCAGCTTATGACTTGACTCTGTTTCGGAGAGAACGTCTCAATGACATGTCTATGGTCGTAGCCATAGTGGGCTTCAAAGTACTCCGAGTCAATTCTTCGCGGGAAGGGTAGGTCTGATTCGTATAGCAGAGCATCAGCTATTACGTCGGCCTAGATAAAAATCAAATCAGCAAGCAATCATCAAAAGGTTTCCAAAAAGGGCTACGGGGGACCTACATCATGAGCCGCGGCGTTACCATTTTCCTTCACTCGCGTGTCCTGGTCCTTCCAAGGCTTAGTTTTCTCCATACGTCTATTCCGAAGCTTTGCTCCAGTGACAATCAAAGGCTTGAACTTCTCAGCATACATTTTCAGCTTGGAAATCTCTTCATGCGCATGCGCTCTTTCCGCTTGAGTTAACGCATCCATACGATGTTCTTGGGCCTGTAATTTATCCTTCTGCTCGTCAACGGTCTTCTGAAGTTTATTAATGACAGCGGTTTGGTTTGAAATCTTCTCATTGCGTGCCTCAAGCTTCTTTACAAGGTTAAGGTGTGTTTCGCCCTCTTCCTGGGTTGACTTCTGCTGCAGAGGTTTAACCTCTGTAGTAAGTATGTCATTTTCAAGTTTCAGGTTGCCCAACTGTGTTTGTACTTTTGGCATGCTCTTAGATGTATGTCTTTCCAAGAGAACATTCAGATCCTCAATTCTGTCTTTGTACTCCTTCATGACATTCTCAAATTCGATTGCTTGAGCAGGGCCACTTAAGGCCGCCCATCTTTCCATGATTTCGTCAAGGAGTTTCTGCATTATGTCGAAATTGGTCGAAAGATCGGCGAACAATTGGCTCTCAGCTTCTTTCAAGGCCGAAAGATCGTCTTGCTGCTTCCGCAAAGAATCGCGTTGGTAGTGCAACGACTCTGGATTTTCTTTCATGGAGGTACAATCAGGTGTATCGTTTCTCTTTGCCTGAGAACGTCGAACTTCGCTCTCGAGGATTGTGTTCTCAAATCTTAGAAAACTCCTCTTGTGCTTGAGCAAACAAATCTTGATCTCCATGGAAAGTTTTTCCCTCCACAGAGCATCAGGATCACATGCGAAACCCTGCTCCAAGTCTTCTTTCCGGACCACTTCGAGATTCTCAACATGAGAATGTCGGATTTGACTGGGTAGATCGTTAGAGGTATCGATATCTTCTGCGCATCCACTTTCCTTCTTCGGTTCCACGGTTTCCAAACCCAACCTTTGCTCTCTTTCGTTTGCTTCCTTGAGTTCCGCCTCAGGATATTCAATCACGCCTTGATGGCTTAGTCGCATTTCTTTTGTTCTTTTGGTGATCTTTTGGATTATTGGGGAGAGGCGCTCGATTTCCTGGTCCTTCTCCCCGATGGGAACCTCGGAAGTCATATTGGCATAAACTCGAGCGTACGTCGTATTGATATAAGCTCGAGCGTCCGTCATATTGCTGATGAAATCTTCCTGTACCTCTAACGGCAGACTCTTGAAATAGTCCAACTCCTCTTTGGTGAAGCGTGAATCTTCCATATGTGGAATTTTGGTTTGGATTCTCAAATCAATAGGTCGGTGTTGTAGTTGGTCTGCTGCATGATCGAAATCTTCTCTGTGGTCATGGTGGTTGTGGTGGTTGTCGGCTTCATGTTTCTTGTCCTTGCAATGCTGTTGTTCACGAACAAGAGGCGTATTTAGTTGCCGACCTCTTCGAGAAAATCCTATTGCCAATCTCCTGCATTTTGCTATTCACTCACTTACACAGATCTTTTCAATAACCCAGAACCGCGTGAAATAGGTTGATGCTAGCCTCATTTGCCGGATATCATAGCTTGAAACAGGATGGTGTTGTTCACCATTGGACTCACAATTATTCCCTTCACCCTGAAGTTTTCTATTCCGTCCTAATCAATTTCTCAAATTTTTGCAAGCCCGATCCGCCGATTACTTAGGATATTCCAATCTGACTCACTGACTTCAAGTCAGGCACAGTATTGGTCTTCGGTCACGAACAGGGGTGTGTATAAGTCGTATCATTCATATCTTGTCGGCTACTTGGAGCCTTGTACACAAAGACTCCTTATTTTCTACTTGCTTGCTACCTCCAAGACTTCTTCGAGCTTTCGATATGTCTTCTTCATCAACCCAAAGAACCATGGATGTTGCCGGCAATCGCGAAAAGCCTGTCAAGTTATGCATCTTGGAGGAACACGTGGAGATCCTGGCACATCAAATCCCTCAAGGAAAAGAAATATTTTCAATCATCAAAGCCAGCCTCAGAAAAGTCGATGAAGCTCCGGTAGGAACGGCTAGAAACGAGCACTGGAGATTGGCTTGCCAAAGTTATCTCCGAAATGTCAGCAAAACACTTTCATGGGTCACCTTTAGGCGCCAAATACTTTACCGCGAAGCCCAGGCAGACTTGTGGAACAAGACCAAATCTTTTGATCATACTTTTACGAAGAGTCGGATTCCACGAGCGGCCATCCAAATTCAGAAAGAGACTGCCTTATTGGCTCAGGCAACGGCTCGGAAAGAGAGAGATGACCCGGAGTTGACGTTAGAATATGAGTCACAATCAGAGATCCTCCCAGATAGCGATTCTACAACCATAGTCCCCGACCGTCTCGAAGTACAATCCTCGAATGTAAACCAAAAAAACACATCATCCGACAAAAACGAACCCCAACCCAGGGAGAGCCAAGTACAAGCCGTTGATACAGAATTACGAAATTTCAAGAGGACGTTGCAACGGGACCAAGCGAAGATGCAACATATGAGAAAGAGAATGTTTGGGCAAAGATTAACATGAAAGTGGGTAGTGAGGTGGAATTGTGAGAGATCTTTTCCAGCATATGATGTGGAACCACAAGCCACTACGTGTCTTCTTCAGCGAAGACATAGGTGGTCTTGTGCCAAAAGAACGAGATCCGCTAGTCATGGATATCGCGGATTAAAAGGGTCACTTTGGAACTGGTTACCATGAATTACCCCAGTCCAAACTAGACATACCACACCTAGAAGAGCTCTCGTGGGCTGTAGAGAATGACGGGGCATCGTCATATTCTCGAGTATTATATCGGTTAATGGATATTTCTCATGACTTATTGATCGTTCATTGTGCGTGGTGACTCAATCTGCTTGAAGTGTCCCGCCTCTGGATATATAGTAATCTCTCTGTCCCTTTTCAAAAGAACCGTAAAAGCGACTCAATAACGGTACCACCCAAATTAAAATGAACAGGAGAATGTCGAAGAATCCCTTGATATTCAAGATTCCTTGTATAACTACATGTGCCAGATTTACTTGCTTAGGGCACTTCCACAGTTCAATCAGGCAACTATTAAATCTGGTACGAATTGTGTAAATATCGAATTGACATTTATGACAAAACTTTATGTCTGAAGCTAAACCAGATTCATGTACACAGCAGTTACAGTTCCGCCGTAATGCTTACCACAACCCCTACCAGAAGTAGACTAGGGATTAAAAGGGGCAAATCTCAGTTACGGGCCTTACGGCACAAGACAGGGAGGGCAACTACAGTAAATAGAAAGGCTGTTGAACGGTGAATATGTTTTGAGAAGAGTTTGTATGTGAAGAGATCAAATCTAGCCATATGAAGTTTTTCGTACATTCTAAATTTTTTACAGTGGTGTACTCGAGTACTACTGATGTTGTAGCTGGTTGTAGTTGGTTCGCTTACAAAGGAGGTTCGTACAGGGGTATTGTTGTCCCTCGACGGGAGGTCGCTTCCCATATTGCACGTGATATACGATAAACCCACACCGTGGCTAACTACAATAGGATAAGCTGATCATCAACGACAACCTCACTTCTTCATTTCTTCACCTATTACAACCCTAACCAAGGGACCACATAGAAACAAGATGTTTCTAATTGAGCCACACAATTGTAACTTCTGGGATGCTTACCAGAAGCTGGTCAAAATCATCAAGTTGATTTGATGCATGCTACACACTGGCGGCTAAACCCCCCTTTCACTTGTTTCTCCTGTCCTCGAATCTCATTTACGATCTCATGTTTTCAAGATCCCCTATCGTTGGTTCAACTTTGTTGGCAGATTACACAAAGTCCCAAGCATGTTTTGCGGAATACCCACTATTCCTTGATAGATTGTTTCAAGCACGGAACTATCTACCAAGCAATTTCCAGAAAAGGTGTACACAACATTAGTACCTGCATGCAGCTGCATGTACTCCTTGAGCGCTAATATTGTCAACAACTTGTTGTTCTGTTCTTCTTCACGATCAATCAGATCTCTTTCACAAGAACCATTCAATTTTCTAATTCAATTCTGATGAATGACTCCTCCCTGAGGTCTTTGGTGAAGCACTTGGTGCAGATGTTTTAAGCGAGCGACACAACCACTCGGTGTTTATTTGATCCGATCCGACTGTCGCGCTAGCCTTGTCGACTTGGAACCCCCTCCTCCACTTTGTGAGTTTTTGATCTACCAGAAACCTTTTCTTCAACAACAACCTCGTCTCCGCAGTCGGCGCTACAGAACGCAGTTGAACGCAGTGTCGCAATGGCTTTCACAGAGAATACACCACCCGCAACGCCTTCTTCTAACGCAAGACTTAGGCGTCTCGAGTCTCTGAAGAAAACCTTTAAGGTACCTTCTTCAATGGGCTCTATCACCTCTCCTCGTATTCGTAAGTCTGTCTGCTCTGCGCTTTCGCTATTAACATGAGATCGGTAGTGTCATCTAATGACCCTGCATCGGATTGAACCTGGCCTGTCTTGAATTAGAATAATGCTGACCAAGATATATAGGGGGCGAAAGTGGTCAACCAGAGCCAGCGACACCAAAGAATGTAGCTTCGCCGCTATCTTCTGGTGGGACTCCACAATTCTACACTCCGATCAATGCTCCAGCTGGTCACGCTTCAACCGACAACGTCGTAACAAAAAACAGTGCCATCAACAAAGGCAAGGCTGTTGATACAACCCTTGTCAACCAGACTAGCCACACCTACCAAAGCGACCATTTAGCACCTGGTAACCAAGTCGCGAACGCGCATCTCAACCAAGGCACCAACGCGTTGGACGCGACACCCAACAACAACGTCACAAGCGCAGCAACCCTTGGCCAAGCCAACAACACAACTTCTGACAACGAAGCTTCATCTGAGGAAGCTCCTACTACGAAGCTACAGGCCAGACTAAAAGGTCAATTTATTGCCCAAATGGACATGCTTGAGCTTCTACCTCAGCGAATTCATATTCGCAAGGTTGGAAAGGAGTTATGTGAGCAAAAGGCGCAAATTTACGAGTTGGAAGAAGAGTCTGCGTCTGCCCTCGAAGGACTGCCCTACATGGAGATGCAGTATCACAGCTCCAAGCTAAAGTACAACCAGCTTCTCGAAATCTATGGGGAAAAGGAGCGCATTGCCGAGGCACTGTTGAAGGACACTGCAAACATGTCTCCAATGGAGAAACTCACGGCTCGTCGAGCAGAACTGGCTGTCGTCGAGATGAAGCCCGAAATCCTTCGCCGAGCCATCGATCTTGAAGAGTTGGAGTTGGTTCTGGCTGAGAAGAAATCAAAGTCAATGAATGCCGAAGACAAAATCGCTGCATTGAAGGAGAAGGTGGACAACAACCAGGAGATGTTGGCCGTTACGGAAAAAGAAGCAGATGCGCATGTTTTCAAATTCTCGGATACGCTTCCTGCCAGCTCTTTGACCCCAGCCGGCATCAAAGCATCACTCGAAACAGCTGTTAAGGTTCTGACAGAGAGATTGGATCAGGTAGAGCTACTCCTAGAGTCCGTTACCGAAATTGAGAAGAAGGGGGACGACGAGGGAGATGACGAGGACGCTATTCAACACAATCGACTTCGAAAGACCCGTTCGGCACTCATCAAGGAACTCGAGGAAGCTTACGAACGTAATGAGTGAGTATCATCATTTTGTTTCCGAATTTCTATCAAACATGATAACTGACTTCAAGGTGCTGCAGGCAACTTATGCCATTGTTCCTTGTTGGCTTACACGTTCGCTCAAAGCGCATCGAGGAGCTCATCGCAAAGAAGGGCAATCGAAAGCCTGACGTTCATACACTCGTCAAAGGTTCTGCCGCCGTTCTTGATGCTGACGTAAAGGCCGACGCTACCTTGGATATCCTTTTCAAGAACAAGCTCAAGCAGGATGGCAAGTCCACTTACTTCAAAGACTTCTATCACCTCGATCCAGAGCTCGTATGGAAGCACAGAAACTTCACAATGTTCGTTGACATGATCAACATGGGTGTAGATATGGATACATGGCGCAACCGAACCCCAGCTTTTGTCGACAACTACAATAAGCTCATTAAGGAGATTCTCCCCGATTTCAAGATCGGCAGTGATGAGGAGCTTCAAGCCGTATTTGAGTTGGATCGCGCTTTCGGTACCATGGACGCAACGTATCACAAGATCGCCTACGAGTTGCGAAAGCCGGCAATCCTCGCGGAGAACTATAAGCTGCCAGCTGCAGGTCCAAGTGCTGCTCCAGCCGGTGACAAAGCTCGTTCGGGTTAATCGGGTTAAGGGGACTGGGATGGAATACAACATACGGAGGTGCACTGATAGACGCGCAGATACCCACGGTCGGCTATAAGCAGAAGCTTGGTTTACAGTCACAAGCATTCTTGTATTTTGTTTTCATTTCTTTTACCTAGAGCCAAGCATTGAGCAACAGACTCTGGATGACGATGATTGGGAGGGAATCTTAAGTCTTGAGTTGTATTCTTGCTTTAATACGCTCAGCTCTGTACACACTTCTTTCTTTCTTGTTCTTTCTCCTAATTTGTAAATTAGTACATGGATGGGAATGAAATGAAGCTGTTTATAAATCTTATTTCGATGACTTCGTGCTCACTGATTCTCGTGTATCTCGTGCTCTACCCATCGCCTCTGTAAGTTGACAGTGGAATGTTGTGCAAGAGAGCAAGTACTGCTGGTAATTTGTAACACCAAATAACCACGGTCACGAAAGATCAGAGTTCATATATCGTTTCTCAATTTGTATACTATGTCTGTACTATCCTCGATAGAACATAGCTCTGATCATTTCCTCCGAAAAACAAACTTTGCAATTTTGACGTCCCCGACCACAAGCCATGATATCCATGACTCCCCATATCAATCCACCCCAAATGTCGAAAAGCAGGCTAGAAGCCACAGGCCTCAGCACAAACCATGAAAGTACAACCATAACAGAAAAACATTTTTGGAAAAGAAAACTCAACGCCAACACTCATATGAGTATCATCCATACCACCATAAAAGAAGACTAGCCCACTGCTATCCTCCCATAACCCCGCACACATCCCCTTCGCCCCCCATGAACATAAATACATTAGAAAAAAAGTTCATGTTAAAATCCACCAGCATTAAGAGAGAGATAAACACAATTCCCATCTTGTCCCGAACTACTACAGAAGAGCTCCGCAAGGGAATCCTTAAGCAGCGGTTGGCGCGAATCGAGATGGCGGAACTGGTTTATACAAACTCAAAAATACTCCTTCGAGAAGCCGCAACCATGATTCCACTTTCGGTCCCAAGCTACTACAGAAGGGCTCCATAATGGAATCCTAAAGCAGCGGCCGGCGTGATACGAGAAAATGTGGAATCAAGGAAACCCCCACTGGATAATTGACCAGATTGGTCGATTATTGGTAATTGGGGAGAGCGCGACCACGAGGCTTCATGATCTTGCGTTTCTTGGCGTTGGGCGAGTCCTCTTCGCTGCCATCGCTCGAATCGTCAGATTCATCGGCCTTTCGCTTCTTGGTAACGGGAGAAGAGGTGGGAGGGTTGGTCGCAGGTGTTGAGTACACAGTGGCTGGTCCGGCAGCCTTGGCTGGTGTCTCTTCGTCACTGCTCTCAGAACTTGAACCCTCGTCGCTGGAGTCGTAGTTGGAGCCCAACTGACCGGTGACTGTATCATCGTTCAAGGTGGTCTCCTTTCCGACGTCGACGGGATTCGCCTCCTCAGGTTGCTCCTCATTCTCGGGACCGTCAGCAGCGAAGGTATTTTGTTCTATTTCCGAACCTTCGCTCTGGGTCTTTGCATCCTGCTTTTTCGATGAAGAAGATACCTCCTCATCAACCACAGGAACCTCCTCCTCTGACTTGCGCTTCATCTCAGCTTTCAAATCCTCAAGCTCTTTCTGCAGAGACGCGTTCTGGGCTTCTAACTCCGGGATGCGGTTGTTCTTCATCCAAGCCAAGGATCGTTTTACAGAATCCCGATCAGCAGCCTTTCTATCAAACGCATCTTTCATGCTTTTGTATTCTTCCTCGAGAACTTCAAGGCCAGCCTCTTGCTCAAACTTATATTGTTCGTCTTCGAGCATTGATTCCTTATCTTTGGACAAGTCAAAGAGAATCTTGACGGCAGCTGGTTTGAGTTCCAAAGGCTGGGTTATGTCGTGTTCTCGTATGAAACTTTTGACATTCTCTTTATACTCTCTGAGGCGTTCGTTGAGCTCATCATCTACCTGCTGACAGTGCTCTTTGAGGTGACGGACTGCCTCAGCCTTTTTCTCTAACTCGGTACGCTCCTTCTGCAGTTGAGGTTCAATTACTGCTTCATCAAGGCTATCAAATTGGCGGTCGGCATTTTTAAAGAATGCGGCATGTGGAGAGACACGATAATGAGACTCCTGGAATTGATGTTGAGGTTGGTGTGGATGGTGATCTTGCTCTTCATACAGATCCTGGAATTGATGTTGAGGTTGGTGTGGATGGGGATCTTGCTCTTCATACAGATCCTGAAATTGTGCAAAATCATCCTCCTCATCTTCATCTTGATATTGATATTGTTCTTCGGGGTCGCTGATTGACGGGCTGTCATTTGTTGGGGTCTCGAGTCTGTGAGTTGGCGACTCGGGAGCTGATTCCTGACCAACTGGAGCTACTTCGGGTTCAGTGGCAGGTTTTGGAGAGTATGGACTTTCACTGCCTTGACTGATTTCAGAGGGGCTTTCTGGTGCGAGTGCACCTGCACCCTCATCATCAGAATCGCTGCTGGCATCATCATAACTGCCGCTGTGTCGCAAGGTATCTTCGGTGGTCATGTTTGATGGTGCTTGGTTGGATGAAGAGAGGTTCTCCGCGAGCTTTGTTGCATCCTCCTTGGGAGTGAATTGCTCAGGAGTTGACGGGGTTTGAGTAGTCCTGATAGACTCCAGGACGGCCTCAGTGGGGTGCAACGTAGAGGTTTGACCAAAGGTGTACTTAGCTGGAGTTAGCGGAGCTGGAGTTGATGTGTTGGTGGTCATATTTACCTTTGCGGCAGCTGTTGGGCCACCGGAAGCTGCTGCTGGGGCTGCTGCTGGGGCAGTTTGCTTCGCAGGTTCTGCAAACTCGCCCCAACCGGCGTGAGCCTTCTTGAAATAGGAGCTTTGGTTGTCGGACATTTTTGCTTGTTCGCGATTGATCAAGGTGGTCGAAGTCAAAGAGTGCGTGGATGGTTGAGAAGTATCTTCTGCGAGAAAGCTAGGTAGATGAAGTGTTGTCGGGTTGACAAGAGAGATGTCTTGCGGATGACGGTGAGAGAGATGTAATGGTGGACGGAAATTAGATTTGTGGGAAATGAGCAAGACAAGATAAGACCCCCGGCAGGACGGCCGCAATTAAACTTGACAGACACAATAGTCGATTCACTAGCGATTCGTCGGCCATAATCGGGGTGAAGTCATTAAGCGAAAGCTCACAGGAGGTGCCAAGCTATTGTTGGAAGTTCACAATAGCAAAGTGGCTGGGGTGATATGGTGCTTTTTTGCCACCCTCGTACTACTAATATAACAGTAATAGGCAAGTATTGTCGCGATTACAATAGTGAATGATTAATAGATTGCAGTGGTTGCTAGCTTGCTCCGCTCTTTTGGGATTAGCGTGCTAAAAATAGGGTGCACCAGGCTGCTAGACAAGAACATTCACTCTTGAAATATGTTATATGTTGTCCTGCTATTATATAGTATCCCTTAATTCCTACTTTATTTTCTTCTTTAGATTACATTAATTAATTAGAATAATAGAATTCCTATGTAAATATCTAGAAGGTATTTAATTATTTAATACTATTATAAAGTATTACTTGATTCTTAGTTTGTTTTCTTCTTTGAGTTATATTAATTAATTAGAGCAATAGAGTCCCTATGTAAATACCTAGTAGGTATTTAATTATTTAATACTTTAAACTTTAAAAAGCGATTTTCGACTTTTCCTTAAGAGGTTTAATTTTCTAATCTCTTAAGACTTTAGAGTATACTTCTTATTCTTCTATAAATATATAAAAGTATTAAGTAAAATACTTATCTAAGCTCTAACTTAGAGATCCTAGCTTATTTAACTACTTAATAAAAGTAGGTTCTTTTATTATACCTACGCGAATATTAGATTTTATTAAGTTAATTATATATCCAAAGTTTAATTTATAAGACTTTATTAGTAAAATTATATAGGAAAAGTAAGTTATTATATTATATTTGTATAAATTAATATAATAATTATATAAGCTATTAAGTTTAAGTACTTATTTAAAGGTTTTAATCTATTATAAAACGAGAAAACTAGTATATTAATTAGTTATTTAAGTACGTATAAAACCTTTTATTAGTAGAATATACCTTAAAATATTACTTTATATTTTAAGTTATATTAAATAATTAGAAAAACAGTTTATTATAAAATAATTTTATAATTTTACTTATAATTTTACTTATAATCTAGTAATCTAAAGTTATTCCCTATACTTCTTATTATAATAAAGGGTTTAACTAAATTATTTAAATAATAATTTACTAAGATACTTCTTAATATATACTTTAGAATTATAGTTTTTATTAATCTTTATTAAACTTTTATAAAAGCTTTAGAGAATCTTTATAAAAAACATTATAAAATTATAATCTTTAAGTTAAAGAATTATAGGTTATTATTATAAAAAGCTAAGTTATTCTTATATAATCTATTTTTATTAGTTTATAATAGTAAATAGATATTAGCTAGCTTCGAGCGTAGCTACTCCTTCGGGACTAGCGTACTCTAGTAACTATAAGTATATAGGGACCTAGCTACCTATACTTACTTCGCTCTATAATATAATAATAAGGGTTATAGTTACTATAATATATAAGACGTAATATAGGTCTATTTTAGTTATAGTAATTAGGCCCCGAGATTAGCTAAGTAGAATAGGAGACGTTAGTTAATCTCTCCGCGCTCTACGCGCCCTCGCTCGTAGATTAGAGACTTAGTTACTATTTATTACTCGCGGAGTACGCTTATTTACTATATTTATATAAAGAAAAGGCCCTTACGGACGAGATTAACCTACTACTATTTAGTAAAATCCAGTTACGGCTCCTATACTCGCGGAGCAAAGCTATCGGGCTCTTACCTACTTACGAAGTCTATCCTGGATAGGAACTACTTTACTAAACCTAGTAATACTTCATGTCGCTAATAGCTTTACTAGTATAATATAAAAACAACTTCAAAGTCGCTCTTTTAGAATCGGTTCCACCTTCGTCCCATCCGTTACAAACTAGACAATATAGCGCTAAGGCTTAACCTCTTAATTAAGTTCCTCGAGAATCCCTTCTCGAAAGAGCCTACCCACCTACGTAGAGCTTTATACAAACCGCTTTGCTATCACGAATACCCTCTACGAGCCGATAAAACGACACCCCTCGGTCACATAGACAAGAACCTACAAACTTCCTACTCGAAAGAGCCTTGAATACACGTATTCGTGAATACCAGGCTGCTTGTATACCTACTTCAAACTTCCAAAAGAGCCCCGAATACCCCGCAGTTGCTCATTCACGCTACCGGTACGAGTTACCACACCACCGGTACAAACTTCTAAGAATAACCTGATATTCACCTTGCAAAAGAGCTTCAAACATCCCGCATTACGGTACACGTCACTTCTGTTAACGAAGTAGGAGACTTGCTTGTACGAGTACGTACGAGTACGAGCTACAAGTACGAGTCACCTCCAAAACGACCCCCTGGTAATAAGCGAGATGCTACCTCTCGATCTTACAGAAGATCTTATGGATCTTTTTGATCTATGAACACCTACCGACGTATACACGTCCTCCTACTGTCGTATCTATCCTTACTGTCGTATCCTTACTATCGACTATGCTCACTGTCGCTGTCGGACAAGGTTGTTCTCTAGTATATTGTTTAGGAGGGAGAGAGAGAGAGGGGGGGGACAGAAGGAAAGAAATATTTGAATTATAACCTTACGCATTACTTATCCTTAGCCCCGAATAGTACCTGCCTAAAACGGCTAGACTAGCACGTGCTACGCTAACAATTGTTTACTACCTACCTACCTTTCCTCGCTCTCTCCCTCCTACTTTTCTCCTCTCTTTTTTTTTATAATAGCGACGGTGAGGATATAATAGCAAGGGAGCGACAGTACGGGTGCAAGGAAGAGCACGAGAGGAAGTATAGACGACAGAGGGAGAAAAGGCAGCAAGATGTGAAAATTCCTAGGTGCGTGAAGTCTAAGGGTGGGGATGTGGGGGTATAGGCACTCTGGCACAGTAGTAGTAAATATATGACTTTTGTGATTTGTGATTTGCGAATTAGGTTTTACTCTATTTGGCCCTTTCATACATTCAGGATGCCGTAATTGCTTGATTGAAGAAATAAGCTAAGATAGTACCTATTTTGAAGTATATTACAAAGATTTGAAATAAGCAGAGGAATTCCAGGCGATTTCAGTAAAGAAAAGAAACCCAATGCAAGCTAACCTTGGTTCTTAGTCTGCCAATTCCAAATTCTTTGTAAGTTGTAATCCACAGGTGGCCTTTTTCTTGTGCGCGTCTCGAGGATCTCCGGGTTACCCAGGTTCGCAATTTCATCATCCAAGTGAGTCCTCTTGCTGGAAACCTGATTTTTCAAGGGGAAAGACAATGCCGAGTGAGGTTGTTCATGAGTAATTTTGAGCTGCTTATCTTCTGAGGTAGACAGATGGGCTTGGGCAGACTCCAAAAGAAGTTCTCGGGATACTTGAAGGTGTTGCGAGACTGGGAGCTTTCTGTATATCGCCAACATCGATTCGTATTCCTGTTGGTCGTTTCGCCTGCCACTCTTCTCTGCTTCTAATGCCATTTTCAGTTCTTCGACTTCATTCTTGAGTTTTTCCGCCAGTTCGACGGCTTTAGAGGCTTCTCTGGGTTCCGATGATGGGAAGATTTTCTCTAGGAGAGAACGCAACTCTGAATATGCACCATCTCTCTCAGCCTTCGCTAAGGGGAACCTTGACTTCATCTCCTGCATCGTCTGAAATTCGGCTTTTTTAGAAACCAAATCTTTCTCTTCTTTCTCAAGCCATTCCCGATACTCTATCATCTTAGCATCGAAGGCTAAAAGCCGTGTGTGTGTCAAGGATAGCTTCTCTGCTTCCTTGTTAGCTTTTTTTTGCCAGTGGAGCCTTTCCTCCCCGCCTAGGTCTTTCATGTTTCTTTCGTGAGAAACATGAAGTTCGTTCGATCGCGCTCGGTAATTTGACCAATCATTGTTAGTCTTGATTTCGTGGTTTTCAAGCTTTTCCCGAGCCTCACGACACGAGACTTTCAAGGATTCAATCTTCTTGTTCAAAGTCGTAGCTTGAAGATCACCCTTGCAAGAAGCTTCAATCACATCGGCAATCTCCATCTTTTTATCGAAACATCTCTTGAGCAGCTCTGTTGCAATTGACCGCTCCTTTTCAATCTTTTCCCTCAGGCCCTCGGACCTGAGGGATATCCTCTCAAGCATATCCATGCTGTAAGTTGTGCGGGATGTCCTTTGGCGTATGAAGGTTTGGTAAAAAGAAGGAAGCTCTCTATAAGACCCGGTCAGCTGACTTTCTGCCGAAGGCAATTTTGAAGAACTCACCTTCGCGATACCAGATGATAACAGATTGGTGCTCTATAAGCTGAATCGACTTTCGCCGGGTAGTAAGAGGGTCAGGTGCGACAGTTTATGGCAAGGAGAGACTTTGGGGATCTCAAATCAGCTACTTCTCAATCTTATATAGAATGGGTGACGACTTACTAGCTGCTCAAGGGATCTTCAGGTGTCGAATAAGGCGTTGTTATTGATTTGACTTTGAGATAAGACACCCTACCTCTGTAAGTCAATTCTAGCGGTTCTAGAAAGGCTACTAATAGAGCTAAGTGTCTCTTACCTGCTAGCTTTGCTTGCTCTACTATGTTCTCTAGATATGGAAAAGGGAACAAACTACCTCTAGGCTTCTTTGAAGGTGGACAGCGCCTTGGGGATACGAAAGTAGATATCGTGAGATAAGAGAAGATGAGGTTAACAATGAACGATAATAGAAAGATCCTCCGAGGACCCTGGGGAGGTGAGGTTGTGATTTGGTCTAGAGATTGTGTGTTGTGTGTTAAGGTTATCAGATAATGTCGAAGAGATTTTGGTGAGGTGGAGGGTTCGGTGCTGTTGATTGCGAATGGGGAGCCAAGAGACTTGATAAGAGGTAAAGCGCGTCAAGGAACTTCTCCCTCAAGGACCAATGCTCCAAGACTGCTGTGATTATGTAATTATGTAATGTTCTGGTGTTGTAATGTTGTGAGGTGATAAGAGTTGAAAGAGAAGAAAGGTGTTCGATACTGTCTAAAATAGACACTATGGCACTTGGGCCACCGTCACCTTGCCCTCCTGGCTTGGTAATCATTCTCTCAATTAGGAAGGAACGCAGCGCTGCCTATCGTTTCCACAAATACGGCAAGCGCTACTCAACTATATCCACCACGAAAAGGGTCAACACCAAAAGTGTGAAAATGCATGCCGTTTTATTTGGCTATTCCCTGGGTATGACTACCATCCTCCAGTAACTTCATGGCCTGAACCAAAAAACCACAGATGAGAGACCTTGAAGATACTAAGCCAAAGTGACATCCCAGAAGAGCAAGTTCCCCAAAAGAAGGTAGGCCCACCACCAAAAACTGCGTAATTATGCATGCAAAAAAAAAGAAGAAGAAAACACCAACTACCTATCCATGACTACAACTATTATTATTAACACCTTCCCATTTCCCAGAAAGTCAACCCGTCACAATTTTGTCAATCATCCCGTCCTTTTGCAGTCTTTGAAAAACATGCCAAGAAAAGATATCAGATGATCATCCCCCTTCCTACATCTCTACAACATAGCTAAAGCAGCAAGGCCCGCCGCTAAGAGACTACCAGCTCCGATAGCCAGTTGCTTGCCACCACCATTAGTGACTTGTGGAGGTGAGGCACCCGTGGAGGTGGGAGCAGAGGTGTTACCACCAGTGTCTGAGGTGTGGCTTGCACTAGCGGAAGGTGGAGGGGATGCATATGGAGTACCAGAAGGAGGAGAACCACCTGACGAGGATGGCTTTGGTTGATTGACAGTTGACCAGAAGCTATCTGGAGGGGTCCATGCTGGGATAAATGTTAGATTCACGTTTTTGTTTCGTATTGTGGCGGGGTAGGATGGGTGAATGAGAGGTCCTTTGGAAATTCGGAACTCCTACTAATTTGAGTGAAATAAAATACTTACTTGATTCATGAGAGTGTGATGCTGGTGCAGATGCTGGCGCAGATGAAGCCGGAGCAGATGTAGGAGCAGGAGCAGATGTAGGAGCAGGAGCAGATGTAGCATGAGCTGATGAAGCAGGTGGGGAGGCGAGAACAGCCTTGCAAGCTTCGGCAGCGGCAGCTTGAACAGCTAAAGGCAACTCAGTAAAATTAATCAAACACCATATCCTACAATAGACTTACCAAGTGCTTGATCACCACATGCGGTAATAACGCAAGTCACAGTGGTAGGATCAGTAGCAATAGCCTGCTGGTTTGAAGGTTGACATTGGCAGACCTCGTCAGTAGCACTGCAAGAGGTCTTAGAAGCAATGGCGTCGGCGATGCATTTGGTAGCACAAGATGGGATTTGGGCTGCAACTAGAGAAGCAAGACCCGAAAGGGCGAGGGCAAAGTATGTGCACTTCATCTTGAAGATTGTGAAGATGTTTGCAAAGTAGTAGTGACCAAGCGAGTGTTGTTGACGGCGAAACGAGGGTACGAAAAGACAATGCAAAGACTCTGTTACGAGTTGATGGTAGAAGAGTGTGAGGTGTTGTAAGTTAGGGAAAAGCATTCAGGTGCCAACGAAGAGTATTTAACAACACGCCAAGATAAAACTATACGCTAGCAACCAATGCGGCAACCACGGAAGTGGCTGGGTTTTTAGTGAACAGAATATACTCTGTGGAGCCACCTGAGGGCTGACGCAGCCCCTTTCCAGCCCCTTCGGTGAGAATGTAAAACTGGGCAGTTATTACCCTGAGCCTAGAGAGTGGATGAAACACTACCCCAGATTTCCAGGGCTCGCTAAAAAGCCACTTTTAAACCAGTGAATTTGAGAAGGGATAGCTTAGGTAGACAATAGGTACAAAGTGCTGTCTTCGCGAGACTAGAAAATAGATGGCCTATCCTAACTGAATCCTCAATAAGTAATTACATGGATATAAAGTATAACATACTAAGAATAGTAAGATAGCGAAGGAAGAATTGTAAAAATAACAGCAATTAACATTCAAATAACGATGTCGTACCTAGAAAATCACCATTGACAATCTTAGAAGAATCCACTAGAACAATAGAAATTCACTTCATTAAAAGGCCAATACGAGAGGGTCCCCTCCTAACATTTTTAGTTGCTACAACCAGGGAACTAGTCTTCGAAAAGTGGGGTACAGCCTTTCTCCCGTGGAAAACCGTAGTGAATAATAGACGACTAATAGATATCTTGTCCTATAGTAATTAACCTTCTAATTAGAGACGTCTCTAGAACACTGCGCATTGTAAGTAATATACTTTCTACATTCTAGGACTACTAATGTAATTTATGTTAGAACCGGTGATATAAATAGTAGCTAACAAGATATTCCTACATGAAAATTACTTATCTTATAAGATATCAGTATAAAATTAGAAGATTTAATAAGGGAGATGGATCTAGGTAGTTTTTAATATAATAATAATTAAAAACTTCGAAGGAATTGAATAAGGTCCCCCTTGAACTCGCTTAAATCCCTCGATGAATATATTTACTAATTTTCTGCTTAAATTGAATTCTCTTATTACTTGTTAAATTAAACTAAACCATGAAAGCTCTTTATCAGTAGGAATACTAATAATGCCCTCATTCAAGGTAAGTTAATCTCCTTTCTTTTTGCTGACCTTGTAGTAAGGTTCAAAGCACGGACATAATCTCGTCCCAAAAAGCCCGAACTCAGCATCCGCGCTTTCAACTCTTCTTTTTCACCTCTACCCTCTGAATCTCCATGGTCTCAAACATTGATCGTGAGTACCGTATACGTATACATAGGTCCCATATATCGGGCCAGGGGGCGTTGGGATACAACGAGACTTTAGGTCGATAGGGTTAGTAGACCAGGCGGTCAGTGCAGATCTCTATGACCAATCTACAGTATGGATTAGCTAGCTTCACACGGCGAGTACCATCTCCTGCAGGCACCATCGGCTTCTTCTAGGTTGCCCAGGTGGTGCTCCTGTTGACAGGCTCGTGACAGGTTAGGAAGGGGCAACTGAAGGCTGCCGTGAGGCAGCAGTCTCGAAAATGCATCCTCAGGCAAGTTCAGGCAACAACATCGTGGTTGCCTAAATCACGTGAGAGGGAGTCAGCTTCGCGTTTCTGGAAAAGGAACGCGTTAGGCATCGCGTCCTTCCAATGATCCCATAGAGGAAACGGTTAAAAGAAGGCCAATTTCTCTTCTTCAACTGATCCTGACTTCAGTTTCTTCACGAGCCGAAGTCTCCTTGTTCTCGTCTTCATTTCAATCATTTCACCTCATCATCTAGTCCAACTTCCTCCACGTCTCCCTTTCTCTGTGATCTCTAGAGTAACTTCATTCCCCGAAACCTCGACTTCCGCTTATTCCAGCCCAATATGGCCGCTCCCGCCCCTCAGGAACCTGTTATATTCCACATTCCCAAGCTTCCGACCGAATCTGTGGGAGACTTCGTCCCGTATGTCTCGAAGCATCCAGACACCCCTCTAACACAACTACTCGAACCTTACAAAGCTTTTGAATCCGAGCTCCGAAAGATTTACGCTCAAGAACCGACTCATGAAGCTGTCTGCGTGCCCAATGTCAATCTCGTTCCCATCTTCAATGGGCATGAGAAGGAAATCATCGTCCGCGCTCGATCCTTGGAGACTGAGTCCGAAGAGGAGAAAGCACAGTTCATTATGCCACTCGACCACAAGGAGCGGAAGATTTCTGGCTCGCCCGCAGTGGTGACGAGCTTCAAGGAATTTCAGAAGAACTTCAATCTATTCTCCGAATCCTCTCTGATCGATCTCGACTGGGATAATGTGGTGGCCGCTGGAAGCTCCGTAACGACTTCTTTGCTCCCAGTTCCAGAGAAGTGGGCTGGCTCTAAGCGAAGTATGCGGGAATATTACCACGAAACCCTTGCACCAGCAAGCGACGTGGATCTTTTTCTATACGGCATGAATGAAGAACAGGCTCTCGAGAAGATCAAGCAGATTGAACAGCGAGTCAAAGATAGCATTCTGCATGAGGTGACAACAATTCGCACCAAGAATGCAATCACTATCGCCAGTCAATATCCTACTCGCCATATTCAAATAGTTCTTCGATTGTATGACTCGGTCTCTCAGATCATTACAGGGTTCGATGTCGACTGTAGGTACCATTCCTATCATTTGTATCAACCTTATACAAGTGGCACAATTTGTCTACTTTCTAGACAAAATTAAACTATTGCGAATGGGCCAGCTAACAGCTACCTAGGCGCATGTGTGGCATATGATGGAAAGCAAGTTTACGCCGCTCCCAGAGCCATAGCTGCTTTCATGACACAATGCAATACTATTGATCTCAGCCGTCGCTCGCCTTCCTATGAGAATCGACTTTCCAAGTACAGCCATCGAGGATTCGAGGTTCATTGGCCTCTTTTGGACCGAACCAGAATTGACCCCACCATTTTTGAGCGCTCCTTTGGGCGCACTCAAGGATTGGCTCGATTATTGATTCTTGAGAAACTTCCCAAGGTTTCTGATCGGGATTCCTACATGGCACAACGACGTGAAGAGCGTGGGAGACCAGCTCTGAATCGTTGGCGCAATCAGTTCAATAATAGCGGTAATCTCAAGGAGCAAGCAGAGGACGAGGTATCCGATTGGTACGTTATTTTTCGCGATCTTCTTCCCCTTGAAGCTTTTAGGGCAGTTAAATGCTTTGATATAAGCTTCACGAATAAACGGCTATTTGCTGCCGCTTTTTGCCCACCACGAGACCCTCTGGTCTCTCTCCCGATACCTTAAATCACGATTCAGTATGGTAATGCTAACTCCAAATATTTTGCAGGATCGAACAACAAGATGTGTCTTCATATCATTCCATGACAGTTCCTTATGGTCCAAAGTATGGGGCTGCCCGAATTACTCGACTTCTATATGCAAAAGATTTGTTGCTCAATGCTGAGTGGAACCAACCAAGAGACAGAGAAGTTTATCTTCACAGACATCCCTGCTTCTTCACTGGCACCTCTGGCTCTGCAGAAGATATATTGCAAGATTGTTGTGGTTATTGTCCTTTTCCGCAGACTGATGAGGAAATTGAGGTCGCAGAGGAAGAGGGCAAAACCAATGTTTCCGGAGCCCTTCAATTCATGAAAGACGACCCAGGACGTCAAGCAATCGGAAGCTTCAATCCAATTACCGACGATGAATGGACAACCATGGCTTACGTAGGGGATACCGCCCGACTTTGCCAGGCGATTGTGGATCATGATATAGAGCATGTTCAAGATTGGCTTCAGCAAGAAGGTGTCGATGTGAGGTTCCTCTTGACTGTTTCTTTTCCAACTTCCGCTAACAGTTCAGGTCAATCGAAGAGATTTTGTTGGTCGCACGCCCCTCCATCTTGCTACCATGACATCAACCCCTGAAATCGTGCAGCTTTTGATAGACCATAATGCGAGAATTGTCGCAAGACTCCAAGACGGCAGAACAGCTTTGCATATCGCAGCTTCTCGGGGAAATGCTGATATGGTTAAAGCATTGATGGACAAGAGCTTAGAAAACGAGGTTGAGGAAGATGAAAAAAGAGAGGCACGTTTGGAGGCAAAGAAGGCCGAGCGTAGAGCTTTACGACAGCTCAACGGTGATGAGGAATCCATTTCTTTGGACGAAATTGAAGATACAGGCGAGGAAAGCTCAATTTCTGAAATCACCTTAGATAGCGATGATTCAGACTCCATGACCATGGGTTCTTTTGTCAGAGTTTCCACGACTAAGGAGGTTGAGGTTAGTTTTCGGCAGATTTTCTCTTTCTGTCTGTCAGGTTCTAAAAAGAATTTAGGACGACGCTGCGGATTCAACAGACGAGCCAGACGTTTATGATGTCGATGTCATTGCGTGGGATTACAACTGTAAGTCTCATATCTTTTGTTGGGCCCCATGTCTACTATATGGGAAGAGATTTCGTTACAAGAATGCAGTTCTTAGAGAAGGAGTGCTAATACTCTCTAGTATCTCCGCTACATTGCGCTATCATAAACGGACACCTACATATTATTGAACTCCTTGTATCTGAATATGGATCGGACGTCATGCTTCCCGTGAAGCTCATTGATATGGACAGCAAAAATGCCCGTGGTGCAATTATGACGATTGTCCTTGCCCTCTTTCTCCCTACACCCACCGCTGAGAAAGTTGTGAAACTCCTGCTCCAGTTAGGGGCATCATCCGCCCAAGGGGACACGAATCACATCACCGCTTTCCATTATCTTGTTTCTGAGAACAAACATAACCTTCTCGATGTCCTTCTTACAAATGATAAGCCGGCAGCTATCAGTATTGTGAACAACATAGGATTTACAAATTATAACGGCGGTTTTACCACTCCTCTTTTGACAGCCGTTGAAAGGAGTTACTATGAGATGGTTTCGACTTTGCTTAGCATCGGAGCCAAACCCGAGATCAGTTTCGATGATTGGATCAAAGTTTACTTGGAGAAATGCCCATGGGCACGAAACAATACCTCTGAAAACAACATGACTCAATATCGTTCGCAATCCAACCAACCCGTCATATCAGCCGCAAATCTATCTTCGGGCTCTATGGTTGAGCTTCTAGTTGCTAACGGGGCAGATCCATCCACGCTGGATTCCAATTCCTATGGTCTGGTACACCGAAAAGCCAACCATGGATATTATTACGGTTCTGAACGCGGTAATTCACTTCTAGACATCATTCAAAGGAAGCTCAAAGAACTCCGAGACTACGGTTCAACTTCCGCATCTTTTCTTGAACCGCCAGAGACCCTCGAAGAAGAAGAATATTATACTAAGCATTTGGCTAAGGGTACTTACAAACACTGGACTGTGACGGAGAATTTTCGAGCACATAAAGCTGCAAATCAAATTCTATGGAAAAATTACAAGAAGAGTATTGAAGATAAGGAAGTTGTAGAGGGCGAGGCTGAGAAGAAGACAGCAATTGGTGACTTGATCAAAGAGTTGGAAACGACAGAGGCGACCCTGATTGCTGCTGGTGCAAAACCCTTTTCCGAACTCCATCCCGAGTTATCAAAGACTTTGGAAGAAGCTGCATCACGACGTGGATATACTTCTTATTCCCCCCCTGAGCCACCAAAGCCACAGCCTTATACGCCATCTTTGTCTTTCCTCGTTCCAGATCTAAATACTTCAAAGAAGATTGGGTATAGTCGGCTTTTTGAAGCCGCTTGGGTCGGTGATCTGGACATGATTAAATCATTGACACTCGCACCATGGGCATCAAAAGACGAGTCTGGCATTCCTCCTCTTCAAATCGCAGTCCGAGACTTCAATGGCTTTAGTCCATTTTCAATTGCCGTGCTTCGGGGCCATTTCGACCTGGCCAGGAATATAGTATCTATTGCCATGGCGCAATATCACAAAGACGACAACAAAGATCTCCGCCAGCGTTGGACCATGAATACAGATGACAGTG
Source organism: Hymenoscyphus fraxineus (assembly GCA_900184765.1). Classification (NCBI taxonomy): domain Eukaryota; kingdom Fungi; phylum Ascomycota; class Leotiomycetes; order Helotiales; family Helotiaceae; genus Hymenoscyphus; species Hymenoscyphus fraxineus. The sequence goes on from LT855410.1 coordinate 1,228,801, forward strand.
AGGATGAGGATTGCGACGACGAAAACGTTCTCCCAATATTCTCAGAGTTGATCAACGATAGATTTACCGTAGACAATCTCGGAGAAGTTTCAACTGTTGTCAAGAGTACAGTGTTGCCATCAGCGATGATGGAATGGCCTTGCAAAGCGGGAAGATTCGACGATTCTGAAGTCAAGGATTCGACCCACCAGCTTAGCCTTCAGAAGTATGCTGTTGTCTCTGATAACATGCAAATCCTGAAATTCATCATCGACCTTGGCGCTGAAGAACAAGCATTACTTGCAGAAGAACCCGATGATCAAAGATGCTATTCCATGGACACTTCGATATTCGAACTTGCCATCAAACTAGGTCGCACATCGATGATCGCAGAAATGATCGGGTCCACTGGCGTTGGAATTCCACTAACTCAATTTGTTCAAAACAGTGGCGTTGAAGCAAAGTCTAAGCCCAAATATTACCAGGGTCTTAGTGTGGGAGGCAAAAAACGTGCCGATTGGGCTGAAGCACCTCATAATCATTCTAGAGTCCAGGAGTACAGCAATAACCCATTACTCGAGGCTGCTTCTCACAGAAGCCTGGAGTCTGTGGAGTGGTTCATGAGCGATGCACCTCTGCGACGATACAAGGCATTTGCCGCAAAAAATGAGAGTGACAAGAGAATCAAAACTCTCCGCGAATCCGAAAAGGGATTTGATCGAACTGTAGGAACATTTTTGAATGCCAAGAGTAAGTTCAAATCATTAAATGATATAGATGGAAGCTGACAGGTTTAGGTGAACTTCTTTTACACTTTGCTGTGCTGTCGCGGTCAGATAATGAGGCTGGCCTGAATAGCAATGTTGAGGACGAGAAGCAGATGGCTTTGATCAAACATATTGTCTCTGTTGCCCCCGAGACCCTCGAGCAAAAGTCTTCCAAGGGTTACACACCACTTCAGCTAGCTATCCTTACCAACCGTAACAAAGTCGCTTCTTACCTCATTTCTATTGGCGCAAATCAACGACATCGCGATCGATCAGGCCGAAATATGCTTCATAGTATGGTAGCAACCCTCCACCATCACAGGAAGAATGCCGCAGGCTTGCAGAATATAATTAGTCTCTTCAACGAGGAAGCTATCGAAGAAATGCTTGTTGAGCGTACGTCGCAGCCGGAATCTGCCACACCTTTAGCATACTGGATGCTACACAACGGAAACAGCTTTACAAAACCCGACATCATCGCTGTGCTTGCCAAATACTCGTCGGGCGAGGATCTAACCATGATCAATTCCGAGGGCGACCTCCCACTTCACTTTGTAATTCTCATTTCTCCCTACTTGAAGTATACGATGAACTAACATCAACCAGGCAATCAAAAAAGGTCTCAGCAGCATCACCTCATTCCTCCTTTCCCAAAACCCAACTCTGCTTTACCGCGAGAACTCCACCGGCCGCACGCCCCTCGAGATGTCCCGAGAAATCTACCACGCGTCATGTGTCAAAGACCCCATCTCCATATCCACCAGCCGTACAATTCAATCCTCACACCCAAATAGCTCAATCCTTTCCCGCGCCCCTGCGACTTTTCTTCCTGATTCTAACGAACCGGAACCGGAGGAAAGCAAGAAGCGCACATTCGAGATTTGTATGGAAATGGATGAGAAGATGGCTGCTGAGGGTGGTGATAGGAAGAGGAGACTCGTTAGCCTGAATGAGGCGAGTGAGGTTGCTAAGCGAGTTGGTTTGCGAAGTGGGGGTCGGCGATATGGTGGTTCGCAGGCGGTTATTAATGGTGGCTTGGTTGATGGGGAGGGGGTGGATGATGTGGTTAGTAGTAGGTTGATGAGTATGATGGGAGTTTATGAGGATTGGGTAGACTATTAGAACTGGTGTCGCTTGTTTGTATGAAGAGAGGGGAACGAGTTTCATTTGCTGGCTTTGTGTTTGCTGTCTAGGAAGATTGGGGTATGAGAGCTGGGTCTGACTTGCTATATTCCTGAACTACTTTCTAAAGAGGAAGCTTTGATTTTACTGTAGCTAGATAGATATATATGATAAATGAATGTTACGTATGATGAATTTATCCTGTTACACCTTCAAGAAGGTTTGCAGGACTAGATGGGAGTTAATTCATCGAAAAATCAATCCTTTCTCCGCTAGGATATCATAGATTGCTTGTAGTGAGGGACTAGAGATTATTTGGCAGATCAATCTCCGACGAACTATTAAGAACGGGAGGTAGTATTCCTCGTCTATGTAGTCACGTGATAGAAATAAGCGACTGTGCCCCTGGTTTCTTGGATTAGGCTCGAGGGATATAGGAGCGACGATCGACACGTTCTTTCTTCTTAAAAACTACCTTCATCCTATCTCCATCGCTTAGTCCAAATCAAGATTAAGCCCAGCTCTCCTGAGACGTAAAACGAAATCCATATCAGTCCTCCAACTAACAAAACTCCCCACCACAAATCGCCCGGAAAGATAGGGCGTGGTAAGGATACAGCGCGAGTCATTGAACAATTTCTGTTTAGACCGAGTTGTGAGGGTGTGATATGGACGATGTATTGTTTGGATTTTACGCCTAAAATGTGATCTACTTATCGGTTTGATTTACTGTTTGTACAGTGACAAGATTACAAATTTGGAGCTCCCTGTCGGGTGTTTGTATCTCAAAGGTTAGAGGGCGGGTTGTGAGATATTGGGCTTGAGGTGCTGGCTTTTGATGGAGTTCTTAGAGCAACGGGTTGTTTTGGGTTTGGTAGTTTGATGTTTGGAATAGTTAAGGTAATTGGTCTAATTCATAAGCATTGGGATCAACTCAGAACTGTGGGATAATGGATTTGTAATAAGCTTGACAAGTTTCAAATAATGGCAGTCAAAAATAGAACAAAGAGAGATATTCGCTGAGGATATGCTTCTACATCAATAGATGATAGTAACACACGGGGTATTGTTCGCGATAGCGGTAGTGGTCATTCACTATAGATATTTCGTGGCGCGAGGATGTCAGGGTTTCTTTAGCACTAAGTGTTGGTTTTCCTTATTCAATCAAGTGAATGATGCAAAAGACCTATATTAGGGGATGTTTTTATATCACGTGAGGACGACCGACCTACATAAGCCAGCGGCGGGGCAGGAATCATCAACAACTTCACATATATCCTGCCCGATCGAGAGCAGGATACGCTAGAGCCCTAGGGCTCTCCTTTTCTCACCCACCACCATCCCCATTTGTACACCACCATTTGTATCCCTACTACTGGCTGTTGTAGCCACCATTTGTACTACTGAGCGACTGTTGTAGCCAGCCTTTTTGTTTTAACTAAGTCTCTGGTTGCATGCCGAAGTAAGTGTAGCTACTGTAAGTCCCTGCGTACTTATAGATGTCGTAGTACGCTAGCGGAGCACTCTAGTCCCGAAGGAGCAGCTGCGCTCGGAGCTAGCTAATAGTCATTCACTATTATAGCCGACCTAAGATATAAATTATACCTACTCGTCCTTACCTCCCTCTATCCTCTTACACGCCCACCTTGCCAATACCGAGTACCGCAAAGATGGGCCTCCAGAACCTCTTCGTCAACAAGAAGCGACTCGGGAAGAGAAATAAGTTGAAGTATGCCGGAAAGAAGTGCTACAGCGGCATTGTCAAATGCTCTCGCAAAAATATCTCACCACTCAATAAAAGATCTCCCATCGATGGTAAGAGCGAAAAGTCGTTACTCACGTTGTTACCCAACAACGGCGGAAGTCTACAACGTTATGGACCAACAAGTCTGCCACGCACTCAGAACAAAAGGGGACCACTTTCGAGCTCGCCACATATCATCTCGCAAAGTTACATCTCGCCAAAAAAGCTCTGGTATAATTCCTCACATGATTCCTTTGACTTTTCCAATACGAAATTCGTCAATTGCACCCTTGAATCGTGCGAACTAAGTAACTGTCACCTAACCGGCTGCTTGGTGACAAACTGCAAAGTCATCGATTCAGAATTCTCCGATAGTTTGATCTCATGGCACCAGCTGGAGAAACACGAAGAGTGGCTCTTTGAAAACTGCGAATTCTCGAACTGTCTCCTGGAAAATGCCTTGGTCAAGGATTCGGAACTGCACAGAAGCACCATCGAACTTGCACCAACCTTCTTCACCCACACAGTTGAATCTCAGTATAACCCGAATTTTTATATCCGTCGAAGTCATCTCCAAGGCTGTACGATGCACGCTTGCAAGCTTAGCCGAGCCACAGTGGTCGACTCGCAACTTCTATATGGCTGTGAAATGGAGTTTGTAACGGTAGCAAGATGCTACGTTGGTCCTGCGCTGGTCGGTCATAGCACATTCATTGAATCGACAGCTAGCTATTGCCAAATTCTCCAGACGACGATGCAGAAATGCTTGCGCTTCGAGAATAAATATAATAAATGTAAAATCAGGGATTCAGTCCCGTTCCTGCGTCGCTTGCCTCGGGAGATCAGGTTGGCAATTTTTAGATATGCAATCGACGACCCTCCATATCCATATCTGGAAGATCCAGCAATAATCCATCACCCCAAACTCAGAAACCTGATTGTGGCCTTGAGAGGGGATCAAGAACTCTATCACGAAGCGTTGGAAGTACGTGACCGGTGGAGCTATTTCGAACACCGAGCGGAACACCAGGACTTCCAAAATGGATGCAGATGGGGGAGCGACCCATTGTCCACAAAATCATGGCGCTCTCTTCAGAGGTTGACCTTACAGTAAGTATTACCTCTCCGGTTCAAAAGCATCTCCGTGCCCTAATAGCAACATAGATTCTCCCTTTCAAAAAACATCTCCCAGATAACACCCGGAACACTCCCACCAGAGATTCAATTCATCCGCCGACCCCTCACGCTGAAATACCTCTCTCTCGAATTCCAAGACTTCTCACCGTTCGTCCGAGGACTTTTCGGGACCATCGATCTACTATCGAGCCTCAAATCACTCATCCAGATATCCATCATGTTCTATCCCAAAGTCCGTAACATCAAGACAAATCCTTCACATCCATATGCGAGTGAGGACTTCCGGAATTATTGGGACGTGGCCTTGGATGGATGCATGAGTACCCAAGGGCGACACTGGATACCAGATCACCTTCGATCGTTGCTTCACGCGTTGGATAAGTTTTTTGGGGTTAAGTCGTATCCGGATGGATTGCAGGGGAAATTTGGCTGCAGGTGGGTATGGCAGGCGAAGAAAGGCGAGACGTTGAAGATGACTCAAGCTCTGGGCGATTTTTGAAGGCTGAGGCACTTACAGTAATGATTTGGTGTTGACACGCCACACTCGGTTATGGCGAGCTTTAGCAGTAAAAGTTATGTAGCATCAAATGGGAAAGCTTGCTGTCTGCTTCTGTATGGCTCGGAACAGACCCGAGCAGGCAGTGATAATAGAGAAATCCGGTTTTTGTCACATAAGGACCCACTGACCTATTTACTTCACTTCACATATGCATAAGCTTTGGACGGAAACGACTTTGACTGCATAAAGGATAAAATTCGTAATGTGAGTTCTAGTAACTCATCTCTGGACCTCCCGTTCACTCCATTCCACCCACCTCCGAATAACTGCGTCAACTTCCTTGACTCCTTCCCTGCTAGCATCAACTTCAAACCATTCCCTATGTTCCCTTCCACATGCTGCACACTTACCATCCCCTTTAACTCTCTTGCTTGCAATCTCAATATGTATCAACCGCTCCACCTTATTGACATTTGGCACCTTGTGAGGTGTTTTTGGTGGCTGGTTAGCGTTATTCGCAGAGGGTGTACTTGAATGATATGGATAGTAGCGAATCAGGGAAACATTATATCCGCATTGTCGCGTCCATTCATTGAGTCTCTTTTGAACATTTTGTGCTCTGCCAATCTTGAGAAGCATTGTCTTCTTACTCGAGGTATCCGGTGTGGCGGCCGCAAAAGTATTCAAGACGTCAGACGTTCGTCTTTGTCTATTGACCGGTCTCGACGGAGCTTCGAGCAAGTGAGACGCTGTCTCCGAAGGAGCATCGGCAGGAAGAGACTCGGGGGTAAGCCAGAACATGTAAATGTAGCCGGTAGTATCCGATTCGGAAATTGGTTTTGCTAGTTCAGCGAGTAATAATGCTGCAGTTTGAGGTGGCGTAGCTGCTGGAATCAGAGACACAAACTCTCCTGTCCTGGAAGATGGATCGCGAGCGATGTGAGGCCTATCCGCCTTCTCCTTCAAGGGTTTCTGAGGTGGTATCTGGGACGTATTACTGGGACGTCGGCCATTCTTTGCTGGCCTGACAGAATCCTCAATCTCATCCCCTTCTCCAATGCAACAGCAGAGACCTAAGAGCGAGCTTCTCTCCTTCTGTGGCGGCCCATTTGTGGGGTTCGGGTTTGTTGCCTCTGGCACTTCATTGGTGGGTTTTTCAGCGTGGGTGTGCTGTCGATGGGTCTTACTTTGACGTGGCTTTCGACCTGTATTCTGCTCGACTTCAAGTAACCCTAACCTGTCCACCAATGTGTCCACGCTGGTTCGCTCTTTAACCGTTTTGTGTTTCCGTTGTGGCGAGGGCGTTGGTGTATTGTGAGCAGACGCCTGTGCCTGTGCCTGCTCTCGATGCTGCCAGCAAAATCCTTCAGAGCTCTGCCCTCGTTGCGGACTCGGACCTGGCGATGAGTGTGGGCTTTTGGAAATTGGTCTCCGGCATGGTTGTCCATTGGAGGTGAGGCCTCTACATGTATCTGCTCCGTGTTTTGAGTCGGATTGGAGAAGCAGAGACTCGGGAGTGTTGGGGATAAAAGGCATGGTTTCTAGGAATGAGATGGAAGATGGAGATGAAGATGAAAGTTAAGAAATGCGTACAAACCTGACTTAAGTGCTGAGAGAAAGCAGCATTCTCAATATGCTGCTGGTACTGATACTTGGTCACCTTCGACCTTGGAACGTGGCAGTGATTCTGTGAATACACCTGGTCCAGTCATTCAGAGTTGGAGGTTGTGGACTCGGAGGCTGGGTGAGGTGGCTGGGCATCTTAGCGCCTGGGGATCCGGATGCAGGGATTGGAAATGGTGCCTGGTGACTGAGGTGTACATGGAATCCACTTTGCCTTCACAATTATCATAGAAGATATGGTAATAGATTTGATTTGTTATTCAGGTTTTTTCAAATAATTCATTTAGCCGCATTAGTATCAATGAATGCGTCGCGGCGGAAAGTAGCTTATCCTCATTCATAATCACGTCCAATCGCTGAAATATGCACGCCTGACAGATGGCGTGGTGGTGTGTACATACACGTGACTTATGCAACCCCTGAATTAGGCGATGTTTATTTTTAACATTCTTCTAATGGACATATGAATTGTCATAGATAGCTTGCCTGTCGATCTATATTTCTACGTGTGTATTTAGTAGAAGAACTCCAAGTACTCAAGGTAAATCGATGTCGTTGAGTTAGACCTTGCAGAAAGATAGGTTCAATTACTGTTAGAATTGTAGAACATCTATATATGTTGGCAGTTACCTTTCAATGTTGAGTTGAAATGTAGCAAAAGAAAATGTTTACAACAAGCTCCAATTCTTACTGTGAGACTACTTTATTCAAACCATGGTCCTGACGTGATTCTCAAAACATGCGAAGGTTAGATTCAAGCTGAAAGGCAGGGGAAGTGATTATGCCATTACCACCGTAATTCACCCTTTCTACTTTTCAAAAATGTTAAAATGTTGACACTGTATTATCCAGAATATTGATGTTTCCTGTTCTGTTTTCTTGATGTTACTTAAAATGAATCAGGGTAGAAATATGACCAATCCTCTGACTTGTAAGTGTGTTACAACACGACTAACAGCAGCTATATTATTATAACCTTAATAGCCCACAGACAAAATATGAGAACTGTTATTCACAAACACCAGTACTACTTCATCTGCTTTCCACTTTTTGAAAGAGATACAATAAATACCGTTGGACTCCGCCGTCAGGTTCCACCGTACTACGGTGTTATCACATAATCACATTCGACCGAGTAACGGACAATTGGTCAGTGGTAGGATGCTCCATTGTATTTAAGCTAGTGCCTTCTGCACTTCTCAAATCCTTGGTTCAATCAAGAAAGTCATATTTCAACAAAGACTCATTGAGGATAGCTACTGTCGAAGGAATGTATTTTGTAAACCTTGCGGGGCTTTTGATAATCTAGAGTCTTGGTAAAACAATATATAGTGGAATGAAGCGGAAGACTAGTTGAGTGAAATGAGGGAGTCAATAGAATCTTTGAGAGCATTTGAGCCTGGTCCGCCTTCGTTGAGTTAAGGGCGGTTCTTCCCCGGTCCGCTCAAACTCTCTAGGGATTTGGCCGTCATTGCAAACAGTCTTGAGAGAAAGAGACGAAAGAATGGCTTTTTCCCTCACACCCTCCCCAAAATAATTTTTGCTAGGTGCAGCATCGCCACATAGCATGATGCTCCGCTGGCTCCATCATATGGTACCCACTATCGTTGAGGGTGTTTCTGTTTTTCACATGCTAAAAGAAACAAAATAAAAGTAGTGGGGATATTCAATAATGGGGGCATTAGGGGTGAGAGAGTCAAAGTCTGGATAATACATATCTAAAGTCGCTCAGCCGGAACACATACATCCAGAGAGAGGTATGACTATAATAGATGAAAACTGAAAAACGAGTCTCTTACATCCAGCATGAGGCGAAGGTCCAGAGTACTGGATTTCTTCCGCATGATCTATAATAACAGGAACTCCGGCATTACCTTCAGCTCTTGATTGAATTTTCTTCCCCCATCAAAAAAAGGAAGCAGGACACCGTAGAACGAGAAACCAAGATAGAGACATCAAAACCACCAGCCATAAGACAGGAAAATAGAATTAGTGGCGATAGTTTTCCTCATACTGTAGAATGATTTTGATGACACAGCGGCTTAGAAGAACCAAAGAAGACTCTCCGCTTTTCCAAGTATTACTGTAAGAGAGCCGAGCATTACCTGTACACACCCAAGTTATGGAAATATTATACTAAAGACCTTATACAACCAAATTAACTTTACGAATACTTTAGAGTAAATGAAACCTTTCACCCCTTATTAACCTAAATGAAATAGGACAATTGATTTACTTGTACAAGTCTTTTGGCATAATGGCTTTTGATGGCGTGTACAGAGCAATAAACAGGTTTCTTATCATTGGGCTTGTGACTTGAAAAAAGCCAAGACCGCTTGACATGGAGAGTTACCTACAAGACGAGAACGGAAGGGTCACCCGATCTTGATTTGTGATTTCTCAAAGTCAATACTGCTGTGAAATGGCTGATAGTGTTGTCATTTTTCTCCTTGTCTATAGTGAAAGTAATAAGCAATAGTTATACCGTCTGCTATGTCATGCTCTCAACGACCCAAGCTTCTAAAAAGCTTAATTCAGAAGGCTTGCAACTACAATAGTAACTTCGTGATATAGCATAAGGAACGAAACGTCCCCCCCCTTTATTTAGCGAGGTGTAAGTCTTACCTTATTGACCATCCACTGCAACGAGATCCAACAAATACGGCGAAAATGGTTTTATTGCTGGCTGGAAGAAAATGTACATATCCACCTAGCTCCCCCAGCCAACCTACCAAAGAAAAAGCACCTATTTTTCCATATAAACAAAATCGTGATTCGTGCTTTCGAGTTAATGAAGTAAACCAACCGCGCAATGCAAGAAAAAAAAAACACTCCTTTCTCCCCTGGGTATCAACGACCAAAGTACCACGCGCTTACTGTCCCAGAATAGCTTTTGATAATAGAAACCAACATCTCACCAACCAATGCGAGGCCAAGCCCGCAGTGGCAAGGACTAAGTATATTTTTCCCACCTCCCACCAATTTGCTAGCTTCACCTCGGTTTCGATGAACCCGCCATCTGTGGCTCCATTCTTGTTAGCCCCGTTAGAAGAAGACTTGCTAGCTGGGAAATATCCGGTGACTAGTTGCTGTTCCAGCAAATCGTCCTTTTCCAGCCATCTTTCACGTAACCAATGTTCGAATTTGGTAGAGTTGTCGAGCGGAATATCAGCCATGGCAAATTTGCGCCAGTACATGCTCACTGATGGCGGTGGTCGTCCTTGGAGATACATTGATCGTAGAGTATATAAATCTTGACCATATTGCCCTCTCCTGAACACAATATTAGCTTGTATCGGTATAATCACGAGCACCAAACTTACGGTACACCCTCATACGCCAATGTACAGTCATACACATAATCGACTGTCCCTTTCAGCTCATTTAGACAAAAGAATGACCCGGTGCTGCGTGGAGTAAGTACGTGTACCATATCCTTAAGCCCGGTCTTCTCTGCCCATTTCGCACTTCTACTCCTAGTATCTTTACTGAGATTCGTTCCTTCTGGGAAAAGCATAAGCCACATCGGATCTAAACCTGTGGATCCTGACATCGGCCCGGAGTGTACTTGTTTCAAAACATTCAGTCGATGTGCAAGTCTTGGTTGGTCCTTTTCCATCTTCCTTGACATAAAAACGAAGCCATAGAACTGCATTCCCCATCCAACAATCGGTATATACTTCAAGGATTCCTTAAGAATAATGTAAATATGCCCGTGCATGTGGGGTTTGTTGGTATAGCCGGCCCACCATAAATATAACCAATCAGAGTAGATCTGTAAAGATTAGCATGTGTCTTGACCAACGACGCTTTCATAGGTACCTGATGGTTCGCAATCATGACTATTCTCTCGGGGAAATTTAATTCCACTCTCCCATCCGCCGTTTTGCGCATCTCGTTGACCACAGAGGCATCCCCGCTAATTCTCACAACTGTTGGAGCCCACCACTGCGTCAACGTCGTTACCGCGATTCCAAAAGACTGTTTAGTTTGGGCCATGTAGGCATAGTACCAATCTCGACTGATCCAATATAACGGTACCCCCAGTAATTGCGTTGCGACTATTCTGAGCCAGGTTAGTAGTGGTTATATTGGCAGAAAGCGAGAGCACATACGAAGTGCACGCCGAGAGAAAATACGTCAAGACCGCCAGTAATCTGAGGATTTGTACTGCTGGGTTGTGTTTGATATCTCCTCCTGGATGTTCATCCGTCATGCTGGCCTCGACTTCGGTGGGTGGAGGCTTAGTTTCCGGTTGCTTCCTCTGTCTCACGGTTTCGTTCGCCATGATGATGGTTTGCTTGTTCGAGGGCTTTCGACCTGTCTATTCGTAGTCGCCAGTCTATATGTGTCTCTCCGCAGCAGGCAACTGGTCGAGCGTGAATGCGCTTGGGCTGATTGGTAGAGTCGTGTGCCTCTTGTCGATGGTCGCGTGGTTCGGCTGCGGCGGAAATCTTGCGACAAGATACTCGAGATTCCAAAGATACTTGATCAAGCTACCGGCAGAGGACTCGATATGCAACCATTCCTAGATGGTCTTGCTCAGGTGTGTAGAAGTATTGAAGAGGGGCGTGGTGGTTTGAGGAAGATATAATTTGTTCCATTGGTTGTTCTGAAAATGCCAGATTCGGACAGCTTGGCCTTATCGATAAGGGACCCATGGCATTCCCCTCCCCCGCCGCCGACTTGGCTGGAGGGATGGAAAGAAACAGCTACGAGTACAAGGGAGGCAACATTAAGCTTGAATCAACAACACCATTGTTCAGCCCTATGAGCGAGCCAGAACCTGCTGCGAATAGCTTCATTTACGTCGCGGATCACTAATAATGACAGGTCGAGATCTTTCCGCTCTGCATTGTATCACGCCGGGCAATTAACCGCTCTCAGCTTCTTTCTGCCAGCCTCAACACAAACACCAAACGTTCCTTCGCAATGCTGCCGCGGAATTTGCCTAGGCGCCTGAGAAGCTGGAACCGCAGCTTTAGTAGCACAACGACGAGGAGGGAGATTCTGGATGTGGAAAATCTGCCGGACAGGATCATTCCTCGGTATCGAGGTACGATCTCAAGCGCCGTGGGGTGCACGACCATTTGCTAAACATTAGCCTTCACAGACAGCAAGTCGAGCGATCTCTTATCCTTACAATGGCCATCGCCGCCTCGGAATATCCTCTTGGTCAAGAAAATCGGCGCTCCAAAAGTCACCGAATCTCTTGTTGAATATGCGAAACACATTCATTCAAATTACGATAATGTTTCTTTAATTTTCGAACCCAAGGTCGCTGCTCAGATGCACAAACACTTCTCCTTCCCAATATATACAAGCAGCACATCTGATGATCTTGCGAAGAAGGTTGATATGACTACCACTCTTGGAGGGGATGGCACCATTCTCCATGCTTCCTCCTTGTTCAGCACGACTCTTCATGTACCACCAATTCTTTCCTTTAGTATGGGCACTCTGGGTTTTCTGGGGGAATGGAAATTCGCCGAGTTCAAGCGCGCATTCCGGGAAGTATACATGTCTGGTGCAGGGGCAGGATCTCCGCTGTTTCAGGACCAAAAACACCCACATGTTCAGATGAGTGGTCTCGAATCCGGGGATGTCGTGACTGGCTGGTCAAGTGTGCGAGGCAAGTCAATGGGGCCATCGAGAAGCTCGAAAGTGTTGCTACGGAATCGCTTGAAGGTCGGGGTGTATGATTCACAAGGCAACCGTGTTTTGGGAGACAAACCAACTGAGAGTTTCGTGGGAGATGTTCACGCCATGAATGAAGTTATCATCCATCGTGGAAAGGAAGCACATCTGGCAATCATTGAAGTATTTGTTGGTGGTCGATTTTTAACAGAAGCCGTAGCTGACGGCATGATCATTTCTACGCCAACTGGAAGTACAGCATACAGTCTAAGCTCGGGTGGAAGTATCATCCATCCTCTTGTCAGTAGTCTTCTGATGACGCCAATCTGCCCAAGGAGCCTGTCTTTCAGACCCTTGGTCTTACCCGCGAACACTCCAATTACATTACGGCTGAGCGAGAAAAATCGAGGGAGGGACTTAGAAGTCAGTATTGATGGTAGAAGACGAAGTCATGGCGTCAGTGTAGGTATGGAGATTCGAGTTAATGGAGAACATATCGTAAAGGGGATGGAGTGGGTCGGTGGTGTTCCCTGTGTTATGAGGGGTACGAAGACTGGAACCGAGGATGATGATGGCTGGGTTGGAGGCTTGAATGGGCTTCTGAAATTCAACTATCCGTTTGGCGAGGAGTGAAGACCTCGTCGCATTTCACCTTCCTCCCTTGGAGAACGCATTTATTGCTGCTCGTGGCTCTGTATCACAAAAGTCCTAAGCGCATCGGAACCTTTTTTCCTGACAGCGGCTCGGAATCTTGCTTTTTCCTCAACGCCGGAGACACTGGCCTCTTTTGATCTACTCTGTTGGTAAAGTCTTCTAACCCAAAGTCAGAGGTCGGTTCGATATACGGACTACTGCCAGAGCTGACTAGTACAATCTTGACATTAGTTCTCCTTTTCCGGCCCCAGGATTTTCGAATATTCACACGAACTATCTCGGCCACCAGGTATGACTGCTGAATTTACGATTGAGCACTTCAGCATCAATCACAAGAAGCACCTCTGGGCTCCCCTTCAAAAGGGCACCAAGTAACTGAAACCTTTCGGGCTCTGTTTTCGCACTTTGGAGTCATGCTGCATTCGTAGTCATGGTATGTTCCTCCGGCAAACAAAGACTTAGCCAAAGAATCTGTAGCACGAGCTATTTGAGCCCGTCGACGGGAGACCGCCATTGTGTGTTTCTACTTTGATGACGAGTGTCCAGACGATGGCAATTTTTATACCACCAGGGGTGCCAATGATATCTGCGGTACCATCCTTGACCTCGTGACCCGACAAGCACGAGCCCTTGACAAGTACCAGCGAGGCCTTTTCTCAAAACTGCCCATTTCTATAATTTTCAAGATTGCCAGCATTATTTGCTACTGTCCGCTGCTGCTTTCAGTGGTCGTCTTTGGCTCAAGAAGCTGCAGTACCTAAAAGAGTCTTGCGGGTCGGGTAGCGTTAACGAGGCGGCAAATCTGAGAATTCAAGAGAACTGAATCTCGCATGTGCGTCCTCGGGAGTCGAGAAGAAGCCTTGACTTTATAGTCTGGTTTTCTAGACAATGTGAATATATGTAAATAATGTAAGAGATCAAATCATTGTATCTTGTGTGTCTTTAAAAGTAAATGGCTTAGAGTAATTCTAGTAATTTCTGGATAATACAAGTACCTTAGAGGAAAACCTACATTTATAAAACAGTAGTAATATAGTTATATTACTAAGCTTGCTACTACACCAACGGCGATGACCAAAGGTCTTCTTCCAAGCTTCTAGTCAGCCACCTGACATTGTTCTTTTCATTTCATCTTTTTGCAACAATACATACATGTCCCTTTGTTTGGCTTGCGATGCCTTAATTGCAATATCGTCCCTTGTTTTCGACTACCTGTCCACTTTGCCCAGTATGTGATTAAATCTCAGTGGTGCTGGCCTGAAGACGGGTGTTATGAAGTGCTTGAATTTGCCTTTGATTTCATCGCACGAACTATGATTTGTAAATATTTAGCACAGAGAGCCGATCCTGCATGTGTTGCCTCCTCTCTGGGAAAACGAAGCACTTTGATATCGACTCCTGGTAATACTGCCGCAATCTGTGCCATGGCTTTGGAGTGTTGGGGTAAATATTCTTGGTAGTCGACTATAGCCTGTGTGTAAGACTAACACATGATCATCAGATTAACGACTGTCCCGATCGTAGAGAAATCAGACCGTGAGAAGGAACTGAATTGTTCCATATCATACGCCAATGCACAATGTTCCGCATGTGAGCTCATAAAGGTGTCCATCGCTTTTTCGTACAGTATTACATAAGCCCTTAGCGAGTTTTGGGAGCTGTCTCACAGCTTTGTTTTCAAGCATATTTGACTAAGTAATGTATGATGTCCTCGCGGTATTTACAGCCCTCTGAACGTCTTGGATATTCGACTCTTCTAGAATCAATGTATAGGCGCGCTCTGTGTCTCCATATCTACTACTCTAAAAACGATGTTATGGTTCACAAAGGAGTGCAAGATTTCCATTTCATACCTGACCAGTCTCCTTTCCGTGATTGTTTTCGCGCCTCTGAAGCAACCTTACTTTGCGCATATGACCGAGAGAACCAAATGAGAGAAGGAGATACCAGTGAAGTGGACCTCGGGCCGATCGGTCGAGTATCTCTAAGACTGGTGGGATAGATGGATGGCGTTTCCCCAAGTCTCCAAAAGAGTTTCAAAAAAGACCACAAAACAAAAAACAGCAAAACTCAAGGCCATCCATCCTTCAAACCTGTTATTTCAAGGAGAAGGGTACTCAGGCCTATAGAAAATCCCAGGGATAGGGGCAGGGATTTTTAAAGGGAAAACATGCTTTAACGCTGATGTGTCGCGCTCACACCAACCAACTACATTGGCTAATCCTGGTTGTGTGAGATGTCCTGATCTGCCTTATTTGTCTTTATAGAGGTGTGTTGTGTGGTTTGTGGGTCATGTGAGGGGCTGAGATAATTAATGGAATACCGTAGGCATGACCAGGCTCATGGTGTGTATATTCACTCTTGTGGTTTATGGTTATGGTGGGTTTGGGTCGGGTTGTGGCCGCGTTTTGCATTAAGTTTTGTATATCTGACATCTATGCTAATAAGTGATCGTATAGTTTGAGCAAGGTAGGAATCAAACTCGAGTATCTTTCCCACACTTGTCATATGTTGTCCAAAAGAACAAGTAATACACTTCTATAAGCTTGATTTCTGTAAATAAAGCCTATTCTTTTAGCTCTCTTGGTGAAAACGCGTGTAAGGCTACTTTAAGGTACTTGTCTTGTGCGAAGCTACGAATATGGCATTTGAGTAGTTTATAATATTCTACTATTCTTCAAGGGCATAGACACAAGGAAGATTGACCATTTCGAGAGTGATATATTGGCTTGATGATTTGATGTTTTCATTACCATTAGGTCATGATGGCTGTGGTTTCAGTAGCACATAAGAAAATCCACATGGTGTATGCTGAATTGCTTCCTCTTTGGTGAACATCTCGGTTAATAGTTGCTTTCTAACGAGCCTCCTTCTTCGTAGATTTCATTATTATTATGTAAGTTTTGCAGTAGTCGAACTTTAAATTATTATAACCTCGATAGACATTTCATGAAGTCAATATTTCAACTAATTCACGTCGTTTCAATGACCACTACTAGTATTTAAGTAACGAAGCCATCTTCACTCAGGGGGAAACCTTCTAAGCGAACTTCCTTACTCGTAATGGATTATGTAATATCATGCCGAAGTTCATTGTTTCAGCAAACTCTCTGCTTTTGTAGCAATTCATGGCAAGCTGCTAAGCATGAACCAAAATAGGGAGTTCACCGTTTTTACAGTAGTAAACCCAGCTCCACCTCTCCATTAGTTCCAAGTACCCCCACAACCGGCCTACACCGTTTGTTTGTTATTACTGTCACATGGGGCTATACGCGCAGCGACTCAGAGGCAAGATCACCAAGGATAATCTGTGTTATAGAACTTATAGAAAAAAATATAGCCGATTGCATTCTTGACCAATGGACACGTGGAGAGATGCTCAGGTAACAGGTAATATGTTTTATATTTGACTCGCTTTCTTCTCGAAGCGAATATCATTAAGTGGCTACTGTTCGTTAATTATTTGAACATTAAAATAATGAGCCCGCCTTCATTTCTCATCTATCCTTCCTTTGCTCCAACTTTCCCGTCGTCAATCAGCCTTAGCTGGACCCAATTAATCTTCTGTTGCGCCATTCGGACACGCTCGGAAAGACGAGCTGCTTAGGCAAGCTTTCTCAGTTGCCTGGCGAATAAGCCGAGTCATACGGGCTCGAGAATGAGTACTTTGACGACAACGAAATAATAGCACCGACCAGATCCTCCATCACCAACCGGCGAAGCATGTAAGACGGGTTGGTTCCAAGTCCGGCCAATACTTATTTGCAACGATGGTGACTCATTGGGTTCGCGACTCGGTGAGAGTGAAATGTTGAAGGTGGAGTAAGGTAAATATAGAGTTTGTGTCGGAGGATCTCGGGGTATATGTGTTTTGGATTCCGGTTGCGACATGAGACAGCCAATTGGTCCATAGAAAAGGTTGTTCCCCGTCGCCTTATCATTCCCACCTTTTTCTTCGCCCCAATTTTCCAGTGCCTGATCTTCCGCTCGGTCTTTTCCTTCGACTTTTCGCCCAATTATCCACCGTCAGATCCCCACTTTTCGTGCTTGTTCGAGACCGTTCCAAGAATTTTCTCGGCTCACTTGCCTTGCACCGGCCTTAATAGACCCCTCACTCTCTCCACACTTAACAGCACATCTGCTGGTAGCCTCAGGATCTCGTTCAAGAAGACTTCTTTGTTTCTGACACATGTCTGGATGCTCTCGCCCTCCCCCATTTCTGCATGGTATTCTGGCAAGGTGTTGGATTCAGATTTTACTCCGTCTTCCAAGACATCGCTCACCCTCAGCAGAGCGGAGGTTGGGGCGTATAACTCCCAGCCAAAAACTTGGTTGCCTCCTTCATCTTCGAGGAGGACTTCGAAATGTGAATCTGTGGTTCCGGAGCTCATGATACTGCCGTGAGAGCAAGCAAGGAAGAGAAGGTGTTTTTCGCAAAGTTGCGTGAGTTTGGGGTCGGAGGAGTGATTATATAAAATGGTGGTACAGATTTCCGATTCAGTCGAAAGTGGGAGGTCGCCGTAAATTTGACGTGTCGAGTTTTCGTATGAAGACGAGTCTTCGTTTCCATTAAGTTTTTGTTGGAGAATATTATTAATGTCGAGAATGGCGGTTTGGAGTTCGGCCGGTGTCTCTGGATGGGGTTTCGTGCTAAGGTAATTATCGAGGGTTGTACTGAGCGGGGAATGCTCCAGATATGAATCTGATTCTGTAGATGAGGATGAAGATGGCGAGGATGCCGACGAAGAAGAGGAAGAAGAGTCGTATTCAAGATCATACGGGTCGTATGAGTCGCTCTGTCGTCTTTGGTGAAATTCCGTTAGACTTGGTGGTTGGTAAGAGTTGGGTGAAAATGGGCGGTATGAGTATTTCGTCCGATTATGTGAAGAGTTGTCGTAACCTCGAGATGAACCGGTTGACGAGGTGGAACAGTATGATGAATCTGAGGAGTCAGAATCATATTCGTACAATTCTTCTTGACCCTCCCAACGGTCTTGAAAACTGTCCATTCTCGACATTTCGTGTTGTTGTTATTGTTGTTGTTCCACAAAGATTCTGGGGATTCGCGAGAGTTGAGGTGGATAATATAAACGGATCTCGGTCGTAAAACAGATTGCCCCACGGTGACTTCTGAAGCTTAAGCTTAATTATTATTCCCTTCGTAAAATTTCTGGCACTCACAGAGCAGCTTGTGGAAATATTTGTGGAAGAGGTCTTCTCTTATGTACTGATAACCCGAAGTAATGCAAGATCAAGCCCAGGCCTGCTCCGACCGAGTTGCCAAAAATAGCGAGGTCCAGTCTCTGTGGATCGAAACAGAAGCAACTTCACCATTTTCCGCACTGGTACCGGTAAACCAGCCACCCACACACCCTCAAACGGGTTTTATGCATGCATGCACGAAACCCCACTTCCAATGCTACCCTTTTCACATGTGATGAGAATTGGCATTGAGACACGGCGTTTGGATGCTGATTCGATTTGCATGCCATGATGCGGTTTACGGTCGTCGTTTAAGCAGATTACCGATTTTTGCCAAGCTGACTTGGTGGTGCTCGGATGGGGTCCTTCAGTGTGCCTTTAGGGTTGTGGGCGGCTACTACCGTAATTTGTAATTTATTGGGGTATTTTAGGCTGATGGAGAAATGCAGAGGAGGTGCTAACTTCTTGGAGCCTGGATCTAATTATGGAAACTTGGGTACAAGATGCGTTGTTACTCTGTATTAACTGACGAGAATGAAAGGTGTGAAGTAGATTTACTCATCTATTTTGTAGTAGGAGGAAGCCCTGAATGGTGGGATGAAAATGGAATTTTCATTTCATTTGGTTTTTGGAATTTGGTTGCGTTGGCTAGAAGAGTAGTACATGCATGGAAGCACCGAGCTTCATTGTTCTAGAGACAAAGATGTCAGGTACTTCGTACTTGTAGTTGTGGGTGTTTCACGAAAGTCTTCAAGAACTTCCGGAATTCTCAGGAATCGCAGTTGTTGGAAAGGAAAGGAAAGGAAAGGAGGCTTTTAATGAATCTACTGTCATGTTGGTAATTTAATACATTCTCCTCTTTCTGACAACTTTGTAAAATTGAATAATTGCTACAAACCAACTTACTTCTTAAAAGGGCTCAATTCCTCAATTCCCGAAAAGTTTACTTGCAGGGTTGTTCCGCGCGCTTTTCAAAACACTGGGCCAATCGCGTCTCTTCAGATATTGCTTTGTAAGTGAACTGCGAGTTCGAAACTACTACTACTCGTATAATACTCGTAGTTCACGTTCTGCATAACATGCTGCCTCAAGTCATCTAGTGAAAACATTAGGAAATGTGACTGTACCTAGGAAAAGTGAGGTGTAAAACACAAACTGGCCTCAAACTAGAGCTCTCTTCACAGATCGATTACAGAACTGGAACGATAATTGACATTTTACGAGTACTAGTATGGTTTCAAACCTTCAAGTTGCACAGTCTCAAGCAAGCGTTTCAATAATGGAAAGCCCTCCAATAGTAGATCAGATCGCCAGACAATTCATCCTTTTTCATCTGATGTCCTTTCAGATCGTAAATTACAGTTCTCTTGTTTCTCATAGGTTGGCATCTCTTGGCCTAACACGTCTGGTGGCAGGGCCATTGTGCATTAATGGCGAACGTGAGTAGTAGACCGAGACCATTGATCGAGGAGGGTTATAAATTTGATGAACAGGAAATCAACAATGTGAAGCTTTTTTTGCAAAAGTCAATCCTCTGTCAGACATCCGGGGTGTTTATTTTTATTACGCTCCTCTTTTAGACGAAGATTTCTTGTATTAATCGCATCGTAAAGTTCGGCCATATCGGGTAAGAGAGCACGCGGGAGAGCCGTAGTAAAGAATACCTACCGTACGGTAACAGCGTCCCTTTCCTTTCCTCATTAGGAATTGAAAGAAACGTTCATCAAAATAGCTAGAAAATCAATAAAGTAAAATATCAAGCATGAATTGTCACGATAATTGACAACATTGGTTGATTGCTCTGGGGCCGTCTTATTTTCGCCAGAACGTGGTCACTATTCTCGGATTTGGGGACCGGCCAATCAAAGCCTTGCAGCCCCTTAACCCTAGCGAGCCAATAAAGATTTTCACCAGGGGCTGCGGAGATTTGTGACGGTATGCTTTACGATTAGGACCTTGACTGTACCGTAGAGCACGAATACGTCCGTACAGGCAAACCTGGATATAAGGATATTGGATATAAGGATAACCTCGGTTATATCCTTATATTCTGGGTCCCGAATTTTTTAGGTGGAATGTATAAGGATACCTCTATAGTAAGGATAATCCTTAGGTTTTTGGGTCCCGAATTTTTTTTAGTACCTAAATTATCCTCGTTTTTATCCTTATTAAAGGGGTTCTAAGTATACTCCTAGTATTTCCTATATAAAATCTGAGGGCTTAGAAATAGTGTTTGTAGGATTCTAGGTATAGTACTAGTACTATTCAAGTATTACTAGGTACTACGTTATATTTTCCTAGTACTTAGATATACGACCTTGTCGTCGCCTATGCCAAGACCCTCTCTATAAGGATACCCTCGGTTATATCCTTAAAAATCTGTCCCCCGAGAATATCCTTATATCCAGGTTTGCCTGTACCTACTTCCATTGTTCAAGTCTTTGGTGGCATTCGGTATATATTTGGGTTTTGGCCGAGAACCTAGAGTCAAATGGGAGTTTTCCGACTTCAACTCAATTATGACCACTGTATCCTTGCACTCCGAACGTAACCACTGACCAGGAATACCGATATGAATACTACAAGAGCAACCAATAATGTTGTCTCAAGGTGAAGATGTCGAACGACCTGTAGGAGAATTCCCCTCGTATTCAATAATAATGCATGATGTATCGTAGTAATAATTAATAATTCGCTTCTTAATTCCTGCGTCAAAATCTTTGCAATCCCGAGGGTTCGTTTGGCAAGTTCTTGGACCTCACTTAATCTGGAACGTCTGGGTACAAAATCCCCAAAGTTTAAATCTCAATAAATTAATGTACGTCACAAAAGGACAATACAGCCCTGTGGCGATCCCAAAAGTTCCGACCGTACCGACGTCAAAAAATCCGAAGTGAAGTTCACGTTTGAGCACACTTGAGACATTGTGGTACAGTATTGGGATGATGTGTTGAATAGATGAAATATACGGGAAAAGAAAGACTGTAGGAACCAGTTGTACAGTAAGGAGAACTAAGCAGTACGGCCAAGAAGCAGACTTTTCAAACGAACTCCCTCATGTCTGTTTCAAGTGGCGAAATTGAGGACCGAAGGATTGTTTTGTTGTGGTGTGAGATACTTATATTCTTCTGTTATAGCCCATGCATTGTTGCCGGCAGCCATCAAGTCGGCTGGCACAGGGGTATCAAGATGCTGATACAGAAAGTTGTCTGGTGGATCGAGTGACATCGCGGAGTCTTGAGTGGCTCGATCGAAGTTCGCAGGAAAGGTGACGAAAAGGTCAGAATTCAGGTCACCAAAGCCCCCGATTGCCTCGAAATTATGCGAAGAGCCACCCGCTATGTTACTTTTAGCGACGCAAAGAATCATCGACACTTTCGCAGCTTACAATTGTATGGAGCTCCGCTGTCTATTTGCTCATCATCTGGTAATATTGGATCGCTCATATGGACGCCATCACAATCATGCTCCGGACCTGTCATATTGAAGAACGTATCCAGGTTCCCCACAGAAGTGACTACAATGGTATTAGAGAATATTTGAGCTCGAGGTTATAAATGTTTTACCTTTAGTCTGTAGCAGCTTTTTGAGCCCCTGATTTTCATCGTCTTTCAATTTAGCGGCAACTATGATCATCTATCAGGCACTGGGTCACTTATGGCACGAAGTATACCTACTATTTTGACACTCGGCCTTGTGTTCCTCTTGAGCATGTTTTATCAACCGACCAATCCTCTTTTCGGGTGGGTGATCACAGCCTGATGAAGGGCAACTTTTCTTGGGTAGGTGCTGCTCCTTCAGGTGCCGTTCATAGTCTGAATTTCTCGAAAAGGAGGTAGATTGTTTACAGCAAAACTCGCAGGAACGGTTGTTACGGTTTTGGTTGCTTCGTGGCATCGTTCAATTGACAATAAATCTCTGTGAGATATTGAAGAAGTGCGAAAGGGCTACATATAAATTGGCGGGAGCACTAGTTTGACTGAATGTGCTGGAGATGCCACCCAACGGGTAGCTGCTTCAACTTGCAGGCCATAATGCTGTACAAGATATAGTTGTTGTCAAGAAGAACATTGGTTGAGGGATATAACAGGAGGAATGAGAATGTTCGTCAGATAATTGTCACAGAGCAGCAAACAACAAAACATATGATATCAAAAGGACGATGGGTTGGAAACCATGTCGCATGGTGAAGATCCAAGATGGGAGTCGCGATGTCAGGACCTTTGAGCGTATTGTGAGTGATCCCTGCCTATAAAACATCCCCAACTCCAGTCTTATCTGTGAGATGCCGCTACTACGCGCAGAGACACAGATCATCTCCTGAAGCTGAGCGAGATGCTCAGAGGTACGTAAACACATAATTCTCCAGGGCGCACCAGAATCTCCGTTGGATGGGCAATGTATGTCCAGTGTGAAGACGGAATATCACTCCATTGTTCTCCCCTGTTGATCAATCGTTGCAAAAGACAGAAATGATCAGAGGTCTTGAGAGGCTCCAGATGTTACAGGAAAGGAAACTTGCACGCGGCTATCAGCTTTCGATGGAATGATTTGTTCAGACAATGGATCGTGCAGATCACACGCCACCCAAATCCAGTTCATACCTGGAATTATGCGAGCTATCATCCCAAGCCAGGCGTAAATGAGAACATGAAGGCTTCCGAAAGACCAAGTGTGACTGACAAGAGAAGATGAATTCCCGGTAAGCATGCATGTATCCAAATTAACAGAAGTCGATGGCGATACGTTCTGCTGCTTCCATCGCTTGAACCCCCGGAAATCCCGCATCCTTGTGGGCCAGGGTGTAGCTCGCAAGCGGCAAATAACACCACCAGAAGATGGTCAAATTGAACAATACATTATCCATCAATTCTGACCTCAACTAAGAAAACGTCGGACTGAGACGCCAGAGACAATCAGGAAGGTTGGCCCAAAGCCTTTCGCTCGGTCCCTATCGCGAGGATATCAACTTGGGTCGAGACCAGCGACGACAAGGTTCACGACTCATCCAAGGACGAGACGGCATCGAGCCTATGCCATCGCGATTATATCGACCGGTGACTGGCTCCGTCATAAGCAGTTCAAGGACGAGGCCCACGTCAGGATTGCTGTGAAATGATTCTGCAGGAAAAAAACAACGCCAGTCTCTGCGATAAGATCATATCTGCTCAATACCAGCTAATTCTTTGGAGACCATAGAAGCATCAAATCCAGACATCAATAGCCGACACGACGACCCGAATATCTGCCAACTATACAGAAAGCATCGCTTAACAGGAACGATACGCATCAGCCTGAGCCATTCTCCGAAACAGCTTTTCTTCAACGAATTCACCCCTCAGTCAATAGCGCAAAATAAAGACATTTGAAAGCATGGGGCCAATTCGACACCGAACTTTCCTCCATAAAAGCCAACTTGATGATACAAATAGGCAAAGAGGAGGTTGGAATTGAGCATAATAATTTCGGAAGAGGGACCCGCAATTGGCAGTAGGAAACAAAAGGGCACACAAGACAGTTGGATCTGGGCCCAACTCAAACTAGTAGTTCTAGCTCGAGTTTGAACTACAAAGTCCTGCTCTGCTGAGCCCTCTGCTCTACTGCGTTACATGGTTCTGGCCATATACCAGCTCCAGGTAACAAAGAGCATATCTGAATCAACTACTCCAATTTCTTCTCGCAAAGAACGACAGGCCGAAATCAGCAGAAAGTTCTCAAGATTGTGAAATCGCAATTTTCCATTCATTTGCTTGTTTTTCGCGTTGATTTTTCCCGATACTGCTTCGCTTTTGCGCAGAAATGGACTTTGCTCGACACGAGACTTCTCGCGATTGATGCGAAAACAAAAAGTGAAATAAGACTGGCACAATGCATGTAGAAGACATGTACATCGAGAGAGAGCGAGTTTTCAAGTGCGGTCGAGTAAGGGCACGTGATCGTAAGTTTGTTTGCATACGCTACGTTTGTGGGATCCCGTCTTGCATATATACTGCGGGCCTTCAACGATGGAAATTTCACAATTGGCGCCTGGTGTGTGTTTACGGCTTCAGTATACATATTCGCTACATTGATGGCTGATAAAATGAGCTGGAAATTTCCGAACATCGAATTCTCAGATTATCGGAACGCACCATCTCTTGGAAAGCAGGCTTCTGTGTTATGCTCAAAAAATGGGGTGATATTAACAGCTATCATTGTCTCCTCATGCGTCATTTTTCCTCTGGCTCAAAATTCCAAGAGTATTTGAGAATTTGGGCGGAGAGGTCATCATTTGAGATTAAGTCGAATTCGATTTCATTACAAGATACTCGAGTAGTAACCATTGAAGCAGTCTATTAAGAGATATCTCGTTTGAAAATTTAAACCACATGATGATCAAAGTCACAAAATCAAGCGACTTAGGTTTCCAAGGCTATTGTCTCGTCCAGGTTCTAGGCTATCAACATTGTCACCTGCCGACTAGCAGTTGGAAATGTGGAAGACCTGCAATATCTCGAAAAATCGTTAATGGCTCATAGCCAAAATAGTGTGTTATGGAGAGGCTTTCTGGTAATGAAGGAGAGTGCCAGTACTGGCTTTTAGGTACCCATGATTACGAGCATCAGGCAAGCTTGAACACCTAGATACAGTAATCTTATCCCAGGGCTCCGAAATTTCCCTCATCAGATATCCGAAGACATATCCCCACCACCACTGAACCTATGGCCAACCTGCGTAAATCCCTTCCCGCCAATCTTGAAGGTGCTCCAGCTACTCGCCGCAGTAGGCCTCATACCAGCACCAAATTCGTGTCCAACTTGAACTTGACCAGATTCTTCAAGCGAGATATTGAAATCTGTCCAAGTGTCCCCTCTTTCTGCGAGAGTCTTCTTAACGGTCTCTACAAGAGTCTTATCGGAATCTCCGGCAGTAATGGCAAGCAATTTGAGGTCGTCGTCGTCGGTAATGCCTGACAATTCTGCCTTTGAAGTTTCTGCAAGGGCCTCATTGACAGCAGGGAAGACGTTCTCAAGAGTGTCAATATGTCCTGTGATGTTGTCGACCAGGTGATCGAAAGCCTTCTTCTCATACAGAGCCCATTTTGTATTGTTCCAAAAGCCACTTTTGAGGTCATTTCTCTTCCGGCGGGCGACAATGTTTGTTGTCGAAACGTGGAGAAGGCGGTAGTCATTGCGAAGTTCCTTTTCGGGGTCAAGAACTTGCAGACATTGATTGGAATTTTCTGTTGTGGCATTTCTCTCGGTTTTCGTTCTGAATCTCTCGGATTTCTTGCTGGCTTCTCTCAGATCTTCGTATAGTTCTTCCAGGACGTCAGCCAGTCTTTGGAGTTCTTGCTCGGTTGCGGTGACTTTGGGCTGGACCCTGCCGTTCTCATTTGAATTGTCGCTCAAACCAACAGCAAGACCCCATCGCGAGAGTCGTAGGCTAAGAATGTCGAGTTTCAATTGACAAGCGCCATAGTCTTGCGCAAAGCGGCGACCGAGTTGAATATATTCGAAGCAATCCACACATCCTGAAAAAGCACCGGCAAGGCCTACTATTCCAGCGACGACTCCAAATGTCTCGGCCATTGCGTAGAAATCAGCTGGTTATTGGCGGTATGTGAAGCAATGGAATTCAGTGCGGGACTCCGATATTGAAAATCAAGTTTAGGCTGTTGGGAGAGGCCGTCCCTTAGGCGTGTTATACTGAGGCGAAGGGTCTGGACCGCTCGTGTCTCAACTCAGCCCCCTTCCTTTTGCATACGAGATGATATGGAGGTTTTGGTTGGTTAGGGACGACCTGAGCTACAGTCCATTCGCAAAAGCAGGCAGAAGCAATGTTTTTATATAAATAGTGGCACTTCCACATATAATCCTAGGGTTGTACGCCAATCAACCCAAACCCGAGGTGAAGCTGAAAAGTACCCTGTTACGCCACATAATTGGAAAAATACAAAAACAAACCACTAAAATGCACAAAACTGCACAAAAAGGTCTAAAGGCGCATAAAAACATTTTGCTACTTTTGCGAAGGGGCTGGAGATACTAAGGTCAGCTGCAGCCTGATTCTCCCAAATACTTTTGTCACAACGTGTCTTTACCTTATCAGGTACGATTAAAATCTCAGGCCTGGATTTCCTCCAGTCCCTCTTTCCATTTCGCAATACAGTTGTTATGGCACTCAACCGTGGCGAAGGCACGTCCAACTTTCATGCTATCAGTATCTCGGATCAGGCACGGGCACATATAGGCCACACCTATAGTTACACCACCAATTACCGTATGTCTGTTTGTATCTGCAATTACCCTCGGTTTATTCAATTAAATTAACACTTAATTCTTCTTTGTAGAACTCACAGAGACTTGCACCAAAGCGATCGTCAAGGCATGCCATCTCTCCCCGGAAACCTTTGGCTCGTTCCTCGTTGAAATCGGAAGTTTCAGAGCCCTGCTACTGGCCACAAAAGAGGCAGCCGAAGAACAAGACCTTGGTGACAAGGTTGCGCAAAATTTTGGGACTGTTCTCAAGGGATGCCATAAAGATTTAGCGCTCTTGGAAAGATTCATGGAGCATTACAATGGCCTTGCCTCATCGACGCAACTTGCCTGGGAGAGAATGCCACTTGTCCCAGAACAAATGGAGGATATGAAAGTAAGACTGAGACGATGTCTTGACTCGCTCAAATCCATCAACAGTACCATTACAACAGGTCACTTGATACAACATAAAATGGATAAGTTTATCAAAGAAATTCGCAGCGGCAAGCGAGATGGCCATTCTGTATTGTCGGCAGTTTCATCGCGGGCTGAATCCTGGCAAGATGCGTCCGACTGGATGTTAATCTGCAGGGAGTTGGAAGGCGTGGGAATCACAGCGCAGATGTTTGCAGATCACAAACAAGATATCTGCAAAAGACTGCGAGAGCTTGTCGAATCAGGGGATTTACAGGAGCAACTCTCTACACTTGACAGAATACCATCGCAAGAGGGCTTTACAAAAGTCCTTTGTATTCTGTCTCAAACAACACCTATAGCAGAAGGCAGAGAAGAGCGGAAGACCCTATTAAGCTGGTTACCAGGTTTCAGAAAACAGCGAGTTTCGAGAAGGAGCTTGGTTCCTAACGCCATTGCCAGCGTGTCTGATCATGAACGCAATTCACTTCTTCTCCAAGCAGTGGAACATGGGCAGGTACATCAGCTTAAGATGCTTTTGAAGACTGGTGCCAATGTTGAAGCAAGCGATTCAGGCGGACAGGCAGCATTGATATTGGCATGCGAACGTGGCTTTGACAACATCGTTTCTATTTTACTTGAAAACGGTGCTTATGTTGAAACTACGAATAACAACGGAAAGACTGCATTAATATTAGCATGCAAGAATGGCTTTGACAACATCGTTTCTATTTTACTTGAAAACGGTGCCAACATAGAAGCTGAGAATAACAGAGGACAGACTGCATTAATATTCGCATGCAAGAGTGGCTTTGACAAAGTTGCTACCCTCTTAATCAAAAACGGTGCCAACATCGACGTAAGAGATTGCATTGGAGAGAGTTGTTTAACGAAAGCAATAAACGGAGGCCACAATAAGGTTCTCAAGGTCTTGCTAGAGCACAGGGCAGATGTTAATGCAAGAAGTGAAGGAGGTTGTACGGCGCTCCACGATGCAATGTACGGCAACCACTTTGAAGCTCTGAAGATCTTATTAGACCATGGGGCGGATTTAAAGGCAACAGATGCTAATGGCTTTACGCTGCTCTACTATGCAGTAAGTTGTGCCAACAACAGAGCTCTCAGGATCTTGTTAGAGCATGGGGCAGAGGTCAATGCAAGAGATCATATCGGTCGTACGCCACTCATATATGCAGCAAATAAGTACATGAACAAAGCTCTCAAGATCTTGTTAGAGCATGGGGCAGAGGTCAACGAAAGAGATGACAAAGGCCGTACGGCGCTCTTCCATGCAGTAACACGCATCAATGTGGAAGGTGCAAAGCTGCTGATAGCAGCGGGAGCAGATCCAAAAGCGGTAAATCTACCAAAGTTCAGAAACAAGGAAGATTCAACTATGGAGGACCGAGAGAAAAGACGAAAGATAGTTGAGATGTTACAAGAATAATTTAGAGAAGCAAAATAATTCAAGATACCAACTAGCTGTTACATCCCCTTCAGATAAAACCATTCAAGACATTGACCACACCGCACAATCAAGGTGCGATGTTCCCAAAGCAGAGCCAAGTTTTTTTGATAGCCTTGCAAATCTATTCTCTATCTTCTATCTACAACCAGAAAAACTCTCCCTATATCAATATCACCATTCCGCCATTCCATCCCTCAATCGCCCAACTCATTTCCCACCCGAGAAACTGACAACAGCCCACTTCCCACTCCAAGCCCACATCCTCTTCCCACTATCCCCTCCACCCCCTTCCAACGCTCTCAACTTCTCATCTTCCCCCTCCTTCAATCCCACCACCACATCCGCCTTACAAGTTCTCAAAGCCAGAACATTGACTCCTGAGCCAGGTCCCAGCGGACCGATGGCTTTTGTGAAGGGAGTTGTTGGATCACAGGCGGCCTGATTATTGTTAGCAAACGCGAGTCCAGAGATGAAAATACGGAAATAGGGGAGGGACAGAAAGTAAAAATGTGAGAGACTTACATCACAAGTCAATTTTCGGTAATTCAAATCGCCCTTGAAGATTACTAGTTCACTTTCTTTCAGGTCTTCGTGAAGACGTTTATCAGAAGTAGGTAGTCGCCAGAAACTCCCTCCTTCAGTCCAGAACTTATTGGAGCGCAGCGTCAACTGTCCTTCCGCGTGAAATCCGCTCCAATTCTGGAATAAGAATGACAATTCCCCGACTTCTTGCTCATTCAAGGGAGTTGGAGTAACACCCTTATTCGTCTCCTCATCCGAAGGCGTACTATAAAAAGGCTGAGGATTTGCAAGCGCATTCAACAAAGCCGCAAAATCCCCCGGCAAAACATCAGACACAAACCAAGGAATCGACTTAGGGTGTAAAATAATATTCGTCGCAAGACCTGCCGAGAGGAGAAATCCGGCAAGGATAAGATCAACGTAAAGTTCGAACCCAGCGTTGTCGAGAACAATATCTACCTGTCTATACTTCTTCCCTTCTCTCTTCGCTTTCTTCAAAAGATCATATGCCATTTCCAGATCATTGACCAGGATATTTGCCTCGGAAGCCTTTCTAGCTTCGGAACCTTGCAGTTTTTGGATGTCTTCGTAGGTTAGGGATGTGAGGAGTGAGAGATCCGTAGCGTTTCCCCACAGGCAAATCTCGCACATTTCCATGAAGAGGATTTTCTCCGCCGCATCGAGTTCTTGTTCTGATTTGTTTGTTTTGTCGGACATTTGTTGGAGGAGGGTGTGGTAGCGAGCTGCGAGTTCGAGGACTGCAGGACGGGAGGAGCGGAAGGTTGAGAGCTTTTGGCGGGCGAAGATATCGTAGTTTTTCCAGTGGGTGGAGAGGGAGAAGGATGTTGCTACACGTCTAACTTGGGTTGCTTAGCTTTACTTCATCTCATTCCGTTCAGTGTTTGTGTTGGACATGAGAAATCATACCGGTACAGATAGCACTCTGCATAAAGCCATGGAACACTGAACCACGAGGGCTCTCCCCGGCTTTCAAGCTCCTTATTATAACCCTCGATATCTGGTGTTCCATCATCTGGCAAAGGCCTATATCTATCAGCCACGTCCGCAACCCAAACATGCATAAGAACCCTACGTCAACTTGCGATCATGCTGCAATTCATATTTGAGCTTCGCCAATTCCTCGATAATTTTCTTCCCCTCCCCCTTTTTCGCATCGTCTGCTGTCTCCGAAACCGCTCTATGCACATCATCGATTGCGCCCGTCTGTCCGGATAATCAGCTTCTTCTCCCCTAAAGTCATTCGATAAAAGTTCTCTACCAATATAACAGGCCATCGGTCTCTCGCGGAGACGTACGCAAAGGAAGTCTTGTCCGAAGTCAGGTATTGAGCTGTAGTGGGGATGTCAGATTTCATTCTTCTACCCCGCCATTGCTCGCTGGAAAGCTTACGGGTGGTACTATCGTGTTCCATATTGGCGTTGTTCTAGAGGGCTGTGCTTTATTACAGTGGAAATCTCTGGAAAAAGAAAGAAATGTCTCAAAAAGGACGATATGTTGCTGTGAGGAAGGTTTCTATGTGGTGCAGGTTGAGGCTGGATTCGATGGCGGGGTTGAGTGGTGGGGCACTTCAAGTATGGATCCCGAGATACTCCCAAAGCAGGGGCGGGCTGGAAACTCGAATTAACCTTGAAGCGAAAAGGAAGTTTGGTGAAGTATATTATCCAGTCTCCTGGTAGATCAGAAATTTAGAAGATATTTATTCTCTTAACTGACTATTAGCGTAAGTCGATTCTACGAAGGTGCTAGACTTAAGTTTCAGTAGACCGACTTTTGGCAGAATGTTCCCTTCACCAAAATTCATATGGCGCTGTCATTCTGCCAAAAAGCGGTGTATACGTAGTACCGAAACTTGAGTCTGGCACCTCCGTAAGTATATAAATACTTAAAACACCTAGAACAATTACCCCAGGTTTATTATACTATCGTTTCAGATAACTCATTTTAATCATTCCAAATAAACAATATAATATAATAGTTTCTAGTTAAGTTAGCCTAAGATAAAAGAGGTCTCTACCACTTTTCTTGTCTACCGGGGCGGTCACTCCCGTCCCTTCTACTTAATTATCAAGTATCAAATTCTAGTCCAAGAACCATCCAATCACATCGAATACCAAGATACCCGAAACCCAAGATAAGGAAGACACCGAGTCCCAGCCAGCTTCAAATACTTCCACCAAAATCAAGCGATGATCAACTAAGACGTACATTCCGTATTCACTCTCGTATATATGCACAGCCAACAACCGTGTCAGTGAAGCGATGGCGTCCGGGTACTGTATGTATCATCGGACCTAAACCGGGATACCTGCACTGTAGCATCACATGAAAGGATTACCAAAAAAACTGGGCAGAAAAATGAGGAGTCCAGATTCGCGGACAGCGAGCAAGAGATGCAGAGAGAATTTGTATTTTCATTTTGATGCGAGGGATTTATACATATGATTATCAACACCACTGCTAGCCCCAGCGTTCTTGCTCATACATTTTGATGGCTCAGCTATGAATCTTCTCAAGATTCTTGTAACTCCAAATTTATTAAAGTGAAATATCGCAGGTATCATATTATTATAAACTCCTCAATCCTTGAACACCATGCCAAATCAGAAAACCGCCTATCTTTCATACTCGCTGTGTCGAGAGCTGGGACTAAATCCATATCCTTTGGCCATTTAATATTCATAACAAGTCGTTGCTTTCCCGAGCCAAAGCTCCGTCAAAATAATCCCTCTAAACTAAGAACTAAATCTCTGCTGCAATACAACAATTTCAATGCATCGAAGCAGGTAATTCAACTGGAGGTTGAGGGGGTCTCGGTTTCTGGGTCTGATTTGCATCCATTTCATTATAACCCGGCATCGGTTTATCGTCATACTCGGGATAATACTGCTGCTGCCCATTTTTATATGACAATTGAGAAGTTTGAGGTGACCATTGCGGTGGACAGAGAACTTGTGGATGCTGCGGATATTGTTTTTGTTGAAGACGTGCGTAAGCAGAGGGATCATAGGCGTGTTTTGAAAATGAACCGGATAGAGGTGGTGTGACGGGAGCTGGCGGCGAAATGGGCGGTGTGGTGAGGTGAGGGCTGTATTGACTATGTTGACTTTGTTGGCTAACTTGGCTCATTTGACTATACCTCACTGGCGGTCGGAGCATCGAGGGCGCATGCGTAGGACGTGGTGAGTTTGGCGGTGAATTTTGGGCGGAATATGATGGATTCATGCTTTGTGTCAATCTTCGATTCTTCTCCGCCGCCTCTTGTAGCTGTGTTTTGACCAATAATCTTGCAACAAGAGTTGCTAAAGCTTCTTTCAATTGTTTTCGTACGAATCTGGTGACCAGGAAGTTGCATTTTATCTCAACATCTTCGCGAAGATACAGTCCGGATATCGGCGCTCCAATTCCCAACTCCACCGGTTGAACGGGTTCGTGTGGTTCATTCCCCGCCAGCGTCCATTTCTCCTTGATATCGAGACCCATGGGCGCATACACGTGGATTTGAACTCCCAAAGGCAGGTCGTGAAAGCATGCTTTGAAGGAAACTTTGCCAGAGTAGCCCGGGAAATAGGAGATCTTGTCGACGATTTCGTACCAAGTGCAGTGATATTCTTCTGGGTTTGCTTCTGGAGGAGGCGGAATCATCTTGCGCGAGGTATGCGCGGGGTTGAGATCGATCATTTCTAGATGATCATGTAGTGTTGCAAGACCGGTTTCCCTCGAGACGCCCGCTGGGAGCGGTGTTATCGTCGTGAAGATTGTGCGAGGCATTTTGCAGGTAAATCAATGCAATGCAATCGCGTTGCGAGAGCGAGGAAAGAGAGATTCGGACGTTGTATTGTTTTGCCTGTTGGGGATTGTTGGAGGGCGTTGGTGTGTACACTAGGAGAACAAAGGTTGGGGAGGGAACTGGGCGATCGGGTCCAAAATCAGAGGCTGACGCCAACGACGACATCATCCAGTCTTATTTGGAAATAGTACGAGTACTCGTACCAGAGTTTAATCCCTTCCTCTGTCAGCATCGCCTTCGGGGGCAGCATGCAGTATGCTGCAACGTGATAAAGTGCTGTGCTCACATCACGTCGGTGGTGTGCTGCCCGGATGGCTGAGCTCCACGGCATCTCGCTTGCCGGATGACATCGTCTAGGTCACCCCCTAGTTCAGCGCTAGCATGGCAAAGGCTGACCGTGTACTCGGAATCATCCATGGATGTTGAGTGGCACCAATGAAACCCTCTCCCAAGAACCCTAAAATCTGATTTTCTGGAGAATCGTATGGTGGCCGTTAGCGACCCTCTGGCGCAAAATGGCCAAATCGCAAAATCGACTTTTGGCGATTTTGCCCCCCTCGTAGGACTAATTATCGATGCATCCACGCAACAACCCTTCGAAGAGTTTAGCAATTAGCATAGGATAAATATACGATCAGGGCTATCTAGTGATAATAGTTTTATTAATAATCGATAGTTGTAGGTGCGACAGTCGAGCGACTTACCTGTCGGCGGGCGCTGGCCCGCGTTCGCATGGTAGGTCACGTGCTCAGCCACTACTTAGGTACTAGCTAAAGTATTTATTATTATTATTAAAACAATAAGGAACTATAAATATTAAGGGACCTTATATTAAAAATCTATCTTTTAAAAGGGTATATATATCCTAGCTATAAAGTATAAAGAAAATAAAACTTAATTATTTTATTATTTAAAATAATTTAAAAATATAATAATAATTTTATATATAAGTTTTATATAATTAATTATATATTATCTAATATAATAATACTTTTATTATCTAGTTCTATAAAGTAGTAAATAAAAAATAGTTTATATATTTTATATAAAACTAAAAGAATAAATTTATAATATATATTTATAAAAATAATATTAATTAATAATAATCTAAGTATAATTAAAATACCTTTTTTATAGTTATTATAAGTAAGAATAATAATAATAGATTTCTAGATACCTATTAAGAAATAGTAAGTCAAATATTAAAAGCCGACTTAGTTGTTTAGTAGTCTCGTAGTAGTTAAATCGAGTACGTGACCTGATTACGTAAGGCGGGCGGGCGGGCTGCCTGCGGGAACAGTACTCGTAGACAAACAACAAATCTGTCGACTACAATAGCAACAATACTTGGATACGTATTATTTTTACATCGATAGATAGCCCTATATGCTTACTTACCTGGAATCGCTAGCGCATATGTTATAAATTGTTGTTGCGCGGATGCATCGATAATTAGTCCTTCGAGGGGGGCAAAATCGCCAAAAGTCGATTTTGCGATTTGGCCATTTTGCGCCAGAGGGTCGCTAACGGCCACCATAGAATCGGGATCTTCGTAGCTAGCTTTACGCTAGTAATCGTCGTGTCCGAGACATCCTTGATGAAAGCCTTTTTCTCAGCTCACAAGGGATAATGTATGGGGGTGGAGCAGGGGTGCGGGCATTCAAAAACTGCCGGGCGGTGGGCTTATTTAAGCTTATTCAGCAATCCTTATAAGAAAGGATCTCCTCGCAGTGAACAAGAAAGCGGCAGTAGCCACTCCTTTACATTCATATAAATTAACTCAAGATATTTGCTGAAGCAAATAAACAATTATCTACCTCCGTAGGGTAATGCCTTTTTGTATGTCTTAGAATTTTCGGATAACTACTTAGCGTGTTCCAAATAAGTTCAATCATGAAGCAGTTGAGATGAGATTATTTCAATAGGAAATGACTTTCTATCACTTTTCTTATGCATCGGGAGGTCCTCGCACATTGTGGGAAAAGTGTTGGATGATATTGTGTCGTATAGTCTTCCCTCACTCACCAGTATGTAACGGAGCCGGGTGGGCCGGGGTTCCTAATTCTGTACAGTAAGCGAAAGAAAAAAGGGGTTACTGTAAAATAATGGAGCTTGTTTACTTCATCTAACAACTCTGTAAGTCGCGTAGCAATAGCGAGAACGATTAATTAGGCGAAAATACTCGGCCCTCGCTCAGTATCCATCTACCGAAAACGTTATTGTTCTAAAAGGCTCAAGATAATCTAATCAGCTTTACGAGGGGGTTGGAATAGTTGAGAGTTATATGTCTAGTACAATTATCCACTAATAAGGCGTGTGCTGGCAGAGCAACAATCGGGTCTTATATGATTCCAGTGACACTAGCTACCTAGCCACGCTAGTACTTTCTTCGCGACGATATTAAGCCAGAACGTGCCTTCCTCATGCAGCTGGCGAAGCATCAACATCTTTTCATGGCGGGTTGATCCATTCACCATTTCGGCGAAAACAGATTAAATTAGGACTCTTTGCTCTAGCCAATCAAATACCGCTCCGGTGACTTGGACGTCACACCTCCATCACTTTTAAAATTTTATTATCTACTTGGTATTCGCAGCCCTTGGTGATACAGAACAAACAACCTCCAACAAGAATGGCAGCCCCAAACAAGGACGCAATCGAACATGAGGCGATCGTACAAGCAACACCATGGAACACTCCGACCACTGGCCCTGGCCGGTTGTGCAGCAACGCAACGGACTTATGCAACAAGCCAGCGACTTCACTCTGCGCCAGATGCAAGTTCGACAAATACTGTTCTCGAGCATGCCAAAAAAGATTCTGGACGACTCACAAACACCATTGCAAGGCCTGGCCCGAAGAACCCGTTCACGAGATCGTTTCCTATGACCCGAAAGACACCAATTATTTCAAAGCCGACCCCGCCATGCCCAAGAGCTTGGATCGCCCAAATATCTTTATTGATATCAAAAATCTCGACGGTAAAGAGGGCTGCTTTGATAGTTTAGACTATCGTCTTCGGCACCAATACGCCGTCTATAGTATGCGCCGCAGTATGTTCGGTACATCACGCTACCCCAAGACAATCATAATGGTTGAGCACGAGAACCTCGCAAGCAGTCTACTGGAAATCATCGAAGAGGAAACTTTTCAAGTCTTCACGGCGTGGGATAACATCAAAGACTGGTTTCGTGTTGTCCACGAGGAAACCCCACGGCGGACCGGGCTGCAATCTTGGAAACCTGGTCTAAAGTCGACTCTCCAATTCGTGTTTTGATTGTCTCGCCCCTATCGGAGCTGGAATTGATCGTACCGGATGTGGAAAATCTCATTGTTATATCGTGCGAAGGACCGAGATCCGTGGGACCGAGATGGCAACGAATGGCAAGAATGGCTGGGCAGCATGGGTACTATGGGCAGATTGTCAGACAGGAGAGAGTTGGTGAGGAATACAAGGCTTGGGGGGGTCTTGATTGTTATCGAGAAAATATCCTAGAACAATAGGCCATGATACTTTGAACTGGATAAGACACATGAGTGGAAAAGATGGCGAGCAATCTTTGTGCTTCTTGTAATAACAATGATTTTCTTTACAGAAGTGAATCAATGATTCTTTCAGGTACTTGTCAGTCTTGTAATGAAATCGGTCATCCAAATAAAATTATGTTAGAAATTCCAAAGTAATTATTAGTGAGTAAGTCTAATAATTGTCCAGGGTATTTGAGCTATTGAAGAATTATAAAACTTGATTATCCCGCACAGTTAGTTCAATTGTTTTGCTTGTGCTAAACCTTTCGTACAATTTAATATGGTATATACTTTAACGATCATTTAGTACAGCTTGTTTATAAAATTTATTCCATCTACTCACTGACTCAGTAACACTAGATTATTAAAACAATTTATTATATAGACTTTACTTACGAAAGGTATTGTCACTGTAGCAAGAATCTTACTAGAGACAAATACATAGACTATAAAAGAGCCTTACCGAATCTTTGACTATCTATCACGTCTAAACCCGACTTTGCTAAAGGATCTTATTACTATATTTCGCTATTACTACTATAAGGCTATTCCGGATTTCGAAACCCTTAAGTCCTGTTACTACATGGTCTTATTCTGGTACCTGACAGGGAGTATTTCACGAGTGAAGTATTTTAAAATTCCGCTCCTATAAAAGTTTCATTTATGGGTCTATTAGTAAGAAAACAAAAATACTCGGAGAGGATAGATAATGCTAGCCGAGACTAGTTATTTCTCCTTTATGTATGTTACTTTAGAATTAATCTACAAACTAAACAAACTAATGAGCACGTGTATTACACAAAGAAGGCTTTATATTTAGAAATACTAGCTTAGAGCTAGTGATAAAGCTTGTTATATAAAAGAAGAAGAATAAAAGCTATACTCGAATATTGTGATACTACACGTATATAGTTTCTTAATTACTCCACCAAAAACAGAATTTTTAACTTCATTTCTTTTAGATGTACTTCTTAGATAGTTTTAGATATACGCATTAATAGATAACAATAGATAACAGGGTGTCATTAGGCGTTTGCTTACGTGGTGTTGAGAGAAATATACAGCTGGTGCAAATAACTCACGAGACGCTCGGACCACCAATTAGGCGAGGGGGAGTCGATATACCTGTTCCCGGGTAACCGCAAGTTTTGTTAGGGGTTAAAAGGATACTGATTACTGGCCTCAGCCTCTAATGAATTTGGCTTTTTTAGTACGAGTTATAACGTGCGTTGAATATAGAACTTGGCGGCGTATTTAGTGTCACACTTATAACGCATCCAACCGATTAGTAAAAAGACGTAATACAATAACGAAATATTTCCTAACTTGAGTACAAAAATATCATTCCAACCTCGAATTATTGTATCATCTTTCATCTCCTCCTGCCAACACAGAGTCCAAATAGACCAAAGTTGTCGAAATTGATATTAACGTGTACAGCTTGACGACTAACGATACATGTCTTTGCATCCCCAATGGGACATGGAGGCTGCATATAGAAGAACATGTCAACCCTATTACATCCGATGACACCTTGAGCGATACGGATTATTTTTTGCGTTTTTGCTTTTGGTTGTGTGTTATGTTTGTTAGAGTATACTTTCTTGGTAAGTCATATCCCACATAATAAATTAAGAAAATCGGCGAATGGGTACTAAAGATTATGGTCTACTAGTGTATTTCCTTGGGAGACTTGATTGGAGCCCATTTGAAGAGGATGAAAAGAAGAGGGATAAAAAGAGGGACGAGTATGCAGGGCCGATGTCTTTAGAGGACTTTGCGGAAGCATATAAAGGAGTTTGGAGAGAGAGAATTGGACAAGAAGACGAAGAGCTTCCAGGTGGTGAGTTCTTAGGCGACTTGCTTGTCGAAAGAGGGCTCTACAGAGAGATAATACTTAAATTGTTCGGGGACTCCGTGTTTCGCAAGACTGACTTGGACACGTTATTTCCACCAGGGAGGCCAAGAGAGATGATAAGAGTTCTCCATGCTCCTAGAGATCGTTAGAATTAAAGACTATATCTACCTTCCTATCTTTCTCCATCGCCGTTTCCTAGTGACTACAGAGGGCTGCCGCTCTATATCTAGGCCGCATCTTTGAGTTTGAGTTTATAGTCATTTCTGCTATGCCCATATAACAAACTTCGCCCTAGCAAACCTTTCTGGAGGTGTATCCACTTTATCTAAACAGTAATCTAGACTTGCAGCCAAATGGCTTTCCTGTGTCCTCACCACTGGGTCCTGCACCTGATATGTTCTCCGAGGTCGAGGAATTAAACCTGCCTCTTCTTCCTCTGTTTCTTCTTGGCAAGCCATCTGCACAAGCGCCAGCTTGATTTTCCCCCTCTGCTCTTGCCATCCAATCATGAGGCTCAACCCTAGAGCTTTCTTGGTGTAGTTTAGTAACATGCTTGAAACTCTGGGTAACGAATGCACCGCTCGAGCTCCTCTCGACTCTATTCACGGAGGGCCATCCCATTTCTCAATCTGAAATGAATTTGCAGCATTCGATATTTTGCAGGCCGTCTTGGCTTCCGGATAGGATAAGCGGTGTCCTGATTAACGAAAGTTTGTCCAAAATGACCTCTACTAATTTAACATCGAAAAAGTGATCTTGATTATACCTAGAGCGCCTTAGACTTAACGGGAAGGCCTCTTTTCCTTTCTTATTAGAAATACGCGAAGTAAGAGAGAATTATATTTGACTTAAGATTAATAGAACAGAACTACTGTTGGTATCACTCGTAAGCGAAAGGATACTGTATGGCTTTTGTTTTGTTGTATTCAGTATAAGGGGCTAAGGAGTATATGGTGTTGTAGGCTAATATACAAAGTGAGGTGTGCTGTACTGTCTTAGCTGCACGTGACCTTCCTCTTCCCACCCAGGACCTGATTGTACCGACAACTACTTTAATTTATAGTTATTATTTTATATAAGTAGAAATTTAAAATAAAGTAATAATCGTTTATACTCGTTTAGTTTTTTTATAATAATCTGAACAACTAAAATTTAATCCTCTTAATCTAGATTAATGAGGAAATAAGAAGAAAACTATTATTTATAGTTTTGATGATTTTTTATTAAAGAAACAAAGCAGGTTTATTTAAGCTGAAAAATAACTGTTACGCCTTGTTGTATTCTATATCTAAAACATTATAATCTAGGTAGTGGAGTTACGTGGTGTCTCGTACCTTGACTTCTTCGGATCTTCCTAGAGACTCGTATACTAAGATTACAATTATAGAGAAGATACTCTTCTCTACTACTTTGAGAATTCCAACTATAATGATTCGGCGCAAGATTATAATCGGTAACCCTTCTCCTAAAGCTCTAATTACTAATATCACGGGGCTAATATATATCTAAATCAACAACGAGATAAAAGACAAACCTGTCTTCTGAGTAGTAAATACAGGTGGGGGAGACTTAGTAATCGACAAGTCAGCTTCAGCTCGTAGTCTTACTTACTACTTTTAGAGAGAGACGCGCGCTGAAACTAGGATTTCCAGAGCAATGAAACCTTTCTACGTAGCGTTAATACATGGCAACAAGCCTAATCCGCGCTATAGTTCGTGCTGTTTCTAATCGCCGAAGATGGGCTCACACTACTTGTAGCCGAATAAACTTACGGGAGCAATTCTATGTAGAACGCGAAAGGATTACGACCTATTCCGAGTTTCTCGAGAGCGTTGCCGAATTGAATAACCTCTGGAAACTCTATCTTGAAATCCAAAAGAAAATGTAATAAACTTTACAACTAAAGATCAACTACTTAAAGTAATAGGTAAGTAGTCAAGGAACCAAAGATACGGCCCGACAATTACCCGACGCCAAGACGGCACATTGCACGTATTTGGGAATAATTAAGCCTTCCTTCACCATAACAAAACAACATCAAAAACGGGGAATTGGTTTAGTGGTATAATGTTCCCTTAGCATGATCCTCACGGGTTATACGACTGGGAGAGGTCGCGAGTAAGTCTATCAACCTTCTAAATTCAAGGTTTCTTACTAATAGCACTCTAGGTTCGATTCTTGCATTCTCCAGAAAATTATATTTTTGCACTATCTCCCTTTGAAGGGGGTTCTTTTTTGGGTCTTGTGGGAGTGGAAATGGTTTTTTTTTTCTTCTGGTGGGTCTAAGCGAGGTTTTGAACACTTCTCGAATTAAGCGAACGAAAACAAAACACTCATGCATCTTTGAACTAATGGTATCTCTTTAATACGCTAGAACTCTAGTACAATTCTTCGAAGACGCAAGGAAATTAAGCAAGAGACCTTTGAGATCTGTCGAAAAATCTTTCAGTAATAAGCTACCGGTACCAAATTTTGATTTCCGCGCATTGCTTCTCCTCTACAACTTTGAGTTGATCTTCCATCATTTCCCTCTGCTTCGCAAAATACACTCTCCACATCTCCTCCATCATAATCTCACTATACCTCTGATTAATACGGGCATACAATCTTCTCTCCGTATCCGTCAAGTCCCCTTCTCCCCTCGGATACTTCTGCCAACCATCTTCCTGAACTCGATCCCTTCGATGTTCTCTCGCTCTCGCGCCTATATATTTCTGTACCTGATGCTGAAACGTCAATCGTAACCGGGCTTTCCTGCAAGTTTTGTACGTGGGATATTCCATATCTCTGTATCTATCAGGGATCCAATTCCACATGTGTCGCTGACGTGCAGGACCATGGATGCCTTTACAATTCATACGCTCGATCTCCGTGCCGTATTCTTGTAGGAAATCGCAAAGTTGGTCGGGGCTGAGGTTGTTGATGTCCATTTGGGGTGTCGGGTTTGGGTGGTGGGGTATTGAGATGGGTAGATTTGTGTTGTGAGGGTATTTTATATTGGATTCCAATCATGGGGTTGTGAGCGGAAAGGCTGGTATTTGAGTTTCTGAATATTTCTATTAATAGGCGTGAGTTTGTTTCTTTGTATTGGATATACATAGATGTACAAACAGACCTTTGTTGCAGCAACGTGATGCACGAGTTTCCGTTTTTTCATTCTTAATTAGAACATTTGAACAAAGAACAGGATCATAGAGGAATCTTGTCTTCCTCAACACCGCGTTCAAAGGCTGGGAAAGTTTTCCCTAGCCATTCAGAACGATCCACAGGTCGCTCTTCTGGGTCAAGTTGTACCCCTTGTCTAACCTTTTGTGCCAGTTGAATCCACGTTTTGATCAGATCATCCCAAACTGGAGGGCACGATTCTCCTGGAAACGCCAAACGTAATCCATCCAAGTTATCAAATGCGCCCTGGATCCTATCGACCAGTTTCGTAGAAGGGTCAGGACTAACTGTGCAATACAAGATTTCCGCACAGCTGTGGAGAAACACGCTTGTTCTGGGATCTATGATTGGACCATCAAGGCGATCGAGAGCTAGTCCCATTCTAATTTCATCTCCTGAAATGGCATCTTGAAAAGCTAACCGGAGCTCTTCCGTAGTGATTTCATCCTCTCGCATATCAGTTGGCTTGCAAAAGATCATTTTTGCGCACTCCAGATTAATAAGTAGATCATCGACCACCTTTCTAGCTCCTTCGTATTCTTCGCCGCTCAATTTATTTCTATTCAGCCGACGAAGAAACATCCTCGTCCCTCGGTTCCAAATCGCAAGAGGCAGACGTCTCGGCTTGAAATCATCGGGGACAATCCCAACCCCTGATTCAAAATCCATAATAGATTCAACGGATTTAGCATGTGCCTCTATGGCCTTACCCAAGGAAGTGAGACCAAGAGGCCACGCCTCCGACCCTTGGTTAAACTTTGAAGTTGCCTCCGCAACAGCTGACGACATCTCTTCATTCTGCGCAGACCAGAACTGATCCACAGCCATAGTTCTCCTGACGAATTTCCGTGCCCAGCTAGCGGCATCTCTTTCTTCTGGGGAGAGCTCCGCAAGCTTCGATATCATATCATTGGCCTCTTTCTCAAAAGCAGTAATATCGTCCAAGGAAACCCCTCGAGAAAACGTGCCTGGACGCTCAACCGTGTCGTTGGTCATTTGAAATTTCTCTACGAACGTCCTGGTGTTGTTGGCTTCTAGTACACGTTTTATTCCATATCTTCTAACAGCGAATTCCTGAAGTCAATAGTTAGAACAATTTACACAAAAGATTCGTCAGCCACGAACCCAAAAGTCGCGCTGTTGCATTTGTTCCAGCATATAGACAGTCATAGGCCTGTAGACTTTCTCATCAGAGAGAGGGGGCTGCAACAGAATTCGAGCTTTGCTTTCTAGACTCCAGTCGCTGAGAGTCGGCCAAGTGAAATGATGAAAGCCAAAGTATCCCCCTCTCTTTCGCTTCCAACGGTTGATTGAAATGTGGGGGTTTCCACCGAAAACCTCACAGAAGTGTTAGTGCTAAATGCGGATACGAAGCTAGGGACAGGGCCAAATCTTACATCTGTGGCCCATTCTGATCCGCGTTCAGCAAGAGGGCCATCCTTCAAAAAGAAAACTGTCTCCGACATAACTTCGATGTCTACCTGTGCCCTATAGACTGAGAATAAACAATGCATTGCTGTTTAAGAAGTCAGACTCAGCGAAGCCAGTTCTCATACTTATCCCAGAAGTAGTAGTATAAGCCCCAGGGAAACCTACCCTCGTGGACCATACAATGTGCCACAATATACTGAGCTCCAAAAGTCTCAAAGTCCGGCAAAATCTGTGGCTTATGATGGAAAAGACCTTCAAGATCATCGATGCTCTGCCAGACAGCCATTTTCTGAAGCGTGCGCTTCTTATTTATATAATCGAATAGATGAAACGTCAAACCGTGTATCGTCGAGTGTTCCCCAGAATCCGAAGGTCCATCAGCTCTCATCGGG
Source organism: Hymenoscyphus fraxineus (assembly GCA_900184765.1). Taxonomy (NCBI): domain Eukaryota; kingdom Fungi; phylum Ascomycota; class Leotiomycetes; order Helotiales; family Helotiaceae; genus Hymenoscyphus; species Hymenoscyphus fraxineus. The sequence continues at coordinate 1,271,991 of LT855410.1, forward strand.
TTCGAGGTCGGGAGCATAAATCCAAAAGTCGTCTTATACTTCTCCACAGCCAAGGATAGAAGCTCATCGCGGCCCGCTATCCTTTCAGCTTCACTTAAGGGTTGACTGGGAGGATTGACAGCGAAGAGCTTTGGTCTCGAGAGTATAGGAACCTTTCTTTGTAATACCGGGTCGATTGGTTCTATTGTGCTTCCTAGAAATCTTCCCATCTGCATCTTACTCAGCATTACCTAGGAGAAATGAGGAGGACCCTACATGAGTGAGTGTGTCGGAGCTCATTAATATCCTCGTGGCGAGCTGTAGACTGGGTTTGAGAACATTCCAGACATCCGGATTGTTGGCTTCCCATTTTCCCTCGTACGGCAATGGATAGTTGACTTTCATATCGTATAGCTCCTGTCGCGGGTTTGGATAAGATGGAAACCCTCGTAGCTCCGAAAGGCGTTCTTGGGTCAGCCAGTTTTCTTTTTGGAACATGGGAGCCAGAGGGTTGCCGAGCGTCGGAGTCTTTAATGTTCTATCGCTATGGATATCCACTATAGAAATCAGGATTCAAAGTTAGAACATGATTATCCCAAAATGAGAAAATTAACTTGAGGTGCTTGATGTTATGTCTCCTTACAGTCAATGAGCTCCTGTGTATAATACTGATACGCTCTTTTCTGATGAAGCAACTTGAGCATTCTAGCCATCTTTTCTTGCCTTATTAGAGATTGTCCCTCAGGAATCAAAACAGGGACAGGTTCATCTTGAACACTATATGCCTTCTTGTAATCGATCGGCGGCATTGTGAGTATTGTTGTCTGTCACCGTCTGCGACAGTCAACACCGATAATTTCATAGATTACCCTACAAAACGAAGTCTAAGGTAGAATAAAAATAAATCCAAGCTAGAGACCGGAACAGGTGACTTGGACCGAGTGGATTGAACAAAGAACTTTGAACAGCCTTTCATTGTTATGATTAAGAGCGTTAATCTGGACAATGAACAAAGGAAAATAAAATACTCGCTGGTTTCGGTTTATCTACGGGTACAGTACGAGTAAACTTACAATATCATACAGTCTCAAGTAAAAAAAGTTATTATACCAAAAGTCTAGCACAAGTAAACCAATTGTCCTATTTCACCTAGGTTAGCAGGGAGTGAAAAGTATTATTTAACCCAAACTGTTCGTATATTAATTTAGTCATGTGAGGTCTTTAGGATAATACTTTCAGAAGACTCAGGTGTATACAAATCTAGAGTAACACCCACCTCTCTTCCACATAAATCTAGATATCCCAGGAATCCCTTCCTAACCCCTTCCTCCCCTTGCTCCCCTTCAACATCCCACCTCCACCCCCTCTCCAGCAAGACATCAAAGTAAGCTTTCCACCTTTCTCTTCAAATCCCCATTAAACGCCACATACGCGACATACAAACTCCTCCCCGCCAACCAACTCTGCACCAAGAAAGACAACCACCCACTATACACCTCCTTATGTATAAACGTCGTCCCCCCCTTTGACACTGTACTCGGCTCAAAACAAAACGTATGTAACCCCGCAATGCCCATCACCGGTGGCCCCTGCCATTCAAACCTCCTCGGTGAATTTTCCTTTTCAACCAAAACGTCGTTAGAAACATCCATCCATCCATCTATACAGAACACCGGCGCCAAGTATTAGAGGCGGGGAAATATAGACAGTACTGACAGTTATCTCGACCTCAAAGTCCGTATCATTGAGGGTACACAGGAGCTTTTTCCCCACCGCAAGAGGATCACTGTCTACACTCGACAAAGGTCTGATGGATTTGATGAATCCCTGATGCCATGTTGGGTAGGCGGGGAAATCAAAGAACTGCGTGCGTGCGGGCTTGTAAGTTTCGATGTACCACGATGTAGCGGGGGATACTGTAAGCTTGGAAAGAAAGCACGTACGACTTTCCGGACTTCCTCAGGAGATCGTGCGATTTCGATGCTGGTGAAAATCATGATGCTACCGTACCTCCTAACTTGGAACTTGTAGGTTAAAACCCGTTATAATGGAGTAATTCGAGGTTGTCTATCCGAAAGCTCGGAAATTCATATGTATAATGAAGATCGGGGGCTCGGGGTTCAACATGGTCACTCGTTCGTGCCTCTTACTACAGGATACTCGCTTAATTTTCCAATCCCACCCACGCCCTCATGGGGTCGGGAATTATTCCCGAAGGTAATCCCCGAAGTATCTCTACTGTATATATATATATATATCTAAAGCCCCCTAACGAAAATTTAAAATCACTAACCTAATACCCTTAAAACCAGAATATCTATACCCTTCCATAACATAAACCCCTTATTAAACCCCTTAACAACCTCTACAAATCCCCTTGTTACAGCACGAGACTCCTATCTCTACTACCTGGCCTGTCTCGGTTACTTAGGTGGATGCCTAGTATTCTAGTAGCTTCCACTCGGTCAGGGTCGTCTTATAAAGACTCCCTTGCTCCCTTAGCTAGCTTCTCTCTATATTCTAGCTTATCTATTCTATATTGTGCCCTCGTCTTCTGATACCCCTCCCCCTTCTCCTAAACCCTCCCCCTTCCCTCTACAACCCTCTAAAC
>LT855410.1:1297034-1432065 GCA_900184765.1 Hymenoscyphus fraxineus
TTAGGTATATAATAAAAAGTAGTTATATAAACCTATTAAATATAATTAGATTTACTTCTATTATTCTTAGAAATATAACTAGACTTATTTCTATTATTCCTAGATATATAGCTAGAGTTATTTCTATTATTCTAAGAAATTAGTATAGAAATAAGGGAGAAGCCTCTTAAATTCAAACGCTTTTCGATGTTATAAGAGTAAGTCTATAATAATTATATATAAAAATCCTATTTATTTACTAGTACTATCTCTAATAATTTAGATAGTAATTACTATATATAGAACACTTTTTCTTCCTAAATTAAAGTAGTTTTATAAAGTCCTCCCTCGTATATAATAGATTATCGTTCTATAATAGTATATATCGTATAATTATAAGGTTTGTAAACTTAATAGACTACCCCCCCTAGTTATATATTTTAGGTATATTCTATTCTAAAACACTTACTAAATATCGAACGCCTCTATAACGAAAACTATACGTACTATACGTTATAGGCTTAGTCTCTCTAATCTTAATAAGGTTTCTACGAAAGGCCTTAAGGAACGCTACCTGGGACTATAAAATAAGCGAGGTTTCTTAAATTATAAGGTAAAACCTACTAGTGGTTTATTATTAGTAATAATAATATTATAAGTACTATACTATCGAAAAAGGTATCCTTCTAAGATCCTAGAGTAGTATATCTAAGATAAAAGTACTCGAACTAGATAGAGCTACGGTTCTTTATTATTATAATAAAGGTGGAAAGGTTTAATATCTATAACTATTAGTATATAAATAAGTAAGCGAGCGAGCGAGGAATTTATATACTTCCTTTTTAATAGGTTTTATAAAACCTTAGCGTAACTCGGATCTTACTAGTATCCTTATTTAGGAACTCGATATAGTAGTACTTGATTTTAAGGGCTTTGTTAATTCGAAGTAAATAAAGGAAAGATAGTAGATATATTATATGTATTATACGGCGCTAGCTTAGACCACCCTAGCGAGAACCCTCTAGAATCGTATTATTTTACTTTATAAAGTCCTTTAAATCTATCGAGTAGTTAGTCTTGTAGAACATCTTTAACTTCTTAACTATTATTTAGCGTACGCTTATAGATACCTCGCCGGTTTAAACCTACGTAAGCGAATTAGTCTCTGAAAATCAGACGTTAATTACTATATAAAGCCGGGAGTAATAAACTAATAACTAGAATAAGGAGTGGATATTAGAAGTGAAATAAATATTCTAAAATACCTTTTTCTTAAATAAAGTATTTATATATATACTTACTCTTATCGAACAAGTAGGATTTCTGTACTATAACGTTACGGACGTCTCTAGCTAGGGAGCCTTAGCCTTGTTATATTTAGAGCTAAATACCTATAATATAGTAGACCTTATTTTTTAAGCCTAAGAGTAGAACTCGCCTAGGCTATCCCTATCCTTTACCTTATACCTACTACTAATATAATTAATAATAAGAGATAGTATATTCTTAGTAAGATTTTGTAGCTTGTAGAGTAAGTCCTCCTATACTATAAGGCCTTTGAAATTCTACTAGATACTAATTATATAGTTAAGTAAGAACTAGAACTAGGAGCGAAGAGTATAACTAAACCTTTTATATTATCTCCTTATAGTATTTGTAATAGACTCTTTAAATATATTATTAGCTCTAGTATCTTGTATCCTAGCTCTAGGGTTAAGATCCTCGTCGTCCTTGTCGTCCTCGTTGTTACTATTATATATAGATAATTCTTTATTTATAATTTTAAGATCTAAAACCGCTTAATCGAGATCATTCTAAATAGTATCCTTATCTAAAAGAACGTCTCCTACAAGCTCTATATTAGGAAAGTCAATATCTATATTTATATATAGTATTATATTATTAGTATAGAAGCGAGTACTCGATCGAAATAAATAAAAGAACCCTAAAATAAACCTAGTAAATAAATAATAAGATAAATAGATTAATTAAAAGGAGTAAAAAGATAAAGGAATTATAAGAATACTACTAGAGATTAATTAAAGAATAATATATTAAAGGGATAATTAAATTATTGAATATTATCCCTAAAACTAGCCGCCTATACCGTAAGTAGCTAAGCGTAAGCGTAAGCCTCTAAAATTCTAAGACAAATCTATCTAACTAGAACAAGACCCCGGGTATCCTTTATTTATACTAGGTATAACTATTATTATATTATAATAGCTTTTACCTTATTTTTAAGTACTTTTACTATTCCTATAATTACTTAATATACTAAAGTAACCCCTAAAGAAGCGAGTAAAGAAGGAGCGAGAGAGTACTCGACTCGCTCGAGAACTCGTATATTCTATACCGCCTACTAATAACGCTACTCTTAGTATTTATCCTTTAGATTAAAACGATCCTAATCCTAATACTTAATACTCTCGAGAGCGCTTTACTCTATTAGAAGCGGCCAACGAATATATAGCTTATAGATTTAAGTCGCTAGTATAATATTATACTAATCTTACTAGAGTAAAGAGTTAATAATTAATAGAACTAGGCGAGGTAAAAGGTAAGGATAAGGAGTAGGAGATTAAGGAGTATATAGAATAGGAAATAGTATAAAAGGTACTTTTAACTATTATAATACTTTAAAGTCTACTTATTATTATTCTAGAGAGCGATAAAGTATATTAAATCGACGGCTTATTTAAGTACTAATACGAGCACTTATATACCTACGCCTATAACCTAGAGATAGTATATAAATAAATATAATATTACTTGTTTTCGTCGAGTCCTTATTCTTGTAATTCGAAGGCCTCTATAGCTTAAAGGGCCGCCTATAAGGCTAAAGTAAATACGCCTAGTCTACCTATAATCTTATAGCTAGTATTCGAGGTATAAACGCTAGAAGCCTTGTAAATTTAGACTAATTAGCCTACTATTAATATACCTAAACTTAGCTTATTTAACGTAACTCTATAAAATATAATTATTATACTAGCGACGATTTATAAGGATATTAAGGCTATTATTCGAGACTAGGAGGCTAGTAGTATAGGTCTAAAAGTATAAGGGATTCCGCTCCCTTTAAAGTACTAGTAGTATATACTTTTGCTCTTCTAGTAAAAGGTTTATAATACCTAGAAGTAAAAGATTCTAAATTAGAGAGTAAGTAAATACTATCTAATTCTCTTATATTTTATTACTAATATCTAATAAATAGCCTTCTTTATATAGAGCTCTTTTTATAAGCGGGACTAGGCGCGATTTTAGTTTTATTTTATACCGGAATAGGGTACTAAAACCTTTGTTAGCTATATATACGAGCGGATTAAGGAGGTAAAGAATAAGGAGGATATAGAGTTAGTAAAATAAGCGCGCGAGGACCCTAAATTTAAGTCTAAATACTTATATATAAAGGGTAAGTAAAAGTACGTCCTAGCCTAGGTATATATAATTACACGTAAATATCGCTAGCTCTATAATAACGTAAAGACTTCTTAGGATATATATAATTAAATATAAATAAATAAATATAGCTTTATACTAATTAAATTCCGAAAGAACTATTAAAAAGTAATAGAATAGAATTATAATATATTTATCTAGGATTTAATTTAATTTTTATAGTTAATATAAATACTACTTTATAGACGAATAGACCCTTATATTTTTAGTAGCCCTTGCCCTAGCCTGTTTATATACTACGTACCTACCTAGGTAGTAGTAGGATTTAATTCTAAGTATAATAAGAGTCTAAATCGCTTATTTAGAGACTTTTTATATACCTAAGGATAGTAATTAAAGGTAGTTTTATAGGTGGTTTTATAAGTAGTTTAGTATAAATATAGGGGCTAGCGTAATAGTCTAAACTATCGCGCCTATAAAACCTAGACTATTAATTACTTAGGTATAGGGTATTTCGTACGTATTCTATAGTAAATTTAGTAGGGAGTACTATATAAATAGGAAACATACTTCTAACCTAGTAATTAATAGTCTAAAGCTAGGGGGTTAAGGGTAGTATTAGTAGTATTATTAGTAGAGTAGTTAGTAGAATAAGAGTAAGACACGGTACTACCTTATCTTAAAATCAGAGGCTAGATAAACTACTTATTTATATTATAATATAAGCCTTTCTTTTACTTTTTTTTATATAGATTAATTAATTACTATTCGATTCGGATTTCTAAATACTTATTTAAGTTTTTATTTAGCGTTAAGCGTTATAGTATAAGTGTTTTACGAACGATTTAGGTACTAGGCCTTAGTACTATAGCTTCGCTTACTCTACTGTAAATATAATATCTTTAAGTAATAACTATACTATAAAAACATATCTTATTAGGCTAATTTTTATATTAAAATACTCCTTAAGATCTAAGGAATTAATTTATCTACTCTATAATTTATTTAGTTCGCTTTTACTATTATAGGATTAAGCGGCGTACGGCCTCGCTTAGTATAGTAAGTTGTACCTTAGCTAGTAGTAGCTATATAACGTATTTCTCCTAGGTTTACTTAGACTATAATTACTTTATAAAACAACGTCGGATTTAGACGATTTTTAGTACGTTAGATATACATTTAATTGCTCGATTTAACTAACTATAACAGGGATTTATTATATAGTGTAGTTACGTTAATTATTCGAGGGCCTAAAATCCTCGAAAAAGTGTCTTACGGGGTGACGTTGGAGGGCTGAGACCCGGCGCCGGGAGGGGCGCCTTAGCGCGGCGCTAGGCCCGATTCGGTAGTGGCTTGCTCCTTTGTCTCCGTACCAGACTGTCAATCACCCTACCTTCCATACTGATTCTAAGCGACGGATTGTAGCTATTTCCCTGCTCATGTACTTGGTACACCTGTACGCCTATACGCCTGTACGCCTATACGCCTGTACGCCTATACGCCTGTACGCCTATACGCCTGTACGCCTGTGTTGGGACGAAGCAAGCCTACTGGTACCTCAACGTCTAATTGTGCAGAGCATTTTCAATGTGCGATTGACATAATTACATCACCACCGGGTGTATATATCTATGTATAGACCTACTCGTATGTATGGAGTCTGTACATTATTTCATTGAATGCTCATGAGTTCATCGACAGCCTAACTAGGGCGGACCTCGGCACGTATTACCTAGGCTCGCTAGGTACCTAGGCACCTAGGTACTTTTGTACTTTCCATTTGTACAGAGTACGAGTACTTGTAGCGACTCGCGAGGTCGTCGTAGTCTGTGCAAATTGTCTTGGTGCGCCGACTTCCTCTCCTGCGAACCCTGGGCTGCAGGTGATTTGGGTAAAGCAGGTGACACCACTATTCTTCTCGGCATGGATAGCCCTCCTACTTCAGTATTGCACTCGGAGGTGGGAACCCAGAGGCTACTGGACATACATCTACAGATTGTCCCTACCCCCCTACTGTTTACCCTCACTACGGCTTACTGTCCTTACTGTACCTACGGTAGAGTAGCCATTGCCGCTTTTCCAGGGCCAGAGGTGGTGTTGTACTCGTACCTGCTGCAACCACAAACCTTCCTTCTAATCCTCCGTACGAGTAGCCGCTCGCTATGGCGCATCATTGGCTGGCTAAATCTGCAGCCGCGCCTGCCTTACTTATACCTACCAACACACTTGGTAGTATTAGTTGCGGTACTGTGTCGGTCTGAATTTCTGGTATCGCTAAGTTAGCTAGGCTTGGTAGGTCCCTAGGTACCTATACCCAGAGGCACTTGTAGCCTTGGGAAAAACGGGTGATGTGTGATCCGGCTATAGATTAAACGTCATAGGCAATTGAATTCCCATCCCAAGACCTCAACTCCAAACTTTGCCATCCATCACCTCCGCTGACTCCTCCTGTCTATACCCCCCATACCCCCTTACCCCNTCGTCAGCCAATGATCTTCTTCCCGCAGTCGATCCTCTCTGACAATCTAAGCCCCATTCAGCGGCCAGCACGTTCGCCCGCACGGCTCAGTGCTCAGCCCAGTGGTCCTGGAGCCTTGACGGGTCCCTCCCCCCATTCAAATTCAAGAAGAGTCCTGCAGATACCTCCACACCTCCTCCACCTTAACATGCAACAACCACATCCTTTCCAGGATTAAACTCAGGGGAATCAATACCACTAATATTCGCGCGAACGAGAGATAAATACGCTGACTGTCACGCTCCGACGCGCCCTATACCTCCAGAACCATTCACTCCCAACTCCTCATCTCAACTCACAACCGAAAAAGCATAAAACTCCCCGAAACTCCCGTTATCCGGAAAAGAGGGTCGACACATCATAATCGCCGAGCCCGTATCGACAATCTTACCATCTTCTCCTTCTCGAAGATCTTTCGACTCAAACTTATCCAGCCCCTTGGTACATTTTTCGTACCTCGTCTGGAACAGGTACATGGTCTTACCATAAAGCCTCCTTCTCGAAAACCTCTAAACGCCCGCTATATCATCGATCATGGCCCAACAACAAGCCCAGAATGTTATGCGAAGGTACGTTGAAGGATGGTGGTACAATTTGGGGCTGGGTATGGTCATATTGACACTCAGGAGAGATCTTGGAAGCGACGGAAAAGCCCATGATGTGCCGATTCTTTGGTTGGCATATTCATCAATGGCTATCAATGTCGTCTTCCCACATGTCAGATGCGGACTGCAGTCCTCTCCACGCCCAACCCCCAGCTGGACCGCAAATTCCCACATACGATTGCTAATGCTTGTGTAGGAAGCTGGTCATAATTGGAGATGGTGCTTGTGGTAAAACCTCCCTTCTCAGCGTCTTCACACTTGGATATTTCCCTACAGTAAGTATTTCCTAATCTATCCATTGATTACACTGCTAACTATTCTCACAGCACTATGTTAGTCTACTCTTCTATAAACCCCATCGCACTACTTATGCCGATTTTCTAGGTACCAACAGTCTTCGAGAATTATGTGACCGATTGTAGAGTGGATGGAAAGAGCGTACAATTGGCTCTGTGGGATACAGCAGGACAAGAGGATTACGAGAGATTACGGCCGTTAGCATACTCAAAAGCACATGTCATTCTGATAGGCTTTTCAATCGACACACCAGATTCCTTGGATAACGTTAAGCACAAAGTAAGCTTGGATATCACCTGATGGCTTATATGTTTAATGTGCTGATCATTTTCAAGTGGGTTGAAGAGGCCAATGAGCGATGTCCCGGTGTTCCCATTATCCTGGTCGGTCTGAAGAAAGATTTACGAGAAGATCCGGTCGCAATTGAAGAGATTCGCAAACGATCACAACACTTTGTGGGCACCAAAGAGGCTAGTGATATTGCGCACGATATTGGAGCACGAAAATATCTGGAATGTTCATCGTTAACCGGTGAAGGAGTCGACGACGTTTTCGAGGCCGCTACGAGAGCTGCCTTACTCACGTTCGAGAAAGGCGAGGGAGGTGGATGCTGTGTTATATTGTAGGGTAATGGTTACGGAGTTCGGTGGTGAAAATAGAGACATGGGTTGGCAAAGGACAATTTTCGGGACCAGCAACAATTCGACCTAAACTTTCTAATGCGCGGGGGGAACGAACCCATCATCACCTTCGATTTACATTTTACGAAAAAAAAGTCTGGCTCGCTCGGAAGAATAAAAGGCCATATGGAGTCTCTTCAATAATAGCGAATAGTGGAGGATGTCAATTTGTCACACGGGAGGGAATATTTGGCAACAGCGCTTGCACATCAAAAGTCTTTTCAAAGCTAATTGTTTATGTCATACTTTGAGTTCTTTCGATGGTAAGCTAGAACCGTTCTAATGATTGATCACGACTTGGTTCACACACTCCTTTTTATCGCGGTCTTTTTTACTTTTAATACAACTCACCACATACCCAGCTTGCGGAAGGCAATGAAATTTGCTGCTGCTACATTACTTGCGAATGACAGCGTTTGGTCTAATGGAAGGAGACTCTTGTACATAATATACATATTTGCAAGCACCATGCGCATTGAATATCTTCGAGTCCCATGTGCATTTCTTTGCATCTGAGGAATCATTTCTTGATCTTCGTACCGACTTTGATTTACACAATTGTTGTACAATCCTCTTGCCGTAACAACCTTTTTACAAGGATAAAAATGAGTCAACTCTCGTATTTTCTTTCTAAGCGGACTACTACCGTGTCCAGCCGTGATTCCAGGCCTCCTTTGCGGGCGTATCGGTTTGTGCTCGTGCGTATTCGATGGGGACGCCGCCGTGCCCGAAGATCCCTTTCTTCTCCATGGCGATGCGGTATAAGCGGCCTGCGTCTTTGGTTCCGGGCGTGTCCATTGTGCGGAGGAGTTCGCAGGCGCTGTGCATGCTTTGGTACATTCTGGGGAGTGGTTGTTAGCTTTTTTTTCTTTTCTTCGAACAATTGGGTTTGTGGTGGGGGGANTGCCCAATCGCCAATTGAAATCCCCCAAACCAAAAAAAAAAAAACATAAAACGGAACTCTACGAACCTCATCAACTCCCCCTCCTCGGCCTCCAACCTCTTCCGTCGCGCCAACATCCACGCCCGGTGAATCGTCCAATGTCGCAACGCCCGCAGCCGACTCAGCCTCAGCGGTCGCGGCGTCTTGGGATGCTGCATGTGGTATCGGATTAACGAGATCCTGGGATCCGTCTTGTTGTTTGCATTTCGTGCTGGGCGGGCGGCGAGAGGGGTGGTGGTGCTGAATGCTCTTTTGGGGTTGGTGGGGGTTTGGAGGGTGGTTTTTGGGAGGGCTTTTGGGGTTGTGAGGGTGAGGGTGCGGAAGCATGAGAGGAGGGGGGTGAGGAGGTGGTGGGTTGTTGTGTGGGACATTTTGGTGGTGGTGTTGGGAGGTTGTGTGGTTGTGGTTTTGGGGTCGTTGAAGCTGTTGATGGGATGGGATGAGATGCGATTTTGTGAGGGTGTGGGGGTAGTTGTTCTAGGGTGCTGTTTTAAAGTTTATGTATAGATCACGTGTTTATGGTTGACCTCCCCGCCAAATGGGGATATGGGTCATCGTTTCCTCGTTTAAATGGGGTTTTGAGTCATCTAGAAACCAGCTTGTTTTGTCTATCTTTATGACTTCTTTTCTCGTTGCCTTTTGGAAAGTGGATCGAATAGATATAATTCGGACGTGAGGATAAATTTTTTTGAGACTCGAATTCAAGTGGTTCTACTTCACCCACCCAACTGGAGACTCAATAAGTGTACCTTGACACAGATAACGCCAAAAGCCCATATCAAGTTACGAAAGATTTCTATCATTAGAAGATGTCAAGACCTGCTTTTAAAGGCGTAGCTCGTCCGGGGGTTAGCCATCAATATGTAAGTTAGGTTCGGCTTAATGATGAAGCACGGATAATCAACCCCACGTTTTCAAGTTTCCAACTGTGGGGTATAAACAAGCTACTTCAAAATATCTATATCTTTGAACTCAGTCGACTAATTATCGCTTAGTCAAGTCGTCTCTTCGCTTTTGAACATACACCTCATGTCTCTTCGACTCCACCTCAAAACCTCCTGATATTTGTTGGTGGTTTGTTTGATGGTCTACAGTAAGTATTCTCTGGGCGTTTCCTGAGAGAATATGTCTGATATTCGGCATTCCATTTCACGTTCTCCTGAGCCGTTTTCTTATTAGCCCTTTCACTGATTATTCCTCCCAGTACTGTTCCCTACACCTCTAGTATTGCCGATGCGCTTCCACCATCATGGACCATTGCTCAAGCAATACTTTCCAGTTCTTACACAGGGTGGGGCATTTCGTCCCTAGAGAAAGACGTCAAAGAGTTGTCTAGTTGTGTCTCGTACTTTCGAACGATCAAGTCTGGGAAGATTATTCTAATGGGTCATTCTACAGGATGGTGAGTATTACAGAAACTTCCAGATAGAAGCTTAATAGAAGGCAAAGAGCTAAACCTCTTCTAGTCAAGACGTAATGGAATACCTAACAGGAACCGGCCATGAAACCCGTGCCAAAATCGACGGTGGAATCATCCAAGCAGCCGTTTCCGACCGCGAAGCTATCTCCATGAGTGCTGACGCCGACACTGTTCGTACCTCCTGCGAGACCGCTCAAGCTATGGTTGACAGCGGAAAAGGCGATGAAATATTGCCGTCCATCCATACCAGTCACATATTCCCAGGCTGTCCAGTCTCTGCTAAAAGATGGTTATCGTTAGCGAGTCCCAACCATGATGGCGCAGATGACTACTTCTCGTCGGATCTTACTGATGAGCAGCTTATGAAGTCGTTTGGTAGCTTGCCAGCTTTGATTCCACTCTGTATTTTATTGTCGGGGAATGATCAGTATGTTCCGAAGGAGATTCAGCCGGTTGAGTTACTTGCGCGTTGGATTGAAATCTCGAAGAAGGGGAAGGGACAGGTGAATGTCGAAAGTTCTGGCATTTTGGAGGGTGCTTCGCATAATTTGCGTGGGAATCCGGAGGAGGTTGTAGATGGGCTTGTGAAGAGAGTGCTTGGGTTTTTGGAGGCATTGTCTGCGCATGAGCGATTGTGAGTCTGAAGTAGAATTTAGATTTCTTTAAAGACGTTAAAAGCCTGCTATGGTGAGAGAATAGACTTCCTTTCCTCGGGTACGGTTCTTGTCGTTTTACCAAAGAATTTACTATAAATCTCGAATGGGAGTTTGAAAGGCGCCAAATGAATCGGAAATGACACCCTGAACCACAACCTTGCAAGGAGCCAGATTGTGACTAACGTGCATCTATATAATCGTCGATTCAAATTCTTTAGCAATCGTCTCCGAGCTCTTTTCGCTAATTGGAGACCCAGAGCTTTTCAATGCTACACTTAGCGAGCGGGGAAATCACTGATCAGGTGGATTCAGATACCCTAGGCTTTTTTATAAACACATAGTTTTCCCAAGCAAGCCCATAAATACCCCGATATCAGATTCCAATCACAAGGTCTGGGATTTCAAAATGCCTTCCACTGAAAAACTCTGCCGTTAACCTAAGTCTGTAAAATATTAGGCGAAAGTCTTTAATACGATGAAGGAGTGAAGGAGACCCGAATCTCTAAAAAGTTGTGTTAGTCAGGTAAGTGATTGACGTTAAATAAGAATGATATAAAGCGCCAAGAAGGCAAAGATTTGAGCAGTGGTAGTGGAAGAAAGCATTGTTGCGTGGTAACAAAAGCTGTTTGATAGAATGATAGAATGATAGAATGATCTGGAGATTCAAAGGCAATGATGGAATAAGAAAGATGGAAATTCTGTCTGCTTTTATATCTTTTCAAATTTCAAATTTATCTCGCCTAGCTTATCACCATCCGCCTAGCTTATCATTTCGTCACCAAAACTTATCATTTCTCTCCCTCTATACCAACACGTATGTAATCCGACAGCATGATTACTCATTGTATATTATTCTCAATTGGTGCCCTCCAGGTTCTAGGCTGGATTGCCATAGTCCTAACCGAATTTCTGTGATAGAGAGGTAGAGCAGACTCGGTTTGGACCTGTGTTTACCATAAGTGTGCAGGATCCGCTTCTTAAATACGATTATTTGAAAACAAACCTTTCGTAGCTTTGTTTGGCTCGAAAAACCTATCTACCAAACTTCTGTTACATTGGCTTTTTTATTCCGGGGGCCAATGTATACATCATATGTCACAGTATCCCTTTATCGCGGTGTTTTGTTCTATACTTATTCTGTAGGGACTTCTCAAGATTTCAATATTTGCTAGCACCTCTGTCTTCGCTGCCTTGGCTTTCTCACTCGTTGAATGGTATGCCGGCGGGCTCTTGTCTAAACTAGCTCGAAGTCTGACACTGCCTATAGAACGGTTCTCAGGAAATTTTTTACGAGACCGAGTCAGGCCATTCGTGCCATCTAGGACCAGTATTCTAGAACCCTCTGATCAAAAGGCAAGATGTATATTGGCTACAGAGGACTAATACTCTGGATTTACACCCTCTCAATACCCTCGCAAATCTCACCATTTTTTTGCTTCACCCTTATCTCCATTCCTCCTTCCCTGCTTTGATACCGCATATTTCGCTATTCCAGCTTTGCCGCTGTCAATACTGCAAACAAAGTGGGGATAGAAGAACGTATGTTACTATCGCGGTCGTGATATCTTCGGGTTCTCTAAACAGGCTCGGTTCTCGGTTTCTATAATTGTGAACTTTAGGTAGCGAAGTTTTCGTATACTGTATCCGTTCCTCCGTTCCGTGTCGTAACTGCCGTACTTTGACCACTGATATCTTTGTCTTTGGTGAGCATTACCACTTGCTTATTTTTCCAAGCTTTCCAAGCCGAGAGCGAGCTGATATGTTTTATCCACCAATCACGGGATTGATCATTTCTAGAACAATCTCACCGATACTTCGGACTTTTCGGATGTTTTTAGGTATTTAAATTATTAATCTGGTATCATTTTGCGGCTTAGGAGTAAGCTCATAACCTTCTATCTTCTATTTATCTGCTTCAATGTCTCATCTCATCTAGCATTCCATCCTACTTCACTATATGAAGCTACTTGATATCTAACACCTATAAACTTATAGAATTTCTCTCTTGCGATGCATCCATTTTATACGCCCGCAAAACCGCGAGGATATAGAACGGTCATACTGAGAGGCGTGGTCATTATCTTATTTACACTTAGGTTAGAACGAAATTATTTCAAAAATCTCGTACAACGAAAATAGTTACATGGGCATTCGAGGATAATTCAGATTAATGAATCTTTGCTAACCTGAGATTTTGGACACCACCAATGTCAGCGTTCGGCATTTTGTATTCCATTCTATTCCAGGACCCCCCTATGGAATATTCCGTTCTAAATAGTATAAGTGTTGGAATATGCTATTTTAAAGGGTGGAATATTTAGAATTCCAATTAGAATACTTACGTGACCCGTAAAAATGTTGTTCCGGTCCGAGCGACTAATAGGTAGCCTTCGCTCTAGTACTACATTATCTACATACACTATTAGCACTACAACAATAATATCACAATAAAAGAGCCTCAAATACTAGCATTTTACGCCTCCTAGGGCACATATGCTCCTAGACTCCCGGTAAAGGTAGTATAAATACTATAAAAGCACTCGGATTTACTATATAGGAGACGACGATAGTGAATTAGGCGTAGGTTAAAATCACAAATTTATTGCTCTCTTATTAGCTAAATAGTAATGTATATATATCCTTTGGAATTCTAAATTCTAAGGCTTTATCCTTTAGAATATTCCGTTCTAAATTAGACAGCCTTTGGAATATTCCACCTTGGAATGGAATCTTGGAATCCTTGGAATCGTATTCCAAGTGCCGAACGCTGACCACCATCAAGTTGAAAGTATTAAAAACTTTGGTGTAGTAGGTTCTTGGGATGTGTGCATAATAATAACCATGTATCTTACATATCATCTTTATTATAAGAATAAAAACAGCTGCTAAAGGGGTAGAAGAAAGAGCTTTTCAAGGTTAAAAAACATATGGACCAAAGGTGGATGAGAGTGCTAGGAAAGATTAGGTATACCTGTTCATAGTTTTTTAATATCTGGGTAATCGCATAAGTGATCGAGAAGTCCAAAATTCGTAAATTATAGCATCTAGCAAGTCCAAAAAGTTTTAGTTGACATAGACTAACAGGACCTCTAATTTACGTTAGCCACAACAGTAAGATGGTATGAAAGAAATAGTAAGAACACTCAGCAGTAAGAGAGAAGACGGCATTTATTAGTAGAAAGGGAAGTAGGGGGAAGTCGAAAGTATAGAAGCTAACTTAATTTTATTTTGTGATTTGCAATTTGCTGTAGTAGATCCAGGATGTTATTGTCAATTTATTGCTCGAAACGCGTAAGCTCTAAGAACTTCTAAAGAAGGAAGCTCAACGGCTATGACGGATTTTCATGATGCCGATGGTTTGAATGGCGACATGAGTCTTTGTGCTTTTGATTGTTTTCGACGAAGAGCACGTTTTGACATTGGCAATTGAGATTTAACCTCTGCTGCCAAATCTCGGAGTATTTTGGAACCTCGCGTCTCACGCAATATTCCACATCTTAGCGTTGACGCTGCTTCCTGTAAGTCTCCGTGCTCCATATAGTCTTTGCAATAAGCGGCTATTACCTGTACTCGGTCCTCGTTCTCGAGGTAGCCGGATATTTCCCACATCTTCTTTTTGGAATCTTCTCTCAGATGCCGCGCCTCGCAGCCGTAATCGCAACAATGTTCAGACTTGCGTTTTTCCCATGGAGCTATAAAGCATAGCGAGCATGATGAGAACCCCTTTAGCTTCTCCGAAGCTCTGGCAGAAGATAAAAGGAGGCCTACATAAATCGGACCCACCTGACCCCGTAAAGAGCAAGCTTCGCGATATTGGTCCGAAGGGTCCCCCAAAGAGTAATTGATAATTTGTTTGATACTCACCCAAATACTGTCAAGCATGAAATAGGCCATAAAGTAATTTCTTCGAGCTGTAAGATAATCACCCTTCTCAGCATACATATCTCCTTCGGCTTTGATTTCTATCGCTTCGTTAAATAACTGGCTCAAGCTCAACACCTCTAGATTTGAAGAGCTCAGGAGACCATCGGCCATTTCTTTGCTCAAGTTGCTAATGACGACATTTCTCCAGCCAGGGTTGACTAGGTCAGGGACTGTTATATCGGGCGTCCACTCTTCAAATTGGCGAAGGCCTTTTAGCTTATCGGCTAATTCCCCCGCCAACTTTGTATTATCTCTATAGAAGCGTGAAGATGATCCAAAATCAAGATGGATGCTGAAAGGCTGATTGAAGCTGAAAGCCCGTCCATCATCTTTGACCATGTTCAACTGGACATTCATTAGCCGAACAAGCTTAGGAAGTTCCTCACCAGACATTAAAAAGCAATGGTAGCGACCTGTACATTGCTGCCACTTTTTCGTTTCGGGCATTTTCTTAGCGACAGAAAGATCAACGTTAAGAGCAATATGGCTCGAGTCGCCACTGGGTGCCTCGGCTTCGAAAACACTCACACGCCTCAAAGGAATTACACATGAGGCATCCTCCAGGAATAATCCAGCATGAGAGCGAACACTCACGAGCTTATTTTCCCGATAGAATGATATCAGAGCTTCCTCTGAGAGCTGTCTATTTAAGACGAAAAGTTCAAATGGTACCTTCCAGGTTAATGTCGAATGTTTCCAAGTTCCAGCACCTCGCGGCGAAATACGTTGCCACCCGACGTTGTTCTTGATCGAGACTAGCTCGGCAAAAACCATTGATCTGATCTCCTTTGGGAGATCCATGAAAGTTGTGGAAGTCATGTTAGCAATAGTAGGTATGTGTAGCGAGTGTTTGTAGTGAGTATTGTGTGTGTGTGTGTGTGTGTGTGTGTGAGAGAGTGTGTGAGAAAAATAGAAAACCGCAGAAGTGCGTCTATTTATATTTGAGTTAAGAATCTGTCTGAGGAAAGGTTATCGAGAACAACACAATCCGCTTTGTTGGATAAGTCAAGAAAACAAGGGATTGTTTTGCTTCCCGAGTTCTTTCTTTAGTAGACAGCTCAAGATCCTCTAGTTCGAAAACAAAGCCAGTCGTATGTTTATAGGATCTTTCTTTCACCGCCGATCCCTAAAGGTGGCGAAAATGCAAAATTTCAGGGCCATACGGCACTGTAAATACCTCTGTTTTAACTGGTCCTGAAAGAACGCCACTACCGTACCGTAAGTAAAAGGTGTTTACGCGAATATTTTATTGAAATTAATACTGACCCACCACGACATTAATCTTTGTACTTGAAGTACCATTAAAAATGTTTTCAGAGTCTTTCTTTATTTGTTCAAGGGAATACTTTCGCCGCTGTGAGGTCCTGAACTAGTGCTCGAGATGAGAACCGATGCTTGGGCAAGCTGCGAACTGCTTGGTATCCCAAATCCAATGCTCTTTTGAGTTCCCACTAGTTCGTTGAAGGTGTTGGGAAGCTCCATATTATCTGCCACTTCAACGCTGTGTAGGAGTGATGGAATGGCATCCAAGCCCAGTCCATACTCCTCACTCCCAGCTAGCCAGTCCATACTCCTCACTCCCAGCTAGCCAGTCCAGAAAAGCACGCGTGTCATCTATTTAAGGAAACTCCAAGTCCAAGCCAAAATCCAAGGGGGAATCCCCAAACAAAGGAGGTATATCAGCAACAAAATCCCAGAATCCGTCAGGTTCCTCGAGACTGTAGCTCTGTCCGGCCATCTTTGTGACCTTGGAAGAGAAAACCAGAAGGATCGAGGAATGCCGATCAATATTTTTACTGCATTAGATAAAATGGAGGAAACATCTGAATTTAAGGCTGGAAAAATGAGGCTGGACTGACTTTACAGATGTTACACAGATCCTTTGTAAGCGAGAATAAACCCCGGTGACTGGATTGAGAATATAATCCGCTGTTGGGACTGGGATTACATGATTTTGCCCAATCGAAAGGATGCGACAATACTGGTGAGTATTTGAGACAATCCCATCACTCTATCAGCCCAAAGCAAGGTAGAACGAAGGTAGGTTTCCCAAATTAGCAATAGCTCGACACTATGTCGATGAAAAATATGATATAGCCAATACTCCTGGCAAACTAGCAAGTGAAGGATGTATCTACCCAGGAAAAATACTATCCCAGGGCAGATTTTCTTTTAGCCATACCAGCTAAATAGTACCAGCTAAAGAAAAAGAGCTTGAAGCGGAAACAAAAACACACCTGAAAGATAGCTGACATTTGTGCCTCGTTCAGTGTCAAGTTCAAAACCAGGTTTTTCATTTTCAAGAATACATACAGATCTCAGCAAAAGGACTCGTTGTACATCTCTCTTTCGAAGTCCTCAGCAATAACCCTGCACCTATCTCGACGAGTGCTACGGTACTAGTTCCCCCGCACTTTCCACGAGGTCAGACATGCAAATAATACATATCCTGGGCTATCTTCTATAAACATCAGTAGCAATCCCATTGTTGCATTTTTTATGCAAGGGGGAGGGGCCATACGAACCTTAATGACAATATTTAGCACGAAATCTTAACTTGATTAGGAGATGTATAGGTGGCGCAGCGCTTAGAGATCGTCGTAATTGAGCAAACGGTTTTCTTCTCCCGAGACCAACCGACTCTCAACATATGATTCCAAGAGATCAATGGATTTTCGAAATAGTGCACACTCTCCAGGGTACGTCAGATCTGACCAGAAGGACATGGAAAGGCTTGTAGCATGATTCAAAAGAATATTCAAATCGTCCACTGGCCTCCAACCTTTCCTCTTGTCTCTCCTTCTTTTCGCCAGCTCGCAGCACATGTCATCAATGATTATGTCACTTGGTCGATAGCCAAACCCAACACCACCAGATTCTAGACTCGTATAGGTGTGCGTCCCGAGGTAGATGATCAAGTCCCAAGCGAGCTGTAATCCCCGTTCTCCAACATAGGATAATCGGGATACATCATAGACATATTGGCACATAACTCCGCTGAGGTCGTCTGACGTTTCCCCATTCCCTGCCTCAATCACAGTTTTCCAGGTCGCAAATTTCCCATCGATTTCCCCCCGAATTGCATCTGCAAGAATCTTATCTGCGCCAAATTGATTGTCCAGGTAGCATCGAATGGTATCAGGAGTTTCTGCGAATAAAAATTAGAATGATCCAGAAGTTCGTGATTCAATTCTCGCTAACTCAAAATCAAACGCTCATTCACAACAAACCTGTAAAGCCACTGAAACTGTCTTTCGTAATCAGAAGGTAATGGATCGTGCAGGTTCTCGACGCCAATCTCTTCGTATATGCGGTAGGCAGAGAATCTTGCTCCTAGAAAGCGTTAGACTTGATTACTTCTGGAAAGGGCGCAATACTTTTTTGACCTGTCTCCTGTACCAGGAAGTCCTGTAGCTCTTGAATCTGAGCTCGAATGTCTCCAACATAATCATCGCCCTTTGCCTGTGGGTCTGCAAAAGGGGTTCTTTCGAGATAATCAAAACCCTCAAAATCACGACTACTATAAATACCATTGTAGTCTAAGGCCCGAGAATCCTCAAAATGACTAGCTGGCTCATCGACATCTTGGTAGTATCGGGACCTGTCGCGCTGCGATACCGTTTGATAGTGATGGCTGTATAATCGAGGGCGCTTATATGGCCGTGGAAGCTTACGGTACGGCTCTTCAATCTCGTGCGCTGCACCACCAATTCCAAAAGCCTCTTCCAACAATTGGACATTCCTGGACCTCTTGTTGGATGGCAAAGGCGGAGAGTCTGTGAGATCAATCGGGTCTTCTTTCTTGATTCGCACCATGGCAGAATATTCCTTCCGATTGGCTCTGTGATGTTGTCTTGTACTTTTGGAAAGAATCGCGAGAGTCGCTTCTGACCTTGGGAGAGGCTGATGGCGATGCGCATGGTAAGGGGCAGGAGCAACCATCAAGCTGCCCTCACCGTACATCAGGCGAGTTGCACATACTTATTTGCTGCATCTATGCCACAAGCAAAACAGAAAAATAAAGAGAAAAAATAACAGAATCTTTTTGGGAGTCCATTGACTATGTTATAGAAAGAAGGTTGATTTTCTTTGTCCATTGCAGAATCCCATCCCATGGCGATTCGGGTTGAATTGAGAGACAAGCAGAACAATCTAGATTGAACCACCAACTGGGGTTTGAACTGCGTGGACTCCTCAATCCAAAGAAAAAGAAGAAAGAGAAAAGGAATTGAAAAGGTATAGACATAGACTTGCATGTTTGAGCCATTTACCCAAACCTAGGCGAGCTGTAATAGAGATTAGCAAGTAAAAGCTCATTTGAACTGTGTTCATTCCACTTGAAGCTAGTCGATTTATGAATGAAACCAGTGCCATGGCAACTTGGATCCGGAACTCAAACATAAGCTCAAAGTTCCGAGTGCAAGTTTCTGCGCTCTTAGACTGTAGGCCTCCGTTAAATCAGCAGGCACCTAGAGATCGTTGGTACCTTCTTATTTTGTTTTATCATTAGAAGAACACGCTTCCCCTGAAGTCTTCTCAAATTATAGCTCTCAGTCTCTTAATCATAACCAAATAAGAGATATATCTTGGATGGGAATCCTGCTGTGTCGAAAGTAATAAACAAACTAGCAAGGCAGTCATTTCCCA
The DNA here is from genome assembly GCA_900184765.1 of Hymenoscyphus fraxineus. Lineage (NCBI taxonomy): Eukaryota > Fungi > Ascomycota > Leotiomycetes > Helotiales > Helotiaceae > Hymenoscyphus > Hymenoscyphus fraxineus. The sequence goes on from LT855410.1 coordinate 1,316,106, forward strand.
CAACATACTGCCAGATTCTCGAACCAATCTGGTGATGGGGAAAGAACAGAAGACTCGATTCAAACGTATCGAGAAGAAGCTTGATACAACAGCAGGAAAGACGCGGTCCAAATTAAGTTGAGAATCAGTCGTCCAACTACCCAACCGAGCCAACCCCGCATCCGAGCCGATCCCGATATCCGAACCCCCGCGCCCCCGAACAAACACCGCATGAAAACTCCTCCTAAACAAATACCCGCCACCATCTCCAGCAAAAACACAACACATACATCTTACCCGCCGCTTTCTCCCCCGAAACCTACATCGACGAACCTAAAAGAGCCTTTGTTGCACATCGCAGAGAAGCCGAGACTATCCGCCCGTCGGATAAAGATTTCCTTCCCATGGTGTGATATGTATGTTGTGGCCAGATGTCGTTGAGATGGCTGATTTCGGGGTATTGTCAGTTGAGTAATCGGATGTTTTTTTCGGATATTGGGGGTTCGCGGGTTGTGGGAATGGGTAGTTGAGGTTCGGCGGGTTAGACCTTGTTGTCGGATTCAGATTGCCGAGATGGAGAAAAGGAAAACATCAGGTGAGGTTTGGGGTGAGCTTTTGTCTGCCCATTACTCGTATCTGTTTTCAAAGCGCTTTTGTAGGCGCTTGAAAGTTTTGCCATTATCTTTCGATGGAGATTATTTGAGAGCAATTTCAATTCTTCTGTGATTCTGTAGATTTTGGACATACTTCTTTCTATAAAGATTTGAAAAAGGAGGTTTTCTGCTTATACTTTTCTTGCCTACTAAAATCTGATCTGGGTACGGAGGTAGGCGAGAAAAGTTAAGAAAAACAACCACCAGAGTATGACAAGAGACGTCGCTGGCGCCTCTATGTTTTCTTACCAACACATCCAGCTTTTTAAGCACCACTCTTCATCAACCCTCATACACTTTAGTTTGACCTATTTCGATACAACCTAATATTCAACTAAAATTTGTCATTATTTTTCTACTATGTATTTGCCCGCAAATCTGGCTCCGCCACGAATACCATTACCCACCTCTGGTGGATAATCATTCTTCTAACTTGTCCCATTCCAAGCAAGCAAGCGAACTCCTAGTCCCCTAAGCCCCTTAATCTTCACTCTCCCCTTCTAACCCTCATCACCATCCCACACATTCCAGCATTTCCATCATTCAACTCTCCATCAATACCCACGCATCATCAGCACAAACCACACCCATTCAAACTCTCCCTAACGATCAATGTAACTAGTCCTAAGCGGAAGCGGACTCGTAACAATACAAGAACACAACCCATCCAGCACCAACATAGGAATCGACAGGAAAGTCGGGAATGAGATATCTCGTTTCTTCAACTCCTCCAGCTCAGCAGAGTTAGCTGCTGGTGCTGGTGTGATTTCGGATTTCGGTGGTTGTGTGATTTGGGGTCCTGGTGGTTCAGTTCTGGGAGCCCGATGGTGGGCAGTGTGGATCCAGGTTATAGGGCCAAGGAGCTCAGAACAGTAGGCGATGGCGTCGAAGGGTTGGGTGCTGTGTGAGGATGGTTAGTAGGTATTACACTTCTGTGTGTATCTGGTATAGGGTGAGGTGCGTACGGATGGAGAAGGCGGTTTATGTTGGCAGTTTCTGTGGCGCAGACTGGGTTTTTGTTAGGTCTGTATATGAAAGATCCACTGCTCTACATACAACCAGGTGTGGTCCATCTCTTGTCCATAGCAAGAGTGGGCATTGCTGCTAGCAAGAGCGTGATAAGAGAGAGTATCAGTGTCATGATGCTATGATAATGATTTGTATCAAGGATAGGTTATGGAAGTTTCTTAAATCATTTAACCCTTAAAGCAAGGCATGTACCTATATTTGAATGTTAAATACCTTGATACAACGCTAGTAAGCTACCAGGCTACTAGCAAGTGAATAACATCATCACGAATCAAGCGGCAGTGTAGCTGAGCCACATAATTACCCAAGCCTTGCGATCGTATGATGTGAAGTCATTATTCTCATTCATCCTCTCTGTTATTCACCATTCAATCATACACCAGGTTATTCCCCCAATTTCCCCAAAAAAACACCAATTACTCAAGCTATATACCATAATTTCCCCCGATTAATCACATCAACTCTTCCTAGGCACATAGTAAAACATCTTCCCAAAGCGTAAGCTACTGTAAGTAATGACCACCATACCTCTCCCATCCAACCCCTACAATAATCCGATCTCTTTTATAAAATGCCAATTTACTCATTAGATATCACCGCTTTGAAGTGAACTTGGTGCTTTCACTTGAATGAAAGTCAAGGAGTGGATAAAATTTGCTTGGTATTTTCAAAGGGAAATTGATTAGGGAATGTTAGTAGGTATTTTGCGTTTGTTGGTTCTGTGATGGCTTGGGGGAGATCGGAAAATGCTATTGTGAGTGATGAAGTAGATGTGTATTTGGTTTGTTGATTGTAGCGACATGGGGATCTCCGTTTGAGTTAGGAGTCTCGCTTAGCGGGTTCTCTCGATTACCACCTGGTGCACCCACCTACCTTATCATGCTTGTGAAGTGCAAAAAGAAATTCCCAGCCAAGAGTCTTTACACGATTTCTTATAGAGAAAGCAACCACAGAGACTTTTGACGTGCCATTCCGCCAAGGTATATCCAAGTGTTGAACTTTTTGATTTTTTTCTTTAAATACGTTTTAATGCCGAGGTTGATTCGTTCTTCGCCGTCTCCCAAGACCATACATACACACACTCTCTCCACAAGAGTCCGCGTCAAAAAAACAAGATGAGAAAACATCCTCATCTACGGCTCACCAGGCCAAACATCATCCGCAATACTCCTCACCAACTTCAACTTATTCTTCATATCCTCCCAGCCCAAAAGATTGCCCTCCTCATGACTCGCAAATCCACACTGAGGACTGACACCCATTCGGCTCAACGCCTCCTTTCGATCCGTGCCAGCACCCTTCGCGATCACATCCGCAGCATCAAAGATCCGCTCCTTCATCTTCTCCTTATCTTCCAGCTCGGGGAATTTACTGGTGATGACACCAAGGATGACGTTTTTGTGGGCGGGGAGGTGGAGGAGAGGTTCAAAACCGCCTGCGCGGGGGGTGTCGTACTCGAGGTAGTAGGTTGCGACGTTGAGGTTTTGGAAGAGCTTGGTGGCGATGCGATCGTATCCTCCCTCGGAGAAGTGACGGGAGCCCATGAAGTTCCCGCGACAGATGTGCAGGCCGAAGTGGATCTTGGAGGTGTGGGCGGCGATGGAGTCGTTGTAGCATTGGATGTAGGAGTCGAGGGTTTCTTCGGCGGTTTTGGTGTTGGATTTGTCTTCGATCCAGCCGGAAAGCATCTTCTCGGAGCAGAAGTCTGAGGTTTTTGTAAGTGAAAGGTTCGGAACAAATATGCGATGATTAATACGGGAATAGGAAACGGATTCTTACAAGCAAAGTTAGGATCGTCAAATTGCACATTTCTCACACCAGCCTCATACAAAATATCCAGCTCAACACTAACCGCCTTCGCGATATCGGCAAAGTACTCCTCATCATTCTTGTAAACCTCCTTAGGATACGCCTTTCCATCCTTATATCTAAGATGATACCAAGGAGGAGCAATCATCGTCAACTTAATCTCACCCCACTTCTCCTTAGGAGTCAGGGTCTTGAGATACTCGAATTGATCAATCAAGGTGCTTTTACCCTTGTGGCTAATCTTGGAGGTGCAGAGACATGATTGTCCAGGTTTATGACCTTTCTCGATGAAGCCTGCGATATCTGGGACGTAAGGACGGAAGAGATCCATGGATGGTTGACGAATTTCCGTCATGCCTTCGAGTTCTTCGAAGAAGTTTCCCCAGAAGACTGCGCGTCTGTATTTTCGTCAGTCTCGGCTCATCGCAAACTCCATTCACACCCTTTCAAACCAAACACCTCAATCCGAGAACAAATTTATAAAAAGGGCTACATACCGATACTCTCCATCAGTAATAGCACTAAACTTCGCCTCCTTCTGCACCTCAACAACCGCATTGATAGCTTCATTCTCCGCCTTCGTCAACTCCTCCTGTCCTATCTCCTTGCTCTCAAAAGCCGCTCTTTGCTTCAAGAAGTCCTTAGGACGAAGCAGGGAGCCCAAGTGTTCGGCTCGGAAAGGAGGGTTGCGATGAACGGTCGACATGATGTTGTTTTGTTTTGCCTTGCTTGCTTGATTATGCAAAGGAATCAAGTTGGCTTTTTGGTTACAGTTTGGACAGGAGATGGAGATTTGGAGAGGGGTAATTTGATTTGAAAGTGGGTTGTTGGATAAGGTTGCCCCGCTTGATAGTTGCTACAGTAGTCAGTCAATGCCCCCCGCACTTATTCAGTTCCAGAATTCCACTTGGACCATCTGATTGGGATGGCGGTTCAACGTTCACTGGCGAGAGGCAGTGGGGTTGAGTGAACTAGATTGGATTGAGTAAGTAGCTTGTCATAGAAACGACCTTCGTTAGTCTGGAGGATGTATGGACGAATTCTGATTTGCAGTTTCTTACGAGCCTCGACATCGAGCCCCACAGTTTATAATTCGGGCGTGCAGAAGTCCCCCTCGGAGATCTTGATGGGATTAACCACGATGCAGGTCCACGAAAGTTTGAATCCGAAGGTTCTACACTTGAAAACTTCAGGTTTGTTTCATCAACTCTTTTGAGGAGTTCTTGTATATCTTCTTACTTACTAACGAATGAGATCGGATGTATTTGAAAATATATACTAGTACCGTAGCTGTGGGGCCTTGGATCTGTGGGGCTGTGAGAATGTTGTCAACTTCTCAGATTCAAGGAAGAGAAAGAGCAAGGGAATGAAAGAACATAGAAAAACGTGATATCATTTTTGTACAGTATTAATATGCTAATGTATGTTTCCTACTCCCCCTCGATCTAAGATAAGAATATTTCAAACGACTGAACAAACACCAAGGTATCCCAAAAGCACGAGCAAGGCCTTCCCAACGCCGTTCCAAAATGCCAAAGCCGCATGAAAGAACTTTTATACATGTTCGTCACCCTGTGTATGTTCTTGGCTGCTGCTGATGGGTTAAGCAGACCCGGCATGCCAATTCAATACCATAACGGTATCTTTGACACCTTCACCACCTTCCTTGAAATATACCTGTCTCACAACATCTTTCACCTTTTGACCTTCTGCGTCACTATCGACTAACACACTATCCAATAACTTGTATCCGATTTTGACATCGTCTGGAAGTTTATCTCGGACGGGATGAAGCGAGTGAAGAACATTGATATCGTCTCCCCAAGTATGTTCCATTGCTTGGAGATCAATTTTGTCCACTGACCCGCCTACACCAGTACCCAAAACACCTCCAGGTTTCTTTCCAGAAATTTGGCCTTGTGGGTATTGTGCTATCGAGAAGCCGTTGCTTAGTATAAATTCGTTTTTGAACTGCCATCGCTGCAAGAAGCAGTTGTCGCAGATGTTTGCAACCAGATGCATCTTCTCCATCTCGAGCTTATATCCTGCAGCACTTCCTTCTTTCCAATGATGTAGCGAAAGCATTTCTCTCCCCGACTCATAAAACCCCGAGAGATCCCCATGCATATCCACCTGATGTAACCCTGCAATATGTGTGAGTTTCGTGGTTGAATGATCGTATACACAGTCCATCACACTGATATCTCCTGCGCTGGTCCTCAGATGTGATTTGCACCATGGAGTAAATTCGTCCACCACCTTCGCAAGAGGTGTTGAGAGTAAAATTCCGGCACCACCAAAACCCATCAGTCCATAGTGGTTCACTGCCCACCAGTCCTCACTTAACGATCCAATATATTGCTGTTTTTTTGGGTCGTGGTCCTTGAGCATTGCCACCAGGTCGTACATACTCGGGAAGAATGTATCATCGTCTATGCACACCACCCAGTCCGTCTTTTCAGTCCTGGCTTGATACATGACACTGACCAAGGAGAAATATCGCTGAGGGAAGTTGTCTGTAGGGCTCACAGGATGCATGACTGTGACATTCATGCCCTGGTCCAAAAACTCCTTTTCCAAAGCTTTCATCGCTGCGTCGTCTGCCGGCGTCTCCTCGTTTTCAATGACGATTGCAAATAGCCTTGCATTTGTATTCGGAAGCCATCGAGCAAGATGCTTGACTGTACTCTTGAGGCGACCCATGGTAGTTTGCATTCCAAAAATCATATTCGAAGCATCTTGCGGCGGCACCGCGACTCGAGAGACGTTGAGCGAGAGAGGAGGGAGGCATTTTGAATTCCTGAGTGTCTGCGATTGGGACAAATCGACGGTACTGAAATCTGCAAGAAGGGGCTCGTTGATGACGGTCAGGGGTGGACGTTGGCTCTCTGGATCTGGAACGGCAATGATGTCGCGCGAGACGTAGTTTATTGGGTAGGAGAAGGAATACGGTTCGAGCCAGCCAAGGTGTTCTTCACATGGTGCCTTGGGACCAGCAGGTCGTAGGAAGTGTTCGACCTTTTCTATATGCGGCTTGAGTTGCGATCCCTCCTTCACTCCATAGCGGCCTGTAAAGAGGATTCCAAAAAGGACGGTAAGAAAAACAGCAAGCAGAAGAGGCCGCCGTCGAACCATGATCATGCTGTGCCTACATATAGTCTAACCAAACAATAGGAAAAGAGATGCAATGATGGTGGAGCAAGAGGGAGTGAGGATGTCGAGGTCGAAGAAGGGGGGATTTCACCCGATTTCACGACCGGGTTTTCCGTACTCGGCGCATCAGCCTCGATGACCCTCGACTCTGCATGGTGATGCTGTCCTGTGCCGTAGCACCCACGACACACTCTCTCTATATATACACACATGTATATATGCGTACATTACTTATATAAAACAATAATGGAAGAGTGTACCTAACATACGAGGAAGCAGAATCTAACTCCCCTCTCCCCTCTCCCCTCTCCCCTACTCGAGTACGAGGACAGGTATCGTGTTGATTATGATGGGCTGATTGACAGGCCTAGGCCCACTGGACCCCAGACGGAAGTGGGAGGGTTGAATTCAGACTACGGAGTAGGGACATGGTCATCCTAATTTAAAGCGGGCCTCGCGAGCACAGACGCCTGCGGCTGCTCTGCCAACTCGTTCCTCGTTGTTGAGGCCTGAGGGCTCTTAGTAAGAATAGGAAATGGTTATAAGTGTAAAATAGTGAATTCCAAGCGTCCTTCGGGACTGGGTAACTGGGTAGAGTATGACATAACACTTTATCTATATACTGAAGTATTCTTCTGCCAAGGTTCTCCTCGGTAGAAGAATTCACTGTCGCACCTTTACTGTCGTATCCTCGCTGTCGCTCTCTCTATTAATTCGCGCCTCGCACATTAGGTTTAGGGCAAGGGCTACAGGTTAGGGTTAGCGGAATATAAACTACTTAATATCGCGTCGCCTTTTTTGATTATTTTAGAAAATGCTAAAATTATATACATATTTCTAGTATACCTTAACGCGTTAAGGTACCTATAAATGTCGAGGTCTTAGTACTTATATTTTGATATAGCTACCTCGCTACTCTGGCGTCTAGGAAGCGGCGTACCCGCTTCCCCTATTCGCTTACAGTCCCTTCGCAACAGTAGGCAGAAACAAGGGTTTTATGCAAATGGTGGCACTTTTAGCTTAATATATAGTCCTAGGGTGTTACGCCACTTTTCTGCTTTTTAACCCTAACCCTAAGGCCAAATGATTTAAGTATGAAGCTGAAAAGTGCCCTGTTAAGCCATCTAATAGTAGAAATCAAAAAATAAACTACGAAAATGCACAAAACTGCAAAAAGGGGTCTGAATTCGCATAAAAAGATCATGCTAATTAAGTTAAGGGGCTGTACGTAGTCTAAAGGCATTTTAATGGAATCTAAAAGCATTTGAACGAGACCCATAGGTTTGGAGGCTCGGTAGGTACCTGGGGCTCGCTGGGGGTTAAGACCCCAACGAGTATACGGCAAGAGCCTTCCCCTATCGGATGATTCTCGGGTAATCTCCGAGGCACTGGTACCACCAGTACCTAGGTACTCCATGCACGCATCCATCGAGCCTTGGGGATCCGATATCAGACTCCGCTTTCATCACCATTCCAGCATATTTACGAGCAACGAGCATTCGGGAACTGCAAGCCATCAGCTATGGGTGGTTTTTGATTCCACTTGATATCTCCTCACATCAAACCATTCAACCATCTTTACTTCCCGCCATGTCTTCAGCTCCACAGCAAATACCGGGAGCCTCCCGCTCCGTTCAGCCTCATCATACGCCTTTGGAAGAGCAATTAGGAAGAAGCGCCATGTCAGAAACATCAGAGGACACAACGCATGAGGATGAGCAGGGCGTGGCGCTGGATTCCTGGGTCAACTATTCCAACCAACTACATGCATCGCCAGCTTCTCCTTCAACGCCTGACGCGCCAGAAGTCGAACCTAAAAAATGCTGGATCTGCCAAATGGACGAGACAGAGGATGAACCAGGCACAGTATGGAAGAAAGCATGCCCGTGTTCTCTAGACGCCCACGATGAATGCCTGCTCGAGTGGATCGCAGACGAGGAAAGACCAAAGACGGGAGAAATCGCGTCGCCTCATAAGATCCTATGTCCTGTTTGTAAGGCAGAGATCAAGATCCAGCGACCTCAAGATCCTATTGTCAACTTCTTCGATAGGACTCAAGCGATGGCGAGGAGACTCATAATACCAACCGCTCTTAGTGCCGTTTTCGGATGCGGCTATGCCGGCTTATTCGTCTATGGAGTAAATACAATATATGTTGTTTTTGGACATGAGGATGCGGCGAAGATACTGTTAAATATGGGGGAGGATGCTGGTCTTGCGGTTCCACGTCCTAAAAGTCCATTGAATGCCTTGTGGAATCTCATGACTGGCACAGATCCGTTTTTCCCTCATCTGTACGGGCCATTAAGACATTGGAAACCATGGGCTACTATACCTTTGATTGGCCCAGCGATAGTACTGTCAAGGACTAAATTATCAGATTTTGTCTTTCCTCTTATGATTTCAATTGTACGTTAAATTCTCTTCATCCTTGTACTCTCAAACTGACGTTACTTTTCAGTATTTTATCAATCCCTCACATCGCGACATCTATCATTGGCCCCCTTCGCCGGGTCTGACATTCGCAACCCTGCCATATATTCGAACAGCGTACAATGAGTTTTATCGTTACTCATTCGCTGCTTTGGAAAGGAAATGGGATTTAGCCGTCCAAAGAAAACCTCGCGAGGGCGAAACGGCAGAAGAAATACGTCAGCAAGTGGAAGATGACAATGACCGTGCTATTTTCGAGCTCGAAATTGTGGATGAAGCTGAAGAAGTACCTCCTGGACCGGGGGCAGATGTAAATTGGCAAGGGCGAATTCCTGGAGCTGCTGGGAATCAGAACGCACCAGTTGCCGGTGGACAAGGCGATGGCGCTGCCGACGAAGGCGATGAACGCCCTGGCAATCGACAAGTTTGGGGGCTGCAACGTAATTGGTCTATTGCACAAGCGGCCATCAAGATTACTGGTGCGCTAGCTTTCCCAGCTATTTCCTCGATGATGGGGAATTTGCTAGAGATTTTCTTGCCTGCAAAAATGGTTGGGCAACGCGCCCTTCGGTTCCGGTATGGTCCAACTGGGTTCTTGCATTCGAAATGGGGTAGGACTGTTGCTGGTGGGTGTCTCTTTGTGTTATTGAAGGACGCAGTGACGTTGTATTGCAAGTGGAAGAAGGCGCAAATCTTCGACAAGAAGAAGATAATAGATTATGTTCCTCCGACGAATAGGAGGCGTAATTGAAATAAGAGGCAATTGCAAATGTACTTTTGGGTGGCAGAGCGTCACATGGGTGTAATAAAGCATATATCGGAGTTATTTGGGGACTTGGATGCATGCTTTGGACTGCGGTCATTGCGTAAGCGTCGAGCGGTTTATGATTATGAATATGAGTAAATGTATACTGAACCGGCAAGTAGCAATTTTGTATTTTTGTGTTACTGAATACTTACCTGGTGATTTGTTGCTACGCAGTAGAAGAAAATACGTGTCAATATTTCATGTATGTATCGCTGCATATTCTGTGGCTCTGTTTTCGCAGCATTTCAGGTACGGATTTAAGTAGTCCTTCGCATTCATAGCTCAAAAAACCTGTTTGTACATGATCTGACTTCTGATTACAGGTGAGAGAAACGTCGAATCCCGTCTTCTCCACTCATGAGCCCGCTGCCCTATTGTGCAATGATTCTATGTCTCCAGGTCCACGCTTGACTCAACTCCACTCTAATCTCACCAAGCTTTCAAAACTCCTTATTCATCATCACCCTCCTCCTCTGTCACCAAAAATCTCTCCACGCCCTCCCCGCCCCCCAGACCTTTCTGTCCCAACAACATCCCCAACACGCCCATTGCCGCGCCGCCAAAAAGTCTCTCCAAAAACACCTCTCGTACCTGCTCTTTCCCAAGTAACAAATACACATCCGCCAAATCCTCCAACGCCTTCTCCCTCAACACACTCCCCGCCATCTCCTTCCCAAACGCGTACGTAGCCAATCCCTCCCACTCCGTGATGCAATCCTCCAGGCTTCCCTTGAACTCGTATTTCACGAGCTCTTTGACGACTTTATTCTGCAAAGCGGGGAGCTTTAGATGGACCGCCATGGTGTGGAGTTTGTAGAGTGTTAATTGTGATAGCTCATCCGGTTCTTGGTCTGGAGTGTTGGGTTCTTGGGATGGTGGGGATGCTGGGTTGGAAGGGGGAGGGGCGGGGAGGATCTTTTGTGTGTAGAGGTAGTTTACTATGATGCTGAAGAGGGTGCTGTCTAGGTTGGGCAGTTTCATGGTTTGGGTGCGGGTCTCGACGAGTGAGGGGTTGTTGGATGCCTGTCGGAAGAAGGAGGAGGTATGGGTGAGGAGGGATGTGTGCAAGGTGAAGGTTTGTTGGTGAGGTGGTTGTCCAGTTAGGATTGTTGTGAAGGTTTGAGGTCCGCTGGAGTTGGTGGCTGTTAGTTCTGGGATCTTGGAGGGAAGAGAGAGTGGAATTAGGTAAAGGGACTGGAAGAAATGACTTACCAGAAGTTCAAGGGCTTTCTCTTTTGCTTCAACTTTCGCTTGGGTGTTCGTTCGCGCTCAGGCTTGGGCTGAGGCTGGGATACGTGCGATGGTGATACTTCAGATCTCTCATCTGAGGCGAATGGCGTACTTCCATCCCTTCCTGGTAAACTAGAAGTAGGAGATTTTTCGAAAGTCGATTCATTCCATACAGTTTGTCGGGAAGGCTTCGATGAGACCATGGCTGCAAGTGTTGGAGAACTCAGTGGCTGGTTGATGCCCTTGCTTTCTTCCTCAGGAATACGGACTTCTCTGAGCGGGGAACTTTTCTGTTGTTGGTCCATTTTCTGGGATTGTTATCTGGATTTCTGGTGGATCTATGCGGGTGGGTGTGTTAGTGTTATACTCTAGGTGACAGTATTTGTGGGTGAATTGGGATTCCTATGCTGATATATGGCAGGTACTGTAAGATTTCCCTTTATTGAAGGCTGGATCTTATCCTAAGACTGCTTCTTTACAGATGTTTGAGGTCAGGTACTTAGCGAGTACACAGTTTCCAAACTTCCATCGTGAATTCGAAGCTTCGAGAAATTATAAAGGGCCTGTGAATTCATTCAAGCCAATGGGAAAAGAACACAACAAATACAGTATATGTGCCTTGTTTCTTACATTGTCTTCACTCAACCTATTTGAATCTAGAACGGACATTCCTTTTGGAGATTCGTCTTGCCCTTGTACGTCAACCTTAACCCACCATCTCGCATATATTCATCTTCTGTCAACCCATGTCTCAAATCCTTCAAATACTTGCTAAACTTTCCACTTACTCGAATAACATGTTGCAAATGCGTGTAGGAAAGAGCTGTCTCTTTGAACTGTGCTAGCTGTCTTGCTGTGGTTATGGCATTCCTTATTTCTCTTCCATTCATTTCCACTGGGGCGAGGTCATCAAGGTGGTCTATTATATCGTCAAAATCCATAACTGGATTATCAAAGGTCTTGATACGAGTGAGTAGATTGCGCCAAATCTTTCGGCGTTGACTGGGTCCGAGGTTTTCATAATGAAGAGCTAATTGAAGTCTGGACTTGAACGCTTCGTCGAACGTTCCAACTCGATTTGAGGTGAGGATCAGGATCCCGTCGTGATATTCTAACTCGCGAAGGAAAACAGACACTAGCGCGTTTCTGTTCAGATCTTTCATATCTCGTTCCTCTAGGAAAACGTCTGCCTCATCCAGTAGCACAACCATAAAGCTATCAGTGATATTCGACTTTCAATTGGGGAATCAACATACCGCAATCCCACGTTTTTCCAAGATGAAAAGAGGCTTTCAATCTTTTTTCCACTACTTCAGCTGATGTACCTACGTCACCACAAGTCACCCGAAGTAAAGGCTTTTCTGCAAACTCTGCCACTCCTTCAGCAGTAAAAGTTTTTCCAGTCCCTGGTCCGCCATGAAGAAGTAGGATGAGACCGTTGCCTTTACCTTGAATCACATCTGTGGATTCTTGCACAGCAAGCTGTTTCATCACAAGTGCTTGAACAAGCTCTTTCGTTTCTTCGTCAACCACAAGGTCTTTGAAAGCCTGTTTGTTCCAGACGACATCTGATATTTGGTCCACGTGCAAGTTGGCTACATCGCGTTAGTGTATTGAGAACTGAAAAGACGGAGATTGGCTTTAAGCTCTTACACCATTGTTTCCGTAACAAACTATATCCAGGTATTACAGGTGGAAACAATAGTAGAGCTTCCCCCAGCGGTGGTTTGTCGTTTTCCATATCTCCGTTATCAAGGCTGGATGAAAGTTTCAACTTGCTAACGGTTGAATGTGGATGCATTTCTTTATACGTCCCAATATCTACCATGTGTCGTTCACTAGACTTGTAGCGACTTAGCTAAAGCAACGTACCGATTTGTGAATATCTCTTACCGGGTCTATTTCCCCATCTTTACTATTGTTGTAATTCACGAACTTTTGGTAACGAAGAGACCAAAACGTTCTTCCCCGCTTTTGAAGTGTTTCATAGAAGCCTGCTGAAGCATATCGAATTGGAATAACGTCTAGTTGGTCGATGTGGAGTATTTCGTCGGCAGATTCCGCTGTCATATTCAAGAAAAGATGTTCTCGAGACATGCTGAAATTCCCGTCGAATTTCCAACACCATACAGGTACAATCCAGCTGCGATTAACCTTCCCTCGCGCACGCTCAGTATATTTACCGCCCTTCTTCCTCGTAAAATGGTCACGTTCATGAGACTCTTGGAATTCTTCTTGTTGTTCACGACTTTCCGCAGCCCAGTCAGTAGCAAGATAAGCTTGAGTCATTGCGCCCATACAACGAACGAGCACGTCTCCTGGCCGAATGAGATATTTGAAAAGAGTTTGTGAAACAAAGCCCTTTTCAGCTAGCGACTTCGCTGAGTCGTACTCAAATCCATGACTTTCTTCGATATGTTGTTGCAGTTGTTTCATTAAACGACGGCTGACAGGATCGAGCTCTGGCAGTATTTCTGGTATGTAGGGTGCACAATAATACATGAAAAGGTAAGGAGCATCAATCTCTCTTCGTGGGTGGAAATTTGGAAAGAACTTTTCGAATTCCGGTACACGTTCAACAAACTCTTCCACTGCTTCAACCATGGTGTCAGTGATGAATGAGAGAGTCTGTTTCCTTGGGACAGGCCTCTTGAAAGCTCCATCTTCGGTTTCGACTTCCCTGAGATTTGATGGCGCTCTAGGAACATAATCTTTAAATATTGCAAATGCTATATCTGGGTGCTGATCCAGATAATACTGTAGGTTTCGTATTGGGTTGTTTTTTTGCAGAATTGGTGCGTAATCTCCAGGAACCCACTGTGGTTCGTCTAGGTAGTATGTTTGGTCGATATAATGAAATATCTTGTAGGTTGATGCAGGCTGTGCAGATTGGAAAAACGGTCCGTTACTCTGGTATTCTTCTCTCAAGCGCTCGTTCTCGCGCCTCAGTTCTTCAAGTTCTTCCATGACGTCAATTCTTTGATTATCTGAAGGACGAGGAACCGCCGAAATCTCTTGTCTTCTTGAATCTTGCCGAGTCTTGTGATTTGAACGTTGGTTCTGGCGGATGGCGATTCGGTGCACCTCTTGGTCATCGTCAGATTGGGACATATCGGTTCCCCATCCGTTTCTGTAACGCCTCTGCCTTTCGACATACACCTCACGCCTCGGACGACGTTCCACGGTGGCACGCGGATGATCAAAATCGTCACTATGGGTGACATCTCGTCCTGTCGAAAGCGGCCTCGGAGTGGGTCGGGGAATAATGGCTCTTCGTTCAACTATTCGAGCACGATGAGGAATATGTAGATCATCTTCGGGATACAATTCGGCACGAGCCCTTCCAGACAACTGCGTGGAAGTTAAATCCGAAGATCAATCTCGCTCTGAGCAATATAGGGATACTCATTACTCACGTCGACTTTTGGGTAGATTGCGTCTGAGCTAGATGCACTGTCACTTTCTATACTAGGGGCAATCGCGCTAATCTCTTGATTTTCTGATGCCTTGTCTCTTGAGAGAGCGTAGGTTTCCTTAAGGGTGTTCAAATGCCCTTTTTCTTCAGTCCGCTGTGTCCTCGCGAATTCCACATCATTGAAGTCTCCTAAGGCTGGCGGAGGAGGGGGAGGAATGGCAGACATTGAGATTATATGTTTAATGTTTATCGTTTATTCAAGGTGCAGTTTGTTGGTCGATAGCTCCGGTGGAAGAAGATAACAAGGCTGAAGTAAATCCGCCTACAGGAGATGACCAGAGCTAATGCAGGCTTCATGCAATGCCCTCACCGAGAAAAGAGCGGGGCTCGATTTCGTGCGACACAAGGACTCAACCATCCTTCCTTGACCCCGCTCAACTTGAGTATCTCCACAAGGTATCTAATCCTCAAGGGTCCAAAGCTTATGGTATGATGCAGTCTGCGAAAGATTGGTATGAAGGAATTGACGATGATAGGTATATCACGCCTTGCACTTTCAAGATTTCCATCATGAGTCGGCTGACCAAACAGGCATCTGGATATTGCGCAAGCAGCTTTCCGAAGCGCATTGGATATATTTGGAACCAGCATTACCGAAGATACTCGAAAGAAAGACATCGCCAAAACAGTTACGTCGATTGATGTACTGGAAGAAGTGGTTCAAAACACAAAATCAAAATATGAAAGTCGGCACAAGGGAAGTAAAGCCCAAAAGTGGTTGATAAGAATATCGCACCGGATTCGCTTCTATGGGAACATTGGAGATGTACTCGTGCAACAACACCCTGAATATGTAAGCCTGGCTTGGGGTGCGTTCAAGTTGCTCTTCATTGTATGTAGTCCCAAATTCACTCCACCAATCTCGCTAAATCGACAAAAGCTTGTCGAAAATCAGGAGAAATTGGTCACCACTTTGGCGAAAGGGCTCAGTCAAATTGCAGACTCTCTCCCAAAAATTGAACTATCAACCATCCTGTACCCGACTCTGAGAATGAAAAGGGCTGTTGCTCAATTGTATGCTCATATAATCAACTTCCTTATACGAGCGAAAGACTGGTACGAGGAGAGCAAGTTACGCCATATGATCAACGCATTCGCGAGACCAGCAAAGCTACGCTACGATGATATAATTAAGGAAATTGAGTCTTGTACAAAGGAAATTGACCAACTTTCCACAGCCAGTGCCCGAGCTGAGCAACGTGATATTCATCTCGAGTTACGAGAGTTAAGTCGAAGACAAAAAGAGGCAGAATGGCGAAAAGACGAGCGGGATCGGAAAGCAGAAGAAGATTCCACTAAAGTGTTGCTAGAAATACGTCAACTTTGCATTTGTAAGTTCTTGAATAGTACCATGAGAATCTTTAAGAAATTCTCTGATTGGATCTACAGCAGCACAATCTCTTCAGTCCGCGGGCTCTGTTGATACCAACCAACGACTTTCAGACATCCAGCTCAACTTAATTATGGACCATTTAGCAAAACCACACACTTTAGATCCACTCAAGTCGCTGCAGCTCTGCTATAATGCTTATGCTATGTCCACCATGAAAAGCAAAAGAAAGGCCTTCCCAGATGTCCCTTTCTGGTTTCATCCAAAATTCGCACACTGGAAGTCGCCGGATGGTTCAGCACTCATCATGGTCAAGGGAGACTACAAAACACGTCAAATGACTCAAGAATTTGCTGTCAACGTAGTAAATCTGCTGCGACGAGCTGAAATTCCCGTTGTGTGGGTTCTAAAATCCCCACGAGAAAGTAGTAGCACCGTTGCATTATGCGCCGTGGATTTGGTCAAAAGTTTGATCTGCCAAATATTGGGTCTTAACATCTCTTTACATACCGAGCGACAAATGTCGCTCAGTTGCGCACAATTCCGTGCAGCAGAAACGCTTTCCCAATGGTTCAACCTTTTAGGCATGGTACTAGAGCAGGTTCCACTCCTGTACATTATTTTAGACATCGAGGCCGTAGGCGCTTCCTACAGTAGAAATACAGAGGAGTTTTCCTGGCTCAGTTGCTTCAGTAGCATGCTGCAAAAACTTCTGAAGCAGCAGCCAAAAATGAAGTTGAAGATTCTGCTGGTTAGTTATGGATCGGCATCACTTCAAGAACCGAGGCTCTCATTCTACCAAGACCTTGTTGTTTCAACACGACAATCAATACATGGACTTTCTCAGAGGCGGAAAATGGAACACATGAAGTCCCGACGGATAATTAGCCGAGCTGAATGAAGGGTGCAATGCCCGCCATTTATATTTGGCGACCGAAGCTAAATTTTGCCAGATTCGCGGTGATACATCAAGTCAGATACGTTATTAAGATTGACAAAGCTATCTTTAGAAGGAGGGGGCCAAAAGGTTAAGAAGCAGCGGAAGAGTGTCGCGTGGTTTTGTCTAGATTGTTCTGGTCCCTCTGGTCTCTTCGGATGCAGTGCGAGTCGCCAAAGGCAGGCCATTCCAAAAAGCGCGCACTCTCTGATGGTTATTTTGCATCCATAATCTGGCCTTTTGGCAACTTCTTGCTTTTTGCTAAATTCAGTCGCAAGTTTGAAATAAACAAGTGACACAAGCTATGTGGTCTATTTCTGGAAGGTGTGGGGGCAAGGAGCTCGTGACGCCGCATGCAGTACTGTTTCTCATATCGTCATGCAGTACACCTGTGCGAGTCGCCCAAACGATATGACCGATTGGAATGACTATCCTAACCTGAATATCTCAGGTTCGATAGCCCCAAACCTTCAAGGAATCAAGGCAACTTGAAGTGTTCGCTCTTGCAGATCTAATCAAAACGTGCATGGTCAATTAGAAATAGTATCCATAGAGACCGAGAGTTACTCAACAAGATATCTGATTGATAACCACATCTCAGAAACATTGTTTGTTACCCGGATAGGGAAGTCTTCTTTCTGAATACCTTTCTTTCTCGCAGGTAAGGATTCGAGGATTACGTTCTTCGTAGTCATTATACGTCAACCACATCGAGCCATGGTACCAGCATTTGGCTTTTCCGTAGGAGATTTTATTCAATTAGTCGGTGAGTGATTACGTCATTAGACGTACTCATTAATATTTTGAGTAGACCTCTGCACGAGGATATCAAAAGCCTTAAGAAATACAGCCTTTGTCGCGTCATCGGAATTTCAACATGTGATGCTCGAGTTAGGTGCTCTCCAAAAGATACTCTCACAACTCGCTGCACTCACACCAAACGAGCACAACATCCATCATGTCAATGCCATTCGTGGGATGGCGCTCGCATGTCAGGTCCCATTGCAGGAGTTCCTCGTCAAAATTGAACACTATGAAAACCCCCTGGGACTTTGGGCAAGGACCTCGCTAAACGTAGCGGCAAAGAAAGCAAAATGGGCTGTGTTTGTTGCCGAAGATATGGTGAAGTTTCGGGCTTTAATATCGGCAAAAACCATTAGCATCAATCTACTCCTTTGCCTCCAAATTTCGGAGACAATTTCTGCCCAGGATAGATGAGCCGAAAGCGACACAATCAACTGATGATGAGCATTGAGATACATCGTTCGAAAATCGACTCACTTTCGAAAGAATCCAGAGAAATGAGAGATGATATAATCCATTCACAAAGATCTACAAATCGAAAAATCAGTGAGCTAAAAGGCGATATCGAATCCAAGCTTGAAAAGGTATCCGAGAACACAACGAGACTTGCACGAAGTTATAACTCAATGAATCTTCTCCTGTCCTCATCCCGTGCTTCTTTCTTCTATCTTCGAGTACTGCCGGCACAGGTCTTGAACTTTCTTCGCACCTTTCCAGCTGAAATCCGCGCTTTGCTGGAAAAGATTTTACGGGCAAATATGCAAATGTATGCGACACTGGTTAGGATCCAAACCCAGCTGGCTTCATCACCGCGATTTCCTGGCACGGAGAACATCGTCTTTGAGGATGGTCTGGGTGTTGTGAGGGAGTTACCTTATGGATGGTTTAAACATTGGGAGGTGAGCCACTACGATGGTCTTCGGTGAGTAGTAAGACTTACACTGACATATTACCAGACCTTCAGTGGTCTCCTTCAAGTAGAGTTTAAAGACACGCCAGGAAGAAATAAAATCATGAGGGGCGAATACTATCTAACAAGCTCTCGATGGCCCAGTACAGCGATCCAGCCAGAAAATTGGCAGGTTTCTATTTACCCTGGAGTCAGAATCACAATGCACATATTAATGATAAATGAGGTTTATGGATATGTCTGCCCACGCCCTGGATGTGGGCAGATTTTGCGTTTCCGACCGGATAAATTGACAAGTACTAATTGGTATGAACATCTCTCTTATTGTGTGTTTCGTATAATACTAAATTACGCTGCAGCGAATGGTGTGGTTCAAACTGTACTATATTTGCACCTGCGAACAGCCACCCCCGCAAGCGCTTAGTCGAGAATGCTCTTAGTAAGGTCCTCGAAATTCAAGTCAAAGTAGAAGAAGAGCTCAAACTACTGGGCTTTTGGGAGATTTTCTCAGCGTATCTTGATAAGGTCGATTGGACACCGCGATGTTTTGCGACGAGGATAGAGGCCGAAGCAGAATGTTCTACAAGATTTTGCAGGCATACTCTATCAGAACATTCTTCCGACGGGCTGGAAATCTTTCCTGAAACCTTTCCTTTAATCACACAGCTCAGTCATTTATTGTCACAGCCCGGGCACTTCCCCGGGCTTGTCGCTCTTTTTCGAACCGTGGATACGTTCTGGAACATGGCATATTTGCGCAAGGAAGAAGGGAAAGAGATTGAATTTTACCGAAACTTGGGTGTCCATTCTACTGGGAAAAGTCACAATGACTTGTTGTTGGCCACCGACGGACTCGCTCTTCGGCTCGGCTTCGCGGTCTTCAGGGAAAAGGCATTGAGCTCTGCCCATTTGGATAAACCAGTCTCTCTCATTGACTGGCTTCATCGAATCTGGAATGGTGAGGTGAGAATTGAAGCTAATAATATTGCAGCAGAAGGTTTGTGTCCCTATACTTTCCTCTCACCTATCCTCTTTTAGAATTGAAGTTTGACACATAATAGGAAAAGCTGGCTGTGAATGATGTTGGGGAGTCTAAGAATACAAACGAGCAAAGATTTTCCGAGACCAAATGAGCACCTCGAAGATTTCATACATACATGACTTTCACTTTAGACTGCGTTGGTTGTTGGAGCGGTTAACTTGAGCACAGCTATGGGAGTGAGGCTCCCACGCACCTGTACTGAAACTGATCTCGGGCTTAAATATTTCATTCCAAAAATAGATATTCATTGAACGAAAACTCAATCCCCCACCTATGTACTCATCCTAGCACCCACAAAATCCATAACATCAAAAAAGCTCCTCTTATACCTCCTCTCCATCGTATTCCTATCCACAGTCTGCAACCCAAACCTATGATCATAACTCCCAAACTCCCAATTATCAGCCCAAGTCCAAGCCAAAGCCCCCATAACATCCACACCATCCAACCAAATAGCCTTCAACATCTCAGTCAAATAACTCTGGTAATACAAAGTTCTCGAACTGTCATACAATTGGTCTTCCAAGGGCCAATCCGCTTCTGAATGGGTGGGGAACCCGAACTCTGTCGCCATGACGGGGGTGTGAAATGTGTTGTAGAGATAGGATAGGTAGGTGCGTAGGTATTTTGGTGATTGGTACATGGTATCGTATTGCGAGTGTAGTCCTATCTTCCAGCCGAAGATGTTTGTTGAGCCCTGAGTTACGCAATATGGTCTCAAAGAACTTGTTTCGTTGGCTGTACATGCAGAAATTCCTCCAGGTGGTGAAGAGATGACTTCAGCAGTGTAAGGATCAACCCCAATGAAATCAGCAGTTCCGTTGAAGTAAGCCAGATCAGTGGAGTTAAGGGCAAAGCCAGGAAGCGTGTTTTTGACGGAGTCTGGATAGTCGAGTCCGAGATAAATTGGATTTGCGAATATGCCGATTTGGAGACTGTTGAAGTGGTTTGCAGCTTCTACGTCAGACGCATTGTTGGGGTCTTTCGGGACTCCAAAGTTGTCGTTAAGTTTCAGTCCGATTTTCCCGGTTCCTTTGAGAACGTCTTTGTAGAAATGGTATATTCGGGCGTGACTTTTGATAGTGTGATATACCCCAGTGGCATTATTGCTTAGGAGAAAGGGCTCGTTATAACTAGTTCGAGTTTAGTATTGAATACGTTAAGTTGACAGCGTACGTTGGATACTCACGTCATCCATATAGGAACTCGGTCGGCAAAATGTGTCATGAGAATCTTGCCATAATTTACGAATGCGTCTTCAAACTCCTGGGAACCGAATTTTCCATCACCAGCTCCCAGATCAGAGATTTCTTGGCTTACTTCACCGAAGTTCCAGAAGACATAAGGGATATCAAAGTGTATCAGTGTGATGATTGGCGCCATGCCTTTCTCAATCACAAAATTGATAAGATCATCATAATGATCTATAGCTTGCTGATTGACAGGAGTTCCGGGATACGTAAAAGGCAAGATTCGGGTCCATGGAATGCTGAAGCTGTAATACTTGACTCCGATTGAGGCAAGTCTTTCAATGTCTTGTTTGTATAGAAAATAATGCTCGTTGGTGACGTAGTTGTTTGATCGCTCAGTAACTGACTTCTCCAAGACGCTTGGTGATTTTCCTTCCATTGCCACTGCTCCTTCACATTGTCCTGCGGCACCAGCCACACCAAAAATGAAATCCTTTGGGAAATTGAAACAATCCGTTGGACCAAAGTACTCTGGGGGTGGAGTGGTTAATTCGCTAGTTGGGACAGGTGTCGGACTGACAGTCGTTGAGTATCTTCCTGTAGTAAGTGCTATAGAGGCTGAGACCCATTGAGCAGACCAAGCTGCCTGGCCATACGGATCGTTGGTATCAGTTGCGGTGGCAGTTGCATTTGGATCCCAATTTCCCCATGTCGTGCTAGACAAATTGGGTACCAAGGAGCTTAGCTGTGAATATGGTTGAGCGTACGTTGTCTATGATGTGAATTGGAGTCAGATTTATCAACGCCCACAACTACCAAGAATCCAAAGACAACCCCAGGACTCCCCTGAGATATGTTGTCTAAAACACACCTAACGAGAAGAAAATCGGAACACTCACTGTTGCCGTAGGAGCTGAGTTTGATGTAGCCATTCTGTATGTTTCAGTCTGCGTGAAGGAGAATTCTCGAAAACTGAAAACGGGCGTTGGCAATGCACCAGAAGTACATGTTGATCGAGGTGTTGACCCATTAGTCAAGAAGTAGACTTGCTGTGAGGCTACCAGAGAACTGCACCTGAGTATAACAAAGGTGGCAATTGCAAGTCTCTTGAAGTAAATCATTTTGAAATATATGTTGCTGATCCCCCAATTTCAGCCGCGCGTAGTTTGGACGCTTGATGAGAAGGAACTGCTCTCCAATTTGTAGTCTCAGCCATGGTTTCCAATTTTCTCAAATCCAATTTCCGTGCCGTAAAGGTTCCAACAATTCAATGTTAGTCTCACAATGGCCAAGCACAATTCACTAGAACTTTTCCATCATCCCACCTCGGTACGGTGAAGTTTTTCCAAATATCACATAAGCGAGACCACGGGGTACCCTGGAGCCCGCAGAAATACCATTCCCGTAGTAAGAACGATGTAGCATCAAAGACTGCTGTGCCGCAAAATGAAAGTTCTCACAACAACGAAAAAAGACCCACCTCCGTAGTTGAGGTGAATATTGAATATTGCCAATACCCAGAAACCGATTTGTCCGCTTTGAAGATTTTGGCTATCGATTCACTACATTTTACCCCGCATTCTTGCCACGAAAGTTGCATTATTATAGCCAATGATAAATATTCTTTTTCTTTTAAGGCTCAGTTCAATCAAAATACTCGATGAATACAGTACTATGGCCCATTTTCAAACAGACAAGCCAATGTATCTATCACGAGTCCTTTGATCTATAGCCGCTCTACGCCATTTTCCAGGAGTATATCAAGTACAGCAGATTCAAGCTTTACACGCTGTAACTTGGGCTGATATACTCTTTGATTAGGGTGCTCAAAGACTGTGGCTTTGTAGCACGCGTATGTAAGCTGGTACATTTCGTAGAGAATTGTCACCTTAGTCCCAATATCGAAGAATAAAAGTCAATTAAAATTATTCTAATTGTATTTGAGCTTGCCATACGTAGAAACGGCCTACAGATAGAGGTTAGTGCCTTGGTAGTGCTGTAACATGCGCTACATGTGCGTTCTGCATCCGTTTTGGGATGATATCCAGGACGATATGTTGGCCAAGAGCAACAAATCGTTTTCGCCACCAAAGCGATATTGGGACCCCATATTGTGTGGGTAAAAAATTATCTACAGTATCTCTACATGCACGATTTTGTACTATGCCAAAGGAAGCGAAATACGCTCTGAGGCTTCTTGAAACGGACGACATTCGGACTGAATTGTTTGAGTGAACAGATCCTAAGAGAGCATGTTATCTTGCCAAATGGTTGGCAAGCTGACCCTTGTTTTTACAGATACGCAATTCTAGAGCGTAAGGTGAAATACTTTCAGCCAGCTAGGGTTAGTTATAGCAGTGAATCCCCAATCATCAATAGATAATACGGTCCTTGTCTTCAGCTTGGAACTATCTTCATTCTGAAATTTAACGTTCTATGCCTTACTTTGGTGGTCCTCGCTTTTCGGATGCATGGAAGGCTTCTAGAACTTAATTCACTGCATCGAGTCTCTAAAATTGTTTGTCCACGTGATTTCAAGGACCAAAGTAGAATAAGCGAGGCGATAGCTAAGCGAGTGGTTGGATTTCATATACAATAACTATGGACAACCGATGCAGTATTACAATAAAGATAAGAAGAGACAAACTCGCTTTCAATCGAGTTCTTGAATGTTTTTTCTTCAATCTTTTCCAATACTCTGACCTCGGGGAACGTCAGACAGAGTATCAGGGGTACAAGCTAACATGCGGGGTAGACTCAGGGTATTTACCCCTCTCACTCGCTCTATCAAAAATTGAGCAAAGAGCCACCGACACCGATGTCTTGGCGAGAAGAATACTAACTGAAATGAATCGCCCCCAAGAGCTCACCGAAATAATCTGACTAGCATTGCAATCGTGCATAACGAGGTTTCCTTCCTGCTAACTTTCGCGTAGTATAGTTCCAACCTAATAGCACTTTGCAGCTATGGAATCTCCATTCTTCAAAGGTTATCATTGTATATACATGACGGTTTGTACCTAGTAGTGGACTATACTAGCACGTATTAAGCGTGTTACGCTAGCTAGTCTTATTTCACTTTAATTAGAGCTCTCCTATTGGTTAAGAGTATTATATTTATCCTCTAGAATATTCAATGACTGATTAGAATTTGGAATTTCCATGGAATCGAGATCTAGAGTGGTTACTTTCTTACTTCCTAAATTCTCTACTTCTTTTAATTCTTTACCTTTTAAATACTTCATTTCCCTAATAACTCACTCCCCTAATAACTCACTTCCATAATAACTCACTTCCCTAATAACTCACTTCCCTAATAACTCACTTCCCTAATAACTCACTTCCCTAATAACTCACTTCCCTAATAACTCACTTCCCTAATAACTCACTTCCNGCTTCTCTAATAACTCACTTCTCTGTTAATGCACTTGTCTAATAGCTCACTTCCTTTAAAAATAACTCTGTTAATAATTCACTCCCTAACTACTCTACTTACTCTATTATTCACTTACTCTATTATTGACTTCTTACCTCGCCCTTACTAGGGAATGTTTTTTATGTTACGTGAGGACGACCGATTGATATAAGCTAGCGGCGGGGCAGGAATTATCAACAACTTTATATTTCCTGCCCGAGAGCAGGATACGCTAGAGCCCTAGGTCTCTTTTTTTCTCGCCTACCACCTTCCCTATTTGTACACCACCATTTGTACTACTAAACGATTGTTGTAGCTAGCCTTTTTGTCTCTGATTTTATAAAATTCGCACACCCTATTATTCACTTCTTACCTCTCTCTTACTACTTAACTCACTAATCTAGTAACTTAGTTTTGGAGTTTGAACTATTTCCCTTCTAAACTAAGTCACTTAACTCATTTCCTAACTTTCTTACTCCCTAAATTCCTAACTTCCTAAATTCTTCACTTATATAATTCTTTTCCTCTAGATTATCTCACTTCCCTACCATCTCACTTCCCTACCATCTCACTTCCCTACTAACCTACCCCCTAACCACCTAACCCATCCACTTTATTTTACCTCACTTTTAAACCATCTTACTTCCTAACTACTTAACTTTCTAATTACCTTACTTCCTTAACTATTCACTTCCTAACTACTTACTTCCTAACCCCTTCTTAGATAACTTACTTTTTATATCTCTTTTCCGCCCCCTATTCCTCGCTAATGATTATTTCACTTCTCAATCTATTCACTTCCCAATCCATTCACTTCCCAATCCATTCACTTCCCAATCCATTCACTTCCCAATCCATTCACTTCCCAATCCATCCACTTCCCAATCTCTTCACACCACCTCACTCCCCAAAAACCCCACTCACCCACCAACTCCCTCCCTATATCCCTCCACACCACACCTCTCTCCCACCAGAAATCCAACCTCAATTCCAATTCCAATAAAAAAAGGACACAAGTCACCGTCCAGGAACGAGTTCCCTCGACCTCGCAGCAAAGAGCAATTATAAAGATATCTTCCAACATCACCACCAAACCATTTAAGAAACAACCACCCCCCAACCCCATTAATTCCATCAAAAACATTCCATTCATTCCATCCCTTCTTTCCCTCCAAGCATTCTCTCCGCGCAGCTTTTCAACGAAAAAATAAACATTCAAAGAATCTACCGTAGCAATAGCAGGAAGATGACAATACAGGACTTATCTCTATCTCCAGGTAAAAATCCCTAAGCTGCCAAATACCCAGAGAAAGGAGGGATAGAAGGAAAAGTAGGAAAAGACCTTCGTGCTATCTAGGATAAAAACCCAAATTTTCCAACGAGTCTATCCACACAGAATAAGGAAGCGCTTTATTTTTATTGGATTATATATTCTAACATGATTAGTCCATGTAAGAATACCTTATTCAGTGAACATCATTACAATACGCATTCTCTCCGCTTCTGTACCAAGAAAGGCTCCCGGAAACAATAACACTATCCTAAACATCCTATTTGAAAAGTAGAAACATGCACTTTCAAGATTATCAAGGGTTTCTAAAATAATACTTTATATATAAGTAATCTTCAAGTAGGAAGATTACTAAAAGAGTGCCGAACTATGTACCACCCTCTAGCTCCCAGAAAGTGCCATCGTCACCTAATATCTACCCAGGCACAGTATCACCTTCCCACCGCCATGAACCAGCAGTGCATCAGCTCTTGAGCACTCCTAGATCCCACATCGGTCATTTCTTCCTTTGCTCTGCCCTTGAGCCCCTCCTTCCCTTTCACACATTCGACACCCAAGCCGAGCAACATTCAGGAGCCATTCCTTGCAGGACTTCGACTTCGGCTTCGACTTCTTCGCCTCTTCTCACTCCCACCATTTTGAGCCTTCTCAGCCTTGCTCTTCTCTAATGCCTCCTTTTCCTTCTTACTCAAAGTCAATGCGCCCTTCGCCAGCGCCTCTTTGGGAAGAGGCCTAACATACGGCTGGACGATCCACCAAGGCCTTTTACAAAGCCTTACCATCTCCACCGAACTTTCATAATCTTTATTCTGTTCTCCATTTTCTTCAATTCCCTCAATCGCTACCGCCCCACCATTCTCTCCCTCCGATTTCTTACTTTCTTCTAATTTCTTGTTTTTCTCGGCATTGAGTCTTTCATCTCTCGCCATTTCTTCTTCCCAGCTCTTTCCCCCTGTCTCTTCATACTCCAGGAGTCCCTCTTTGACTACAACTTCGACCATTTGGAGAACGTTTTCGAAGGCTGGGATATCGCCTGCTCGACATCTGGCAAGCGCGTCTCTAACACCGTGGTGTTTCGAGACTAACGCTCTCAATAGATGGAAAAGATGAGGTTGCATAGCGAGGAAGTTTGGGTTCTGAGTTCTCTCTTTCTTATCAGCCCGGGTCTTTTTCTTTGGAGGCTGGTCTGCTGGAGGGGGGGAGTTTTCATCTCTGGGTCGTTTGTTGTCAGAGGTTTTCGTAGCTTCTGACGCCGGTTCGATATCAGAAGGGAGGAAAAGTGGTTGTCGTTTCGGAGGTTCCACTTCCATCACATACTTATAGAGGATGTCCATATACCTCCTAAATACAGCATCCATTCTCCAACCTCCCTTCCCATCTTTGCCTCTCCAGTATTCTCTCCCTTCTTGTCCCATTGGTGGAGGCGTAGCGAAAATGGCAGGGTCGTAAAGATTCCCCTCAGCGCTCATCACCCCATCCACTCCCGTCTCCTCCAAACACTTATCAATATCTTCCCTCCGCAAGATATTCCCGTTAGCAAACATAACCACCTCCTTTGGAATATTCTCCCTCAAAAACTTAATAACCTTCCAATCCGCCATCCCTGTCTTATGGCCCTTCATCTCCCTTGTTCTCCCATGTACAGTAACAATACTAGCCCCCGCCTTGACCACATTCTGCACATACTTCAAAGACTCCTCCTTCGTATCCAGAATGCGTAGCTTGGCGGTAATAGGAACATCCAATTCCATATGCAATTTCCTTATCATATTATAAATAAGTTCCTGGTCCTCTTGCAAGAACGCACCATATTTCCCCTTCCTTGCAATTCCCTGTGGACAGCCTAGATTCAAATCCACAGCATCACAAAAAGGCGCTACATACTTCGCCGCGCTCAAGAATTCATCCGGATCATTGGCGCAAAACTGCGTGACAAGCGGACGATCAAAAGCCGGATTCCCATCTAGATATAAATTCTGGGTGGTCATTGGAGCAGGAGGAGAAGAGACGGTGCGCGGGGGCAAAGGTTCGCGAAGAGGTTGGAAATGGTTATGTCGGAATTTAGGAGTTTCATTGAACAGTCTTGCATGCAACATAGGCGTGTATGCTAGAAGATCTTGAGGTGAGGATTCCGGCATGAAGGATCTTGTGAGCATGCGCCAGGCCTTGATCTTATTGTCAGAAACATCTAGAAAGTATGCGACTTGGATTCACAACGTACGAATTCAGACTGGTCCACCATAGGCGCAAGCACCAATTTGGGGCTCCCAATACTCTCATAGAAAGCGCGACCGTGAAGCTTTTTTAGCGGCGACGGACTCGGTGCCCTATAGTCGCCATTTGAGAGATTCGATGTTGGGGGATCTGCTATCGAGGCAGCTGTGGTAGTTGAAGCCATTCTTTGAGGCGCAAGGGGATTTATATGTCGGGTGCCAGCCCACAACCTAGGTAAATTCCTAGACAGAGCCAGAATGATGGTTAGAAGAGATGGGACTGAGGTCAATGTGGAAGTTTGAAGCGTAGGTATTATTAGTAAAGGTTGGGAAGAATTATGGCCGTCTGAAAATTATTTTTTGCGACGTGCGAGGCTAGAAGTGCCAAGACGAGGCTGCCATATCTAGGCTCGCTACGAGTACTCAAGTACATAATAGAGTGGGTGGCACCCTAGTCTAATACAACAATTTAGGGGGTACTTGAGTAACAAATATGAGTGGACTTGATGGTTATCAAAGTACTTATTCACAGCTGTCTGAAGTAGGTACGCATTCAGCTACACTAAAACCCACGCAACCATTTCTTATTGAAATATATATTTGCTTTGTACAGAAATGAAGTATCATTGATTACGCAGACTATGCCCTACCCCCTACCATTCCATAAACAAGGTCACCAACGCTGAAATACAATAACATGAATTGGCATAGAACCGGCTTTGGCAGAAGAAGAGGAGCGGCATCGGATCTGTCCACCACCAAGATGCTCCCTTTTCAACCCTCTGAATCGATGAAAGGAAACCAAGACGCGAAATTTTAGAAAAGTGCCGATTGCTGATCGTCGTGAAGACTCAAGGAAAACACATCGCCAGCCCAAATGGACAAGTGCCACGCCGACCCCTCCCAAATTCTTGGAAAAGCTTTGCAGCATTATATCTCGTCTCGCAACTTCTTAGGTCCATTGGAAAAGGAATCTCAACCTATCGGGGCCTCTCCCCTCGCATGCTCGTGAATTGTTGACGGCCGACGCCAGTCTAAAGAAAAGATGATGTGCTCGACCAAATCGCTCATATGTGAAGTGACTCCGGTACACCTTTATAATGCGACCCGAATGAACGCCTTTGAAGTCTGTATTTGTGCAAAGCAACTTTTTTTGTGTATTTTGTGTGCCCGCTGAAAGCAAGATGGGTGTGTTGTAGTAGTCATTGACCAGATGATTGGCCATAATCATTGGTGTCATTAGAAGAAGTGTGTGTAAACCTTGGAGCTTTCATGAACCTCCATTTCCTATTGACAAGTTAGTAACCTTTCACAAAACGACATCAGACTGAACCACATACCATCTTGAAGGTGTTCAGCTCTTCCTTTATTTGTGCTGCGAGCATAGGTGTTAGACGGTTGCAGGTAGCAATCTCCCCACGTCGGTCATATTCTCCACTTGGCCAGGTATCGTGGAATTGAATTCTTGGACTGAATGTGGCATTGCGCTTGGATACTCCATGAGGGGTGTTTGGAACGCTCTTGGAGTCACCACGGAATCGTAGAGCCGACATAAAATAATCTTCGCCTCCGAGGGTTACAGAACCGGTTGGGCGCTGGGCTTGCTGTTCCTCGCTTGGGGTGGAGGGCGCCGAAGAATTTGGCGATTCATTGACGTTTGGGATTTGTGGTAATTGAAAGTTTGGTGACTTCTGATCTAGTGGACGAATGACGGGCGACGAATTACCAGATTCAGTGCCTGTGCCTATAGTTGAGGTCAATAACGGTCAAGTGTCAAGGAAATTGACAACCTACGTTTCAAGATGCCTTTCTTTACAGCAGCAAGTACCTCCGCTCTTTCCTTCTCACCACCCACGATACTTCTTCGAGCAGCTGAGTTCTCTGTAGAAGAACTACCCAGTCTCTCTGGAACTAAAGGAGCCGCCGCATCGACCGAGTTTCTTTCAAGTCGAGGATAACCAGTTCCGCCACCAACTTGGTCGTGTGGATTCGCGTTCACATTGACCTTCTCTCGCTCGGCTTCAACTGTAACCATCGAGACCTGAGCCTGGCTTACTTGAGGGACTGCTTTATCTGCTGCGGGAACACCAATAACAGATTTCGGTCTGAAAAGTCCCACCAGAGATCGAGTAGACTTCTTCATGCCCTTTCCCATCTTTCGGATCATTACTGATGCAGATGAAGCTGTAGAAGATATTGAAAGATTGTCAGTCGATCCACTGAAGAAATTTCCTTGTCCAGAATAGATCCCAGACCCAATACCACCAGCCTCCTGTCGCTCCGCAATCCTCGCCTGCTCTGCATCCTGCTCATCTTGGTATTTGTCCTTTCGAATCTTTGATCGCTCAGCAGCAGATGCTGCATTGTTGGCCGCGCTATTTTCTGCCGATGCTCTACGTAATTCTGCCGCACTGCCAAATGAAAATGCTCTTCGCAATCGAGAGCTCTTGCTCTTTTTTGCGTCCTTCTCATTCAGAGCCGCCAAATGCTTTGCCGCAGGGCTACCAGTGTTGGCGACCTGCGCATAGGTTGGCTTCGCAGGTTGCTGCAACGCCGCATTAACCGCCGACGCAAACGAGTCCTTGGAGGCCGGGGTCGAGGACTCGGGGCTCATTGTCATCGGCTTCGACAGTGGGGAAGGAGCCGCAACTCTTTTCGCTGCATCGGAGGATGAGGCACGAGCTGGAACTGTGACAAGTTTTGGCAAGTCCTGCTTGAGTGAAGATTGTTCTGCGGCACCTGCTGATGGGGCGGGGTTGACCATAGATACGCCGTCTCGCTTATGGGCCTGAAGTACAGAGATTAGCGAAATAAGTCATCACGCGGTCTAATTGGACGTAGGATAAAGTCTCAAGTGCAATGTGGATCAACGACGCTCGTATCAATTACAGGGAATTACTTACAGAACCTGGTCGAGAACTAGGGGTACTGCGGTAAGAATGAACGCTATCACTACTACCGTTTCTCCCGTGCGATGACGCTGGTCGGACAGTGACAATTGGTGAACTTCGTAAAGGATGTTGTGGTGGCGGCTGATGATCAATTCTGCCACTGGCACTGTTGCTCTGTCTCGATCCTTGCTGCAGGAATCCTGCACTTGGAGCATTGAAATCGCCTGCATCAATTGTGTGAATGCTTCGTCGACGATATCGTTTCGCAGCCTGATCCTGGGAACTGCTTCGATTGAGTTGTATATCATCAGCGGTTCCGCGAATGGTTGAACTAAGTTCCAAGCTGTGGTTCGAAAATGAAGGCATTTGCAACGCTGGAGGCTGTGCCGCGACAGGTGCGGGTTTTTGGGTAGCAGTGCTGTAGAACTGCATCACATTTGGCAGAGTGGAGGATTGAGGAAGTGGGGGTTGAGTTATTGCAGCTCCTACAGTAGCAGATTGGGAGCGGCCATTGCTTGGTCTACGATATCGCTCTGGGGCTGCTTTGACTGGCGAGGATGTTCCAGAACTAGTGATGACGGTAGAAAGTGGTCGTGGACTACCAGAAGCAGCGCGGGATGTGTTGATGGACGAGTCATCCTTCGTACCCGATCGATGGCTCAAAGACGACAGGTCGGAGGAGCTCGAGGATGATGTTGTCGATATCGATGCTGCTGCCGGATAGCGAGATCTAGGATGGTTGCCAGACTCGTTTTTTAATGTCGGAACTGCTCCAGGGGCCGAGATAGCTCTGCTGTTGGCTGGTGATCGTTGACCTGGTGTGGTCAAGCTGGGAGTGCTAGTGAAAGCATAAGGAGCAATTGGGGCTACCGTTGCCTGTGGACGATAGTTCGAAGCCCCCATTGCACCATTGATACCGTGAAAGTTATTTCGGTTTGTTTGTGAGGTACTTTGATTTTGATTGTATGGGTGAGCCGGGGCTTGTGCCGTTGTTTGTATTATTCCAGAAGCAGACGATGGACGAGTCTGAAGCATGGTGGCTGTACTGGACTGTTGAGGGTATGTTTGAACGAGTGCGGCCATGCTGTGGCTTTGGATCTCCTACCGTCGATCTAAGTGGGGATTGGTGTTTACTCGAGAAATTGCAGGCTCATTCGGATAATTGGCGGTTGGGGTGAACGTTAGTCACTGATGGGAGGAGACCTGACAGAAGAAATAGCGGTTAGCAGGATCTTCAGGTAGGGCAGAGAGTGGTTGTGTAATGTTTAGGAAGGATAAAAATATCTCCTGGCGCGTTGAATGGCTGATGGACGGTTCACGGAGCGGAGCCAAAACACTAACCTTCAATTAGACAATTGGTGCTAGAGGAGCAAGTATTACGAAGAGTGTAGTATAGAAGTCAAGTCGAGTGAACGGTTGACAATGGACGGAATCGAAAACGAGGACGCCGGCGGCCAGGGAGTGGTAGTTTGGAAAGAGGGGGGTGTTTAATCCGTCTCTCGCGTCAAGCACAACACACTTTCACCGTGAGTAGGGCGATCTGCAAAACCTTCTATGGAGAATTGGCGATGAGCCGAAGCCGAAACTGGACAAATATGAAGGCAGAGAATAAACAACTTTCAGAGTTGGCGATCGATGACGGAGGGGTTGCCAGGAGAACGGGTTGGCGGGTGACCTTTTTTTTTTCCTTTGGGGGGGAGAAGCGAATGGTGAGGAATGGAACGAGGAATGTTTTTCCAGGGGAATGGCGTGCGACGGGCGACGGAGACGAGACGATGGGAGAGGAAAACGAAAGACACGGAAAATGGAGAAGATTCGAAGGAAAGGAGATAGACACAGGAAAGGGCAACCGAATGGGAAGGGTGAAGGGATACGGGAGGGTGAGGACGACCGAATTGGATGAGGGCGAAGAAGTGGTGGTGGTGATCCTCTCTCGCAGGTCGATGGGGAGATGAGGAGAGGTCAGTGTTGGCGTTGCAAAAGTAAGAGTTAGGTTGTCTCATTTGGGGCGGGCTCGAGTTGCCTCAGGCGGCACTACAGGCTGCCCAGCTGCTGGCTGGCTGCTAGCCTGTTCGCCTGCTAGCCTGCTAGCGCCCCCCCTGGTCGGGTGGTCGGATCCAGCGGCGGTCTTTCCTGGTCGTGCTCGCTGTCCACTGATGCATCGCTGTTGGCGACTCCGTTCAGGCTTGCTCTACCTCCGTACAGGCTGGGTAGTTACGGGTACCTACTACCTAGGTAGGTATTTGGAAGTAAATTTACGTGGATAGGCTCGAGACAGGCTACAGGCTACAGGCTACAGGCCTCGGGCTACAGGGCTGCGATCAGTGGACCCGTGGACACTGTGGAGCACAGCGCTGGCTGTCAAGCGTGTCTGGGAACCCCCTATTTATCTTGATTTAGTGCATTTAGTCTCATGTTTGATGGGACTCCATATAAATCAATCGGTTTCATCTCAATCTGGCTGATTGTAGAAGCACTGCCACACAATTATATTTCGAAAATGTCAGAGTTCTCGTACCCAGGCCAGGGCCAGTCGAAGTAGATAACCGTCCAATCTTGACTTGTCTACCAAGGAACAGTGTAGGGCCTGTAGGCTAGGGAACAGTGACTCCTGTCCAGATCCAGGTAGGGCTTTAACTCGGAAGCCGCCCAGTATCTCCTATCCAGTATCTCCTATCGCGGCTACCTAGGTAGGTACCTAGGTAGGGAACTTTCCTATGGCTACGGACTGCCAATTTACCATTATTGCTGGCGAGCTGGAGGCTGGAGACTGGCTGGAGGCTGGAGCTTTGAAGGAGCTTTGAAGGAGCTCTGTGATCTGTCTGGACTCTGCAGAGGCCCAGAGGGAGACTACCTCCGTACAGATTTCGACTACCGTATTTCACATGCCCACTATTCCACTCCACTTTGCTCTCACGCCAGGACCAAGGCAATTTATTTTAGGAAGCCAAAAACTCTATTACCGACTCGGTTATTTTGCCTCCTCTCCTCTCCGCTTCTGGTCCCTCGGCCATCTTGGCCAATGTCAATATACGAGAGCCTCTCTTTTCTTTCTCCCCCTCCTTCTGTTCTTATAAAAATGCATTGATGTTGCATTTCTGTACTCCGTACACTCCTGTAGCAGCAGCGTGTGGGTGCTGAGAGGCACTTACAGCGGTCTTCTCACCTACACCAGGCGTCTATGGCCAATTTCCAGGGGTTCTTTTCCCCTCACTCCATCCGACTCGCTGAATCGCTAAATCGATGCCCGTCCGCATGCACGCTTGAATGCTGCAGGTGCAGTGAGCTGCATTGTTGGTCCCTAGCTTGTCCTGTGGGCCTGGTCCTGGCCCATCAACCTACGAAAGTAACAGTACGGAAGACTTCGTCCCTTCACTACGAGGTACACTAAAAGCGAGGCACTTGTACCAGCCTGCCTCTTTAGAAACCCATCTCCCCGCCATTCCATTATTGTCTGGAGAAGGAAAGTACATGTACCTCTCATGATGTTTTCATATACAATCCAGGGCCCCGGGGGGAACGAGATTCCTATACAAGTACACGCCGGAGCAGAGCATGAGGCTGGCAATTAACCATCATGCACCTTTAAGCCCCTGAAACGATGCGATGAGGAGTCGATGACGGAGCTCTTCCGTACTTTGGACCAACGTGGAACAAGAACAGACGCAGCGAATCAGCAGTACCAGTAGCAGTAGCAGTACCGAAAGAATACTCGTCCAGTATCATCCGAATAAATACCAGACGACCACGAACATTCTGTTGCTTTCCCTCCACAGCAGCATCCAGTCTCGAATCGATTGCTTGAATTGTCTCTACTTCGTCGTGTTCGCCTGCTCCCCCTCCGCTTTCTGACCAAAACTGTCACTTTCACTGCCGTACACAACAGTCCACCGCTTCTGCTTCTGCTTCTGCTTCTGTTTCTGCTCCTGCTCCTGCAGACTCGGGAGCTCCTGCTTGTTGTTGTTGGAGTCGCGTCCAACCGCCTGCATGTGAGGCGGTTGCGTTGCGGGAAAAAGAATTTGCCGATTTATGCCCATCACCACTTTTGAAGGCTTCGGGTTCAACCTGGACCTGGCTAGCTAAAGGAGGCACTTTAAACTTTCCACCTTGACGGTTGCCATCCAGATTATTAACATTCCTATTTTCCGTGCCGCCATCAATAATGATCTATTGTTCTGCCACTATTGTCTCGTCTCTCGTCCTCACCGATTATGATGATGATTTGGCAGCTTGGGGGAATAATAAGGTACTTCTACGAGTACCGTATCATTACATCCCCAACACCCAACCTGGTCTTAGTTCCAATGCTATGCATGGTCACCAACAACACGGCCTAACAGCGGTGGCTCGCTCTGGCAGTTGTATGGCCGAGTTACAGCTGCAGCATCGCATGCAAATTTCAGGTTTTCAAAACACAAGTTGCGTGCCCTGCGGTGTAAAAGGGCATGTGCAAGATAGGGTGGGTAGTCACTACGCATACTAAGCAGTCACTCGGGTAGTTGGTTCATACACCTCCAACCGCTCACTAACCTCTCCTGATAAAGGGAGCACCGCATCAATTCGTAGTGAGACGGTGACAGCCTCGGACAATGTATGAAAGATCGATGACTGGACCAAAACCGAATGGCTGGTTTGGACTCCGAAAACCCCATTAGTTCACAACTCTAGCCGCTGTACACATGATCTCTGACTAGATCACCACCTGGGCTGCAGCCGCATCCAAAGTCTTCATGCCCGTGACATTACATGCTGTTCATCTAGCTATCTATCATTGTAAAACCACACAAATTACCTTGAGATAAACAAAAACAACCTCCCCGGTTATAATCGCATGCCACGACCTTTCAAAATCAACCCTAGATGCCTGCTCAACGATACAAACAATCGCGTCAACCATCCCGGATTCGGTGGATAGTGCAGGTAGTACAAGATCCTTCAACAACACCCTCCGCATCACTCGTAGCCAGACCGAGTTCTCTCCCATCTCTCCCAGGATCCCAGGAGTAATTTTCCCGGAATTGAACGAATTATACTTCCCCCTTCATCTACGTTCACCGAGCAAATTTCATTCCTCTCCACGTGAAGTATTCCTTGCGAGATTCTCCCAATTAAAGCTAAGTTTCTCCTAGGGTTGAGGCTCCCGCTGAAACAACAGTTCTTATATCAAGCAGCCAGCAGCCAGCAGCAGTGTACTTCGTGTCAGGCATAATAAATGTTAAAACTTACGGTCGTGCTAAGCCTGTGTTCCGTTGGAAAATCCCCTGTATACCCGCTAAAAAATAACATTTATTATGCCTGGGACGAAGTACAAGGACTTCGCTTCCCCCTCGTGTTTTTTTCGACCTCGTCCCCAGGCCAAGCACAACCCCATTTTAAGCCGTGATCTTGTGTCGCCGAGCGGGGGGGAGAGGGGGGGAGGTTATCTTGTACAACCCCGCCAAAGCCAGGATTCGGTGGTATTCTCACGGTGACACCAAAGCTCTATTATCCTATCTTGATGCTTCGAAAACGCCTCCGTTGTCTACCTTGATGGGGATGGGACGCAACGGGTTCTGTACTTCGTCGATTCCTTCTAAGCCTCATTTTTTTGCTACTGTGGGTACATGTACTGTACAGTACATCCCCATACGGAGTATCTACCACCCTACTTGTGTTTTATTTTCATTTTTCATTTTCCCTAAATACCATTACCTATCCAAGACCCCCNGTTTCTTACACAAGGTCCATGTCTCCAACGGCCGTTGCTGTGGGCGGGGCGGGTCTGGGCTTGCTGACGGAATTGTAACCAGGAGATAACTGGTATATTTGGCATTATTGGGCATTTCGTGGCGTATTATTGTATGCACAGAATAATGTGTTAATTGTGTATTACGCGGCGAGGCAAGAGGAGAGGAATTTCTCCCTTCTAGGATCGTTTGGCTTGTTTTGTTTGGAGTTGTAGGTTTGTGGTGGTTGGGAAGTTTGAATAAATATAAACAAGGTAGATAGGTAATGTACTTCTACCTAATGTTTACAGACGACTACTTCTACACGTGCTAATAGAAGGAGTGGAACCTGAACTGAAGATTAAATATCCCGAGAAAAAAGTAAGAAACATGCCATATTATGTTATATTATGTTTGAAAAGCATGCGCGATGTGGTAATGAAAAAGCTTGAAGAGAGCATCATCTACTCGAGGAACATTCTATCCATTCTATATCATACTTCCCCAACTTCTCTTTTTTCCTTCCAACTCCTTCTCCCCACCCGAAAGTCTCTCGATTATCAGCAAGCCAGCCGCTAGAATCCCATCCCATCCCATCCCTCGATCTTTCGGTTCTTGATTCCGGCAACGATAATCATCTCCTTATCCCCCACACAAAAGTCGCACACCCGGTCCATGACGAAGCGAATCGCTCGGCGATTTTTTCGCTGCGATTTGGAATGGTTGATAGATGGGCTGTTGAGCCAGCCAATAGAAAACCACGCTTTCAACGCCCTTTTTTTCTTCAATACGAAGGGTGGTAAATCTTCTTAATTTTTTTTTTTTCCTTTCTTTTTCTTTTTTCGAATTTGCCGAGCGTACCCCTCTTTTTTGGGGAGCGTGGCGGTACGTACTGTACCTGTACCTACATCCCACGCTGTGCACGAGAATCTTGGTGTGTACTTGCATGCATACATTGTGGAGTTGTGTGGGTGGGTGGTATACACGCGGAGCGGTCAGGAAGGTTTGGATGTACAGTACCTGAATATTTCCTTGTTTCTCTGTTTTTCTGGATTGAGCCTTGAGGGAATGTCCGTACTCCGTAAATAAACTGGTAGCGCGGTATTGAGACGGTGTTGTCCTTTTCTTTTATGTGTTTACGCCGAATGTGCCGCCAGAAGTAGGTAGGTAGGTAGGTAAACTTGTTTGTTGGGACTTATAGGTATGGCTGTTATAATGGAGGTTTCCTTGCTTTACATAGTCAAAGATACCGAGTACGATGCAGTGATATCCTTCTGTACTTCATAATTGCAAATCTAAGAGAAAGGAATTAGATGTGTAAAAACAAATGTCACTTCTACTCTTACTCTCTACAAAGTACTTCACCATAACATTCATATCCTAACACGGACTACCCTTCGTCCCATCTCACCTAGCAGCATAGAAATCAGAGTTTACTAGTCCGCACCCCAATCCTGTCTATATCATGGTGAAAACTAGGGGACCCTAATCCCATCCTCGCATCGCCCCCTCGCGCTTCGCTCTTCAAAGATCGTGAACCCCTGAGGTATAACACCTCCACTCGGCATATCTATTGATAAGGACTCTTGATATTGATTGTCACATTGGCAAGGACATTCATTTGTTGACGAAGAAGGTGGAGCATTGGGGAAGGAAAAAGGTGAGGCTATCGCAAGAAGATTCCAAGTTTTTCTGAAGAGGGGGATATGGGGCACGTACTTCTACGTCTGATGATCGACTGTTGCGGAAATGGGGCTTCCTAGTTGGGATTGTGGAGGGAGGTGAGAGGTCCTTTTTATGGACGGATGCAGATTTAAGCATTGATGGCTCTCTGACCCTTGTTTGAAGAGGGTATTTCAGAAACATTGACGCAAGGCTGGGAGGAAGTGGAAAAGAGGTACCAAGGTACGCCAAGGAAGGGGCAATGTAAATCTTGGGGGATCAAATCGCCGACTTGCCGACGACGCAAAGAATATTGTCAGCCTTGTCTGTCGCGTATTCAAGCTTACCATCTTTCACCAATCCAATTACTACCGACCAGGCCAATCCCACTATCTGCGACATGCCACCTGAATTGATACCTGACGATGAGGAATATGCTTCGGAAGAAGACTCTGACTTTGCGCCCGATACGGCGCCTGCGAAAGGAGACGATGAAGAGTCTTCAGATGAGGAAGCGGAGCCGGTTATTACAGAGGTGAAAAGCAAACCTACGAAACGGAAACGAGGCGCCGATACTGAAGAAGCTGAGGATGCGGGATTTGAGAACTCGGGCGATGAAGCTATCATTGAGAGGGGATTAAAGAGGCAGAAAAGGAAAGGGAAGAAGGGCAAAGATGAAGCGCCACCGGATGATGAAGGAGGGGAAGGTGGATTGGTTAAGACGAGGAGTATGAGGGCTGCTGAGTACATATTTCCCCCCTCGTCTATATACAAATCTGCTAACATACTACGCCAACAGAAAAACAGAAAAAAAAGTAGCCCTCCAAGACACATCCAAATCCACAGTCGACGTCGATGCCCTCTGGGCCTCGATGATATCTGGCAAACCCCTCACAGACCCCACCACCCAACCCCAACCCAGCTCCCCCAAAGCCTCCAAAGGCCCCGAATTAAAGCGCACAAACATTTCTCCCGCCGTCACAGAAAGAAACCTTCGTTCCCCAAGCACCATAAACGACGGGCCCGACTCCATGATCCTCATAAAACGCAGCTACCACTTCGCCGGCAAACTACACCACGAACAAAAACTCGTCCCCAAGTCCTCCGCCGAAGCGAAACTCTTCCTCGCCTCCCAACCTGTCGATTCTCCTACTCCTACTCCCGCATCCCCTCCCAAGCGAGCGCCGAAGAAGGCAAGACGCTCGATATTCGAACCGCGGGTTGACTTGCCTATTCGCACGGATCTGAATCTCGGGGTGAGGAAGGAGGAGGAGAGGGTGGAGAGTACGGGTAAGGAGAAGAAACTTAATACTGTTGAGAAGAGTGCGATGGATTGGGCGGGTTTCGTGGATAAGGAGGGGATTGGGGAGGAGTTGGATAAGGCCGGGAAGAGTAGGGGGGCTTATAGAGAGAGACAGGAATTTTTGGCGAGGGTGGAGGGGAAGAAGGAGGAGGAGGCTAGGAGGGCGAGGGGGATTGTTAGTTGAGAGGGTTGTGTTGTATCGATGTAGGATAAAGTACAGTGATACCTGGTATGAATTACGATAATTGCATCTATTTGACTTGGAATATGTGATTTAGTTGATCTCTACATATGAATCAAACCCAAGGGACGAGAAGCGTCAGGTCCCATGATGAGTAAGATTCACTTATCCTTATTTCTCCCAACTTTCCATTCTCCATTTTCTTTGATTTCTTACCTCGATCCTTCAACTATCTCTACTCTGATTCTGATAAACTCGCGCTTTCCTCCTCTTCTCCCCTCACAAAATAGAAATAAAAGCAAAAGCAAAACGAAATACTTTTAAGAGAAGGAATTCGGGTGGTGTGTTACTGTATACTACACTATATACTGGTGATTGGAAGGTAGGGGTGTTTGATATGGTATAGTATCTGTACAATACTTCTGAAATCGCTATTATGTTTATATTTACATTTACAATTAGTATTAGTATACAAATCCCCAATTCCATTCCGATAAATCTGATTTTTACTGTATCCACTAATACATCAACTCCAACGCCCATGGTGAGAACAATTTTACCCCCTTGCTCTACACTCATGTAATGGGGAAGTGGCCAGTGAAAACCCTCCTCGCTTAACCGATGCTCGATAACCATTTAATCACGTTTAACCGATTATCGGTCAATAACCTCCCATTTTCTGAACATGCACCTATATTTAATTATTACGTTTATTAAATTTACTACTTCCTATTATAAAACCATAACTAAAAAAAACAACGGAAAGCCTGAGAAAATCAAAGACCAATCTAACGTCTTCCATCCCAACCCCCAACCCCCAAACTCCAATTCACCCTCTACCCCCACACCTAAACCAACTCCTCCCACAACCCAACACCTCCCAAACCAAACGTGCAACACTAAACAAGAACCACCTCATAAAGCGGAAAATCCTCCCGTTCCCCCACCAACCCCTCATATATCTCCCCTTCCACCGCCCCCAGAAAATCCCTACAACACCTCCCCAGATTCGCCACCCACCAGGCCCCTTCAATATACACAACTCCCTTTCGGACGAACTCCCGCTCATTGAGGCCGGTGGGCTGCACAATGAGGGCTTGGAGACCGGTTTTGCGCTTGGTGGTGCGGGAGAGGTGGTAGTAGAGTGGGAGGAGGTAGGTTGGTGTTTGGTCTTTTTTGTCTTTGATTTCTTGGTCTGCGGATTGTGGTTGGGATTTTGGAGAAGATGAAGGGGTGGGAGGTGGAGGGTCTTGAGGAGGCTGTGTAGAGGAGGGAGTAATGGGGAGATTGGGGAGAGAGTCGAAGGATATTGAGCGGGTGGAACTGGAAAGGGAGGCGGAGAAGATGGGGAGGGAGAGGGCGCCTCCGCGGTACCAGCGGGCTGTGTATGCATTAGGGTTCAGAGGCTCAAAGGAGACTTCTATGAGTGGTGCTTCTAGGTATAATGTTCCTTTGGAGATTTGTCCGTAGGCATCTTCAGAAACGGG
Source organism: Hymenoscyphus fraxineus (assembly GCA_900184765.1). Lineage (NCBI taxonomy): Eukaryota > Fungi > Ascomycota > Leotiomycetes > Helotiales > Helotiaceae > Hymenoscyphus > Hymenoscyphus fraxineus. The sequence goes on from LT855410.1 coordinate 1,357,036, forward strand.
TATGATTTCTGCGCGCAGGAAGGTGGCGAGGGGGTGGAGAGTGAGGGATTTAGATTCTGGATGGGAATTTGAGAGAACGGGGTGGTTTGTGGAGGCCCAGGTCCAGGTTGGTGTTTGGCTGTTGGATTGGGGAGAACTTAGGCCGGGATCGTGGAGGACTCGCCATGGAAGTTGGAAAATAATATCTTTTTTCCAGAGACCGGCGAGGTATTGTTCCGAGGGACCATGATTCTGCGCTAGACCCGAAATTGCAACGAGTTTGTCTTTCTCTGGGAAGGTCAGGGTGCGGCGTGTATATTGGTGGATTAGTTCTGCCCACCCTGGTGGTCCCCAGTGTTGTTTGAAAGGAAGAGTCAGTGAGAGTGGTGCGGGTTGGTAGCGTTTGACTGTGATGTCTAAATTTGTGGGCGATGCTTCTGAGGCTTTTTGTGTTTTGCATTGGAAGAAGACTCTGTCGAGACCAAAATGAAGAGTTCGTGGTGCTACTGAAAGCTCTTGCAACACCCAGCCCCTTTTCATTAACGGTGATTTTGTTATTGACTGATTCCATTGCCGAAAGCCTTCGTCATGAGCGCGTACTTGAAAGGTAGTGTTTGCTGTTTTGTCTTTGAATAAACAGCCTTGAATTTCGAGGGGGTTCCTTTCAACGTGAAGATTATCCTGGCCACTCATAGCCGATATGTTGCACCATGATCCTGCGTAGATATCTGCCATGTGTGAAGATTCACTTTGCCAATCCTCAAGAGAATCTTGCATGATACACAAACTATCAATCCAGAGATAAAAGATTCCAAGTCGACGAGCAATCATCATTGCGTCTAGAAAGACTCTCGGTAAAGGGTTCAAGGGTATTCTTTGGATAAGCCCAGAGTAATTTGTTGTTGAGAGTTTTGCAGGGTGTTGTTTGTTCCATCTGTGAGACAAGGTCATATATCTAACATTCATGCCAATATTCTTCTCTTCAACCAGTCGCGGCTCTACTGTAGTCGCCGCTTTCCCTAGGAATATCAATCGTGTCGGGCGCCTTGAACTTTTAGACGGGTTCTGGTGGCAATCGTCATGGTTGTTTACACAATTCCTAATCCATGTTCTGGCCAGGGCCATACTAGTTCTTGAATCCGTGGAAGATGCAATAAGGCGAACTGTCTAATGTTAGATAAGAAAGGACAATAACTATCTTCAACATACCCTTGTCCTCTTTTGCGAGCGTTCTGGTAACAAAATAATCCCAGCAAATCGTAGTCCAACGCCTGGACATATAGCGAATTCTAAAGTCTCTACAGAATGAGTTTTCTCCCTCTCCCTCTTCGTCATCCTCGTCCTCGCCTTCTCCACCCGGAACCCAATACTTCCACCAAGTCACATGCGCCATCTTAATATCCGCAATAGCCGGACCTAGATCTAGAAGTCTGGCAATTTGAAGTCGACAAAAATGGCATCCTCGAGCAGCAGAATCAAAGAGCTTCAATGGATCCGTCTTGAAAGAAATGCTCGGTTGAAAAGGATTCAACCTGTCGTTTATGGGCCATAATTCTCGCAACTCAAATATCTTTGAGCATTGATTGCATGTTGACAAACGTCCTGAGCTCTGCAAGGGAGGGAGCTTCAAGATGGGCAGAGGTTCTTGGTTATCAGGCCATTGTTCAAGACGACTTTTCAGCAATTTCTTTTCGAAGATGTGAATAGCCCTGCTGGGTTGTTAAATGGCATCCGAAAATTGAGGGACATTACTCACAGGTCCAGGTCCTCCAACACTGAAGGGACGGTCTGCCGAAATTCCAGGACGTTTTTGTGAAGCTTCCGTCGTATTCGTGTCCGAAATGTATCAATATGCTTCTCCCGATCTTCAAAAATCTGTAGGGAAGAACTTGATCTTTCGGGTAGTAGATAAATGTCCTCAGATCTGATTTGGTGGAGGCGTGACGGAAGTTGACTGACGGCCTTTCTGTGAGATTCCAAACTTTTGACAGTCGCATCTCTGACGTTCCAATCCACCTCTTGCGCAAGAGTCGCCTTTAGGTATTGCAACGCTGGGGTGAGTTCGAGAAGAACCCCATAGAGCGCCTTGATATCGTCATCAAAATATCGCCAAAACACATAATCTTTAAGAGTGTCTTCCGATTTCTGCAGAGCCTTAGAGGACCTTTCGAGCGCAGGGCCGTCGAGAAACATTACAAAGACCTTCTCGCAGTGCGTTTGCAGCGGCGCCTGAGTCTCTTCAACATCAGATGGTCTCCGCGGGTCAGAAAACCAAAACTACCAGGCAGAATACGATCTTCGCCATGTTAGTTTGTTGTAAACTTTTGTGTAGGGATTGGGATGGTTCTAGAACCCAGGGTAAGCCAACGAGGAAAGAACGACCATCACAGCGCCTGGAAGACACGTCGGTGCCCAAGCTTGGAAAATGAGTTGGCAAATTCCATGTAGTTTAAGAGTATCGTGGGTCTTATAGCTGACATTTACTTGGATGTTCCAAGCTGTGAAGGTGAATATCTCAATGACTATTGAGCCACTCATCCGACGAGAGTGAAGAGCTTATCTTTTGGGATGTATGTATCATCATCAAGTGTCTTCTCAAGCTTCACTCCTAGTGAAAGTCTGTATTAGCCCTTCTTGACAGAAATTTACTTCAAAGTGAGGCGCCAAATGGTTTGCGACACCACTGGTTTCGCAGACCATCGTCAGAAGTCGAATCGTCAGTCTGATTCGGTGACTGGGATGTTAAGCGAACAATGTCTCATTTTCGTCCTATCTCTTTAAGCTGCGATGACTCGCTACAAAGCACATGAGACCAAGAGCTAGACAAAAAGAAATAACTTGACATTATGAAGCTAGAGTAGAATTTGGCGGCGTGGATGGAAATTAAGTGATTTCCAGCTGGAGTTCGCGATTTATCAACGTGATATGATTCTTCCTTACTTCCAGTTTGCCCGGTGGTCAAGGTAACTCCGAATCTGCGATCGGCTCTTTCTATGGAGAAATTTCGGAGGTGGATGAGATGAGAGGTTGGAATACGCATTGTCGGTTCTAATTATCGTCTGAATATTTCGTTTCGTCTAGATTCCGCGAAAATTATAGTTCAAATCGGCTGGCTGTACGGGAGGCTTATCACTGTAGCTTCAAAAGTCTGAGCTCAGGATATGCTTCGTCCGGTATTCGTCATCGCAGAGGGTTCTCTTGATAAGAAGCGTTCGACAGAGTCTTGGTATGGTACGGCATTATGTTCGAGTGGCGAGATGTACTGTAGGTTTCGATTCAAGCGATTTTTGACGGGATGATGGACTAGGTTCGAGGAATTTCGGCGTAATTAGTGTCGAAAGAGTATTTCGGTGAGTGTGTGAATAGGAAACTTTTCCCATCTCTTCCGTTCAAATCGGAAATGAATTTGCGGGTTGAATTTGTGTACGTAGTATCAAAGACTTTCACAGCAGCAGGAAAATGTGCTCTGGGCGATTCTTCTGGTTTTTCGCCGAAAGAACCTCCATGTTCTTCATCGATGCCTCCCAATATGAGTTCTGGCTACTAGCTTGCATGAAAGTATTCAGTTTGCCAGCGGGACGAGTCTAGACTCTAAACTGTCTTTTGCGAAAGAGCTATTGGGGTCTCTAAACATGTAGAATATTGCAGAAACACGCGGCGTGATAGTGGGGGAGGCTTCTTCGGACTTTTCTACTTCCGAGTTCGTACTGGCGCCAGAATAGTTGAAGATTGCTGGAAAACGTTCGTGTTTTACAGTAAGATTACTGTATGCTTAAGCGAGCCACTTAAGAATTGAAGCGTCGTCTGTGCTGTGCGAAAGTATATAAACAAACTGCCACGCTATACAAAATAGTAGAAGTTAGCAAGTGTTTCAAGGTTGGCAAAAACGGATCCTTTCTAAACACCTACTTATGGAAGATGACATGAAACATTATGTCACTATCTTGTCGCCTTGAACTCAACTGAATAGACTTAGCTTCTAGTGTTTACCGAACTTTTGGAGTTCTGCACGGAAGCTGCGACCTCTTTTTAACGATGCATTTCTTGACATCAAACTCTCCAGCTTGCAATATCTGGGACTATTTCTCACGTTTTGTTATGCATGTTTTGATCTGAGACGTATTTACTCGAGAGGCTTTGGACGCTGCTGCCCTGAACGAATGAGCGGCAGTTATACGTTACAGTCACCTCCGCAGCAACACCGTACAGTATTTATAAAAGGGTCACATGACCCGATGAACGTTGATCTGTTGTGTTGTTTCCAAAAGTGTAGAGCTGAATAGAAAAACCATGAAGAGATACCCAATTTTGTGTGGCGTTATTTTCATCAAGGTGGTCTCAGGCACTAATCCGTACTGAAGTAAATCCGAGGTTCTCCCGTAACGTTCCCAGATTACTCCATGCTGTCGCAGCGTCTCTCAAAACTTTGGAGTAACCATCTCTCAGAACACCATCACTACCCAATATGGTATCTCCTTCGCCTGCCTTTCTATTCTCTCTCCGTCTTCAATGTTTCAACTAATGTTGCTTCCCCATAAAATGCAAGAGAATGGAGACATAATGTGCAAGTTTCAACAATCCCACCCTCCACCTCCACCTCCCACTTCTTCAAGCCTCACCCCACCAAATCTAGTCTCAGAATCCCCTCCCCCTCATTACTAATGACGGGCTCATAGCCAACTTTTCCAACTTGTTTCGCCTCTCTCCATCTTTCCTCTCTTTCTCTTCATCTTTCACCCTACATCTTGACTTCACACTTCATCAGAACACATCTGAAAGCAAGCATATTAACAATGGCAGGCAAGAGCTACAATGTTGGTGTGATCGGATATGGGTGAGTGAAAGGAGCCCTTTTACCCCACCACTATCAATTTTGGGAGCAGACAACTAACCTCGGATGTAGCATGTCTGCAAAGGTCTTCCATATTCCCCTAGTCCAAGCTACCCCTCAGTTCAAGCTTCATGCCATCGTACAACGTACTCCTAAGCCCGACGATGATGCCTCCAAAGATCATCCGGGTGCCAAAATATACCACAGTGCCGAGGAAATGTTTGCCGATTCTTCACTCGATATAATTGCTATTACTACAACTCCCGAAACCCACTTCTCCTTTACAAAAGCAGCTATTGAAGCAGGCAAACATGTCATGGTGGAAAAGCCATTTGTTCCAACAAGCGCTGAGGCACAAACTTTGGTTGAGCTATCCGCAAAGACAGGAAAGCTGATTTGTGTATACCAAAACCGAAGATGGGATTCCGACTTTCTCACGGTCAAAAAGTTGTTGGATGACGGCACACTTGGAAGATGTGTAGAATTCAATACTCACTTTGATCGATACAAGGCTGTTCGTCCTGATTCCTGGAAGGGAACTTTGGGAATGGACCAAGCTGGTGGTGTTCTATATGATCTGGGGACACACTTGATTGATCAATCTTATGTGCTTTTTGGTATGCCTGCAAGCGTTACAGCCTTTTTCGCAAACCAGAGAAACGACGGCCAGCCGGAACCAGACAGCATTACTGTCTTGCTACATTACGCAAACAATGGACCACTTGTTACCGTGAAGGCGGGGGTTATGTCTGTGGAAACCAAACAACTACGATACTGGGTTCGAGGTGCTAAGGGCAGCTTCAAGAAATTCCACCTCGATGTACAAGAGGATCAATTGAAAGCTGGTCAGAAGCCAGGCGATGCCGGATTTGGCGTTGAGAGTGCCGAAAGTTCAGGTACCTTGGTTGTCATGGATGGAGAACAGCCAAAGGAGCGCACGCATGCCAACATTGCACCCCTCACTTATGGTACTCTCTACTCAAGATTTGCGAGTGCAATTGAAGGAGGTGGATTTGATGCTGTGCCAGTTAAGGCAACTGAAGCACGAGATGTTTTGAAGATCATTGAGGCAGCCAAGGAGAGTGCGTCGGCTGGAAAGACTGTGAAGGTGTCTGCGTTTGCATAGAATCCCAAGTATTCCTAATATATAAGCATTGACTTGCACACTCCATTGAGGCTTCTAGAATCACATCAAGCCGTTGGCTTTATATTTTGCCTTTCACGGTTCGACGCTTATTGAGCTAAAACGACGATCGTACCATTCCGTCGCGTCTTTTCATCAGATAAAGTATCGTACCCGTATCTGAATCCGGCTATGTCTATCTGAACCCACCGTGTAAACCGGTACTGTAATGGTTCCAGATCTTCGGTTCTAATTGCAAACTGATGTTGAAGAAAGGTATATATTCTCTATCAATCTCCCTTACTAAACCGAATCTTGTATTTATTCACGTAAAACATCTTGAGAGAATACGGAGTAGTAGTGCATGTATATACGTTGATACCCATCTAAAGAACGTTCATTTATATAACATTCTGCCAAGATGTAGAGACAATCAAATTTGACGACAACAAATTTGTCTACAAAGCAGCCCCTTACAGGGTCAGCTCCATGAATTGTTGTAGTGGATGGGCTCCGCTTTACTATAGAAACTTTACACTGTTACTTTCGCTTCAAGCACATCGGTTCGTTCTTGCATCCCGTATGCATGAGGCAAAAAAGTATACGGTACCCCGTGCGTCGGGAGGATCTACTCGTATGAAGTATATGCGCGGATGACAATGGCGATGTAGCTAAATAAGGAACCCAAAATCCAGAGGACGCGATGGATTCTTCGCGAATACAAAGTACGAAGTAAGACAGATTCACAGTGCTGAAAGATATTTTCAAAGTCCCCGACTCTCCGGGCAGTCGTCAGCTCCTGTCACAAACTCACCGCCCAGATCCTCCGGTACCAGGTAATCAATCGTCGGACCCGTTCCCCTGAAGCAGACAGAACCACCTCGAATCAAATACGAGTCGCGATTCAACCAACCAGAAACAGAAATTTGTTTCCCGTTGAAGATCCCTCCAATCAAGATTCCTACACGCTCCATCGCACCCCTAATTTCCCGGCTCACCGTGGATACGTATCCATGCATCAATGGGGAAAGGCTAGACGCATTCCTATTTCAGGCTTATTGGGATGGACAGATTGGATGGAGGGGTAGGAAGGGGCTGAAGGGAAGGAAGATAAGAAGGGCCTCTTGCCTCTCTTATCACTTTCCTTATGAATTGTTGGTGATTTGCGCTTCCTCTTGAAATTCATTTGTTCAAACGTTCCTTGGATTTTTATGCTTCGGATCTTCCTTGGTAGTTTTGTGTGAGATTTTGAAGGATTTGAAACGCGCGTTCGAGGACCCCTAGGACCCTGAGGGAGGCACATTGATAACAGCCAGGACGACCACGAAATTTATCTTTCTACTTTTTTTTCTGATCAAGAGAGCGGGAAAGAACACCAGAGTTTTTGAAAAACGAAGGAGTATACAAGACCCATCCGCAGGTTTCGGAAATCTCAACAATCACGACAACCGTACATTAGCAGGAAGAGAAATCACACTCCCTACATCTCAGCTACAACAATCAACCCCTCAAATCTTTACATTAATCAACGCCAAAATGTACCCCTCCAAAGCCTCCAAACTCACCAACCCCTCCCAACAAAATTCGAAAAAAGTAAAGGAGATCAGAACAGCAATCTTCATGTTCATACTCTGTGCACTGAGCTACGCACTTTTTGTTTCCGTCATCTTTGGATTGAAGGAGATGATTGTCAAGGGGGTTGGAATGAGCGGTGCGAACAAGGCGACCTTCGGGGACGAGAGAATGGGTGGGATGGTTAGAGGGAGAAGGATGTTCGAGAATAAGGGTCATTGAGGTAGACTTATCTGGGCCAAGGGAATGAAGTCAAGATGGGCGGATGGTCGAGCCAAGTTTGGTGAGATGGTTCCTAAGGTTGAGCGATCTCTTCCTGAAGGACGGCTAAAAAGTTGAAGCCTGATGGGACTACACAAGGGGATAATATGACATCCACTTGTGTTGGGAATCACGCCTCGAGATGGACAACTCAAAACTTCTGGCATTTCATGCTTCATTTCGACAACGAGGTTGCTTGTGGGAGGAGGAGGGAACGAACAGATATAGGTTGCGCTACTTTTGCTTAGAAAGCTTTGCATGAATGGGTTTAAGGATAGACAAGATGTATACAAGTATAGACCAGCGATGTCATTTTCATGAATAGTTATCAAGTTTTTTCTCTCGCTAGTGTTTTGAACCAAGTGATTGCCGTTTTGACTTGATATGCCACTGAACTGCGGAAAGGAAGAAGGTTGGTTAGTATAAATTAACTATACATCTGCCAGGGAGATGATGAAACACTTTATTTGAACCTGATTTGACCCAATTTCTTCTCCAAGTTATTTGAGTCGATGTCTGCAATATATCACTCGAGTTATAAAACTATAAGGTATTAAATTAAGCAGTATTCACCTTGTATTCTTGTTCCAGAGTTCAAGGTGTAGGGTTGTGTCTGGATATGTTTGGACATTTCAATAGTTAAGAAAATGAATACATAGTACTTCACCATTATTTTACTGGGTAAGAAGCTAAGATATCTCGGACATGCTGTTTAAGTCATTATTGCAATTCAAGGAATACTTAGCTCCGAAGGTTTATGCCTCTGGGAAAACTTCTCAATTTGACCTCATCCAAAAACTCTCGATACCTCCCTCGTCGTTATCGCGCAGCTGGAAAATTCAAGAGACATACTTTATCATTTTCATTCCTCACTTATTTCTGTTCAATTTTTCAGTGAATTTGATGCTTCTAGCCACATTTTGTCAGCCACTCCAGCTTCTACCTTTCGCTAACCCCCCTGTTGTGCGTCAGACCGAAAGAAGGATCAAGGTGACTCAGCCTTTGACTCCCTTCATATATCAGTCAAAATTCTGCTTCTTTTTTTCCCTGTTGTATAAAAATAATTTGCAAACCTCGACGAAGATCATGACAGCCAGACAAGTTCCAATGATGGATGAGACGAAAACTGACACTGAACAAGATGAAAGTCTGCCTGCCGCCATAAGAATGAAGATATCGGACAGCAAAACTAGTGAAATCATTTTGGGCAGCGATAAGATACCTGGAACTCGGGTGAAAGTCATTGGACGCATTGAAAACATCCGGACCACCAAGGCATTTACATTCGTCTATCTCTCAGACACCCGCGCGACCCTTTTATGTGTATTTTCTGATCAGCAAAATGAGAGCGCCAGAATCTCACTTCAAAAACAAGAGACACTAGAGGTCTACGGAGAGATGAGAGAAGTTCCACCGAAAAACAAAGCCCCAGGAGACAGGGAAATACACGTCGACTTTTATTCAATCATTGGAGAAGCACCTGGTGGATCAGACGCTTTCAGCAACGTAGTCCCCGAGTCTGCCAACCAGGCAACGCTACCAGATTTCCGGCACCTTGTTCTGCGAAGACCAGAAGAGGCAACCGTTATGAAGACACGTGCTGCAGCATTAGATACCTTCCGACAATACTACAAAGCCCATGACATGAGAGAGTCCACGGCCCCATCTTTCGTCCAAACTCAAGTTGAAGGAGGAGGTTCGCTCTTTAGTCTTCAATACTATGGTCAGACTGCGTACCTGACGCAGACGTCACAACTGTATCTCGAGACACAACTTCCCATTCTCGGGGATTGCTACGCCATTCAATCATCGTTTCGAGCTGAGAACGCTCATACCCGACGTCATTTATCAGAGTACACCCACGTTGAGGCAGAGCTTGATTTTATTGTATTCGAGGATCTGTTACAACATATTGAGAATGTTATATGCGGTGTCATCGATATGTTACTGGCGGATCCAGAAAGCGCGGCATACATTCAGACCCTCCACCCTGGTTTCAAAAGCCCAGCCCGTCCATTCAAGCGCATGAGATACTCCGAAGCAATTGAATGGCTCAACGAGCACGGTATCATGGCTGATGAAGGAGAGCCGCATACTTTCGGTGTTGATATTGCAGAAGCTGCGGAAAGAGCTATGACGGATCGAATCGGTCAACCAATTATACTTACTCACTTCCCCGTCCACCTCAAAGCTTTTTACATGAAGAAAGATGCATTTGATCCTCGACTTACCGAGAGTGTTGATGTACTTGTTCCAGACGTAGGTGAAGTTGTGGGCGGAGGGATGAGAATTGAGGATTATGAGGAACTTGTTTCTGTTATGAAGAACAACAAGTGGGATTTGGCGTCGTATGCATTTTATGCTGATCAACGGAAGTAAGTTAGAGTTCTGCTTCAAAGATACTTGGATTGTGGCTAATATTTGCAATCAGGTATGGAAGCACTCCTCATGGTGGTTACGGGTTAGGTCTTGAGAGATTCCTAGCTTGGATTCTTCATCGTCATACTGTGCGTGAATGTACCCCCTTTCCGAGATATCCTGGAAAATGGTAAGTCAATTATACTTGTATTTGGGTCATTTGGAAATTGATACTGACGGGCTATAGCACTCCGTGATTGGCACCAATAGTTTTCTATGCCCGCCAATCTTAGACGAGCTGGCAATATGTTGTTATAAATTGGGGGCACGTTATTTGCAGTAATTGCACGCCAGCGGCCATCCTTTGTAGTCATATTTAAAACTCTGCGCTGTCTTCAAGGCTTAGCTTATTATTTCATCGGTATTCGACGTTTGTTTGCCCAGTCATCCCAATACTAGTCTGAGTCCATTTCGCAATTGCGGAATTGGTGGAAAATGTAAGATTACTAGGTATCTTGAATAATGAGAATTATTAACTGGCGATACGTAACCACAGCTTCCACTTTCAAGCTCAACTGTTTGATCAGCTCGAGTAATGGTGAATTATCGGAAAGTAGAAGGTTAGGTCCAGCCACGCTTACAGTTTCTTGTAAAACCAGGCAGCATGACTGTGTTGGCCCTATAGTTTACATATAAGATGTAGGTTTTCCAAGTGTAGTATTTTACCCAGACTAGCAGACGAAAACAGTGGAGTAGTTAATCGCAATGTTGTATTATTTTAGACTTTATCGTGTTTGCTAACTTTATTAGATTTATCCCTTGGCTTGAAAACTTGCCGACTGGGACGGCAACAATGGTATGCGACGTTCAAGAAGCTTAGGTAACGAATAGATCCGTAAATATTGTGTAAATATTGTCATTGCGAAGCATGATTCATTCCGTAGTTTTACCAAGATTTGTTGATTCATGTTCAAGATCACGAGCCAGGGAGGAAATTTTGAAAACATGTGATATCGCGCTCAGACAATCGCGTCTCCCGACCCTGCCAACTTACGACGCGTCAAACTAGTGCTTATAAACACTTTTTCTAAAACCCCCCCCTTTGTATTTTTCAATAAATCACCCAATGAACATGCCTTTCCAAGTCACCCAGATCAATGGCGGTAACGCTATTACTCACAATATCAACACTACACTTTTTCCCTTTACATATTCGTCTGACGGATTCAGAGCCTTAGGATACAGATGGCAATCAGACATCGATCACGAGGCAAATCAACCAATCGAGTTTTTGCGGGCACAATTAGCATTTCGCGGTTTCTCACCAAGAGGCAGTGACGTTAATGCCTTAAGGGAAAGATTGAGAAAATCCGAGATGATGGAGATGGATGAGAAGGTTGCCGCAGCCAGAAGGGAAATGAAAGATGCATGGAAGCTGCTTGAAAATCGTGATCTGGCAGATCCTCGGCGTGATGATCCGGGACGCGAGGGTGAGCAAACGGATTCCGAAGATGTTGAATCGGAGGATCAAGACGACAATGAGGATGAAGACATGGATGACGAAGACGACGAATCAGAAGAACAAGAAAGTGAAGAGGATGAAAACGAGAACGATGACGACGACGAGGAAGAAGACGAAGAAACTCTAGGTCCATGGGATATTACGGGAGAATGGGTTCTTAACTGTCGCTCGCTAGAGGACTGGTCTGATGGCACCCCTCTCACCATCCAAATTCATTCGCGGGAACAGCGCAGTGGCCATCAGACATATGGAAGATTTGAGTTTGGAGGTTGGAACGGCGTGATCAGGTTTGTCACGGCTGAAGAAGATGGCGGCGGTTACGGTTACGATCCGGAAGATTTTATCCTGAATGATTCTGACCGGCCCTCAGAGGAAAACCCCACATGCCACTATCGTTGGCGTGGAGTTGAAGACGGAGAAGGTGTCATCCAACTACGAGAGGATAACTACTTGTACTCGATGACATTTTCGAAGAATGGAAACTACGTAGAGGGTAATTGGGGATGTCGAGATGGAGAACCTGGAGTAGTTCATTTCACTGGTGTCAAAGACAACTCAGATGGTGGCTACGGGATGAGTATCGAGCGTGAGTGGAAGGCTAGGAACCAAGCTGCATATGACAAAGCTAATAGGGATCGGTGGAGGTGATCTGGGAAGGAGATTTTGTAGTTTGTATTAGGCTTTCCTGGAGAATGTCCGACATGGTTACACGGTATGTTTTATGGATGTTTTCGGGCATTTAATAAGGTCAATTTTCCTGTAATATAGTGTGTTATGGTTCAATTCCTTGCAATGAAAATTCCTCAAAGTTCCGCGTTTTGGAATTTTCTTGTCGTAGTGTATGTAAAACTGGAATGTACTATACTCGCCCCCTTCCTAAGCATCAACCGCCAATGAACTGCCTGACGAACAAAAGATTCCCAACACTAACCCCACAACGCCATATTTCAAGAATCCTCCCCTTCAAACACAATTTGCCAAAGACCTCTTCCAGCAATAATTGGATTTCATGACTTCAGAAAAGCCTGTCGATGCTATGATACAAGGACGAAGTGGCAATGTATAGTCTGGAATCAAAATCAGCATTTTATTTTTGAGTAACATTCACCAAGCAGTTTACCTTCAAGCACATAGTGAGTAACTCGGTACTATTTCCTCCTGGAAAGATCCCCAGGCTCAACTTATGATTGTCGCTTCTCTGCCTGCAGATAGCGGTGAGACGTCTGCGTCTGTCCTCTAGCAGAACCACGAAGGTATTGATCTTCAACAAACCCGTACGGCCACTTGGGGGCATTTTGCTTCGCAGGCATATTCGTTGAGTCGGAGGAATTCACTAACGATGATAAGTCCGAAGAAGAAGATTGGGAAGATTGGGAAGACTGAGAAGATTGAGAAGACTGAGAAGACGTGCTATTGCATCTTTCTTTAATTACTTGTGTGGTAGTGTAATCCATGAGTGTCGACTTGTGTAAGTTGTGTCCAGTCGTCGAGCGTGATACCCTCGCTTATTATCATTTGTGAGCTTCCAGAACTGTGACTTTTCTCCTCTTGACAGACATCACCATTTTCAGAGCCTTACCCCGCATCTTGGTTATTGGTCTGCTGTTGCGTTAATACCTCATTTTTTTATGAGGCATATGTTGACATACCGCTGTCAGGGCGCAGCACTGCCACCGACTTAATAAGGTATGAGGCATTTTGATGGCATCAACCCCACAGTACGGACAAGCCCAAAAACGGAAACCATCTCCTTTGAAGACACACTCATTGAGATGGTACATGGATATTTCTCACGAGATAAATTTTATGTGTATTTGACTGACATACGACTATCTGAAGTTTGGATAGCTGGAAGACTCTGAACAAAACTCGAGGTTACCCTTGATCCCTTAAGCATGCTTGTTTGATTCAAGCTCAGATTAGACATCCGCGATTGCTGCTGCTTTCATCTCAAATCTAGTGCGCATGATCGAAGTTTTGATCCCCGGTATTTCGCCAAGCTCTATGCGGGCCATTCATGATTCTTCCGCTGTGTGTGTCTGTATGTAGAATACTGTAGAGAGACAGACATGCCCCAGCCGTATGCGACGAATTGCCCTTTTCAGAGGTTTCCAAAAGTGGATAGAGCGCTGCATCGGATGAGCATGGATCAGACCACTGGGCCGAACTTGATATGTTGGAGGAAGAGGGGCACACACCTAACAAAAGCAGGCGTGAAACCAGTATTCACACTTGGAGAGTCATTCATGCATGGAATCTACTCTTTTACTACATTCTTTATGCCATCGGTAGCCAATTTGCAAGGCAATGTTGAGAGTTTTGGTGGGTTGAGGTAAGTTCTATCGAAATGGCGCGCCACCGTGCTATGCCATTCGCTACTGTAAATTGTCACCGAGAACTGATGAACGAGACAGAATGTCCCTTCAAGAAGCTATAGCAAACATAGGAATAATAGAGCAAGCGAATCAAAATCTGCACTTCCTTTTACAACTTCTGCCGGAAGTTTTTCTATTGTCTTGGTGCTCTTGGGCGGATTTTTGCTGGTCTCACTCTTTCGTATGTTGGCTCTGGGTTCTTTTAAGTTTTATTTCGTAGTTTTCTAACTTATCAATTAGTTTCATGGGTCAAGATCGTGTATATCTTCAAGTTGTTGTAGTTTCGGGAACTCTCGAAAAACGAAGGAATGCGCAAAAAGTATTAGACGTACTTAACCGCGGAAAGCATTGGGTTTTAGTCACTCTGCTGTTAGGAAAAGTTACAACGAATGAGACTCTGCCAATTACCTTGGATCATGGGGTTAAAGGTGGTTGGATTGCGTTCTCACTTCAACCATTGTCATGGTGGTCTTTGGGGAAATCATCCCACCAAGTATGTGCGCCAAGTATGGTTTGGCGATCGGGGCTTGGCCATCTAGGTACTTCTTTCCTCTATTCTTTTCAGGATTTTTAAAGGCTGATTGCTTTTTTCAGATATGTTCTTTGGATTATGTACTGTACTTCTTGTTTCCACTTGCTCATCCCACCGCCAAGTTACTGGACTTTCTACTTGGTGACAACCATGGTATCGTGTTCAGCAGATCGGGTCTGAAGAGTCTTGTGATGCTTCATGAACATGTGAGCCTTCTTTCGACCGAACCTCTGTATATGAGGGAAGTTTCCATGATTTCAAACATCCATGATCTGCGAGACAGACGGGCTTGGTCCATAATGACGCCAATGCCGAAAGACTTTACATTGGAATTTGAAACACTACTGAATTCAAGATGCGAGTTCATACCGGTTTGTTCGAGTCACACAAAATCTCTCGCTGGGTCATTGATAGTTACCTCGCTTTTTTCTGGAGAAGAGGTTGATGTTGAGCCGCTTGCTGGGGTGACATTTCCTGCGGTAAGAGCAGAAACATGCTGTCTAGACATGTTTTCCCTCTTAGAAGATTGGAATAAAGAAATAATTATTGTCTCAGATGACGGAACATTCTGTGGTACGCCTTTTGGAATTATTACGGCGAAGGCTCTACTGGAGGTTCTCATTCGTAATGGAGAATCATAATATTTTATTTTAGGGGAGAGCGAGCCGAAGTCCGGGTTTCTTCAGACTGTGAATTTAAATAGATTTTTGATAGATTACCATGACACTGAGTTTCTTTCTCTTGCTTAGCAGGGGGCATCTTTTGTGACGTGTGTTCAAATGTCTAGGAGGACGAGTATTTACCGAGGTTTACTACAGTATAACGAGGTATTAGCATAGACAAAATGGAACCGGTGACTACCGAGGAAAAGGACCAGACCTGAAGAATTTAGTGATTTCAACAAGCCAGCCCTGAGTTTAAATCTATGGTAAACTTAAGATTCAGAAAAAGAGCTGGCGTTGTACGCAAAGTATGAGTTCTATTGAGTTCAAACAGGAGAATTGTGTCAGTCTTCGAATTCCACCTGCTTCAAACTTCTGGGCGGAAATTTGATCCTCTCCGTATACCACAGCGGGTCTATGGTTTTCCTGGACATGTCGTTCTTTCGTTCATTAAATTTGCTGCAGGTCTTCTAGTAAATGGAACAAATTAATCGGAGTTATCATCTTCAAGTTCCGATGCCCAGCCTTAGTCCCCACCTTCCAAAGGTTACTTACCTACAGTAGGTACTTATTACCCCGCTTTGCCCCATCACTATGCAGCACACGCACGCTGACGACTTCATATCTTTCAATAAATCCTCAACCAGCATCCAACCAATAACAGGCGCTTTGGCGGAGTGGTTAACGCGATGCCCTGCTACTGTCTTAGACAAAGCCAGGCATTTCTTTCGGGAGCAAGAGTTCGAATCTCTTAGGCGTCGTATGAGTCCTTTCTCTTTTGCTATTTTTTGGCTGTTCTAGGGGACATGATGAGTTTTTGGGAGGGCGAAGTTGTTTTTTAATTGGCGAGTGTTTTTACTATACAAGTACCAACGGATTCCAACTTTCTTTTCACTTAGCATATTCAAAGGACTTTGCGGGAAGCTAGAATAATATTGAAATTACTATCTAAAATCTAGCTAGCCTTTTTTCTAGTGATTTCTATTTTGTTATTATTGTTGTAGGTTAGCTACAGTTGATTCAGACCCGGTGTAAGTCGCCATGCTTAAATACTTTCGAGAATAGTGATTCTAGTTCACACCGTAGTGGTCCACTGAGAACCAGCCGAATATCATTAGCTAATACTACATAACCAGCTTACGGCATCGAGAGTAGTTTTTTTACTGCATTGTTGTTGCTTCTATACTATAATCGTAAATTAGTGAAGACTTTCAGTCTGGTCTTCACTTCTGGCTCGTATTCTTCAAGAGAAGGCTTTTTTCGAATCTAAACCTGCGGCCAAATGTAAGAGAAAGAGTTCGAAGCTTTAGGTGCCGTGATAGGGTCAATCGGGGAGGTAAGTAGCCTTCTTTCTCATAATATTTTGGGGGGTTTTGGTTAAAGGAAGGCAATTTGTTTTGAGTTGAGATGAGGGCTTAAAGTGAAGATGTAATTAGAATGCGGTCAGATACCTCGTTGTTACTCCTTAAAAACTATATGAAATGTTATTATATTAAACTTTTAGCTCAAGTAAAAAAAATTGTCTTAGTATACCTAGGAAAATAAAAAGTATCCGTTAGCAATTATTCTTGGCCCTTTCAATAACTATTTTTGTTATGCGGGGCTTTTAGGATAATGTTGTGCTAAGAGAGGTGTGTACAGAGCGACGACCACGTCTCTTACGCAGTTGTGGTTTATTTTGACGCGAGTAGCTTGAGCTTCGTGGCAGTCCAAGCTAGAGTGGTGAAGATTCGTTTTGTTATCCACTTGACTGATATGCAGTTTTGATCCACTGGATCCGCGTTGGGCGTCAACTATACATACGATGACAAAAGTAAGACCATTTCCAAAAATCCCGGTCCAACTCTTGAGTTTCCTAGCATTACTACGGTGCCATCTTTGTACCTCGTAATGTCCCTCTTTATACCCTTGTGAGGCTTATCCCTGGCACTTTATAAACAATTTTAGATCATAATTCCAAATAAGCTCAGTAAACAGTAACCAACAACTTATCAATGGAAGCACCTCGGAAACGCTCGTAAAATATGTCCTCTAGTACCCATATTGTACCCATATTGAGCGTCCGATAAGCCTATCTCTCTTGTACGCAAACTCAATGTGCTCGCTTAAGCATATGTACTTGGCAAGATTATACGCTAAGGCAAAGCTACTTTCAACCCCAAGCCATTTTTCTTCATTGCAAGGTCGCCGACTTCTTCTTAACCACTTAGATGCTGCTTTTTAAGCGAAAAGTTTCAATAATACCAGACCCCAGCGTATTCATTCTTTAATTTGTCATTCATGGAAGAATCCAGCCCTCTCCTGCAACCTGATTTACACGGCGAAGAAGATCCGTCAGCAAGAGATGACCCAAAATCTAATTCTAGGACCTTTTTTGTGGTCCTCATGTGCACTATTTGTGTGTTAACAATAGATATTGGCATATTTCTCCAGCTAGCACCACTTACCCGCATCCTCGAGTCTATCGTGTGCAGATCTTACTATCAAAAGCTAGGACAATTCCTCATCGAAATTCCAGAATCAAAATGCAAAATATCGGCAATTCAAGGGAGACTTGCTATGCTGAAGGGATGGTCAGCACTATTTGAATGCCTTCCAAGTAAGTTGTGACAGAATTTCGAATAAACTGCTAATCGTGACTAGGCGTTCTCCTGGCTGTGCCCTATGGGCTACTTGCGGATAAGCGCGGCAGAAAACCGGTTCTCTATCTTGCCATTCTCGGAATTATGATGCATAATATTTGGCTACTTGTCGTCTGTATGCATTCATACCCTGCTTTCAAATTTGTCTGCCTCCTGCTCATGTAACAAAGGTTGGTTTCCGAAAGTATTTGCGGTTGAGTTGATATGGCTCGCGCCGGCATTTAACGTCGTAGGGGGAGGACCAGGGGTGGTGAGTATATATTTTAACACACGCTTATGTCACATTTCTTTGGGTATTTATTGACACTTGGGTAGGCAAATTCGGTAATTCTGACGAGTGTTGCAGACGTTGTCACCGAAGATCAAAGGCTAGTCTACACCCCTCCCGGCTATTACTTTTCACTGGCTCAGTCCGTGCTAGATCTACGTATTTCTTCAGAATTGTAGCTTCTATGCTTATTGCCCAGATTTTTGCAATTCCGATAAGCTCCGTTTTAATGGAAACCAATCCTTGGCTTCCTATGTTCCTTGGTCTAGGGGCAATGGTTTTCAGTGGCCTAACCGTCATCATTCTCCCAGAATCCTTGAACAAAATTCCGAACCGTCAGATTGCCACATCCTCTCTTAATTCAGCAATCATTGATAGAGACAACTGTGAAGATCGCAGTTTGAAGACGTATTCCTTGGCGGCTATAGCCCAAAAGGGACGGTGGCTGGTCGATGAATACCGATGTGTTTTCGTTTCGCCAATAGTTGCCATGCTGATATGCACCTCTCTCATGAATTCACTGAGTAAACATTCCGTTGACCTTCTGCTACAATATGCTTCTCGCAGGTATCATTGGACAATAGCTCAAGTAAGTCTTACCGCCCTTTTCCGGCACGATTGCTAATTTTCTGTACAGACTGGGCTTTTATTCCCACTACGTGCAGCTGTTCAACTTACAGTTTTCCTACTGATACTCCCATCACTGTCATACTATCTAACGCATTATATGTCGGTCAATTCCAAGCTAAAAGACCTCTACATCTCGCGGGGAAGTGTTCTTCTTTTAGTGGTTGGCTCCATTGGTATTGGTCTGTCGCCAAAACCAGTTCCGATGGCTATCTGTATGTCTTTTCCTTATGATATATTATTCCTTCTGCATATGCTAATTTATAAAGCCCTTGTTATAAGTGCATTGGGCTCGGGATTTACTACGTGTGTAAGAAGTTTGGCAACATCACTTCTTGAGCCCCGCCAAGTCGGGCGCTTGTATGCTGCCATGACAACCATGGAAATGATTGGAGGTATCATAGCAGGTCCCGTTTTCTCTGCATTGTACAGTTATGGGTTGAAACTTGATGGGTTATGGGTTGGTATTCCATTCTTGGCATCTGGAGCGATTTATATGGCGATTGCTTTGCCATTATTTCTCTTGTCCTTGAGTTCAAATGAAATCATATGATTCAATGGCATCGAGAATGGGGAGTTAATACATTAAACAAATATCTGTCTCCATGGCAAAACAATTAGCCGTGAGTGTCAAAAGCGAGAGGCGAAGAAGTGTATTGTGCAGAATAAGCTTTCATGCTTGAGTACAACGAAGCGAATTTATGATGGATGGTCATTGGGAAAGTCCATTAGTCGGATCAATGGCTCTCCGGCTTGTGGTTCTATTTTGGGCTAGCACTATGTGTACATATTCTCCCGATTTTTTACTTACAAGCCCCCACGGCCCCTAATCAAATTGTTTCGAAAATCACAACTCACAAGAAGCCGTTCGCATGGTACAAGGCTGCATAAAATATCTCCGGATCTCCGAAGTAGCTCTACCATAGTTGTAGCTTAGGTGTATTCACTGTCACGTCCCCTGTCATCGTATTTGAGATACAAGGACAACCAATAGAAAGCAACAAAAAAGACCTCATGTATGGGCGCAAATATTATGACGTCAAATTTTCTACTACAGTAGCATTCTCAAACATATATCTTACATCTCTTTTGGGAAAAACGATAAAGTAAGTGAATAGTCAATATATTTTCCCGCCCGTCTCTGTCTTGTCGTCTTGGCTTCGCCCGCTGTCAAGTGCCATTTTCATGAGTGTTGGAAGTCGATTACGGGATTACCAAAATGTGAATATAAAAGCGTATTGGTATATTGTCATAAGAGAATAGAGAAACATCAAAAGTCAAAATCGTGGTCTAGAATTCACGATCCCGACTGTAGAGTGCAATTTGTATTATGTAAACAGACATTCACTTATGTGACGATTCACTGTTACGGTACCTTGTCGGCTAATGAAACAATAGCGCTCAAAGTTTCAAAGCATGTAAATATTGGTAAAGTTTGTCCTTTAGGATAGGGTTGAGAGAGCGGGGTAAAAGCCACTACACAGCAACGATATATATATCTTGCTGGACGTAAGTGCAATGCTTCCCACTGCTCCCAAGCAACCTTCATCTTGGGAGGCGAGCATCAATTTTCTATCTCTATTGCGATCACCCAAAGATTTATCGAGCTTCAAAGAGCATCATGGCTCATACCAGATGGGCACCAAAGCTACCCTCCCAGCTCTCTGATAAACTGGCTTTCAAAAACTCTTCTAGAGAAAGCTTGCACTCAGTAGAGTTAGAAAGTTCCGATTCACACCAGAAGGTGACCTCCACCAAAGAGCCAGAATCAGTTTCAAACCAATTTCCACATGGTTTCCGACTGGTACTCCTTGTTGCAGCTGTTATGTTGACTGTCTTCTTGACATCTTTGGATCAAGTGAGTATACGACACTCCTTAAAGATGACAATTGTCACTTAACACACCATAGACAATCGTTGGAACAGCTATACCCAAGATCACAGACGACTTCCGCGGCCTCAGTCAGGTATCATGGTACGGATCAGCCTATTTCATGTGCCTCGGCGGGTTCCAGTCCTCCTGGGGAAAAGCCTTCAAATACTTCCCCTTGAAGTCGACTTTCCTCACATCCATTCTACTCTTCGAGATTGGCAGCTTGATTTGTGGAATAGCCCCAAACTCCAATGTATTCATTGTTGGTCGAGCGCTCGCTGGAGTGGGAGGAGCAGGTGTTTCGACGGGTGGGACTATTGTACTCGCCTTTTCTACCGAGCCTGAAAAGCGACCGTTGCTGATGACTTTTGTTGGAGTCTCATACACCATAGCTTCTATTTGTGGACCAGTCATGGGAGGTGTATTTACACAGCGCCTTACCTGGCGATGGTGCTTTTATATCAACCTCCCTCTAGGCGGAACAGGACTTGCCATACTGGCCATATTCTTCCATACTCCACCCTCCGCCAAACCACTCAAGGCGAGCTGGAAGGAGAAGTTTCTGCAAATGGATCCCCTAGGTATCGCCTTGACCATGGGGTGTTTTATAAGTTTCATTCTCGCACTACAGTATGGAGGACAATCTCATGCTTGGAGCAGCAGCGTAGTAATCTGTTTACTCGTTGCGTTTGTTACTCTATTACTCACGCTGATCGCTTGGGAAATCTGTCAGGGCGATTATGCTATGCTACCGCCTAGATTACTGAAGCGGCGTGCACTGTGGGCAGGATGTCTCTTTCAGCTCTTCTTCTCGGGCTCCTATTTCATCCTCCTGTATTACATTCCGTTGTTTTTCCAAAGTATCAATGAGATGGGCGCTATCAAATCCAGTTTAAGCAACATGCCTCTATTTCTCGCTTGTTGCTTCGGTATTATAACGGGAGGAATGACTGTCACCAAGACTCATCAAGCAGCACCCTTTATGGTCATCGGCTCCGCACTTGCATCGGCTACAATGGGCCTTGTATACATGGCGGATGCGGAAACAAGTGAGGGGATGTGGGTAGTCTACCAACTTCTTCTTGGGCTAGTTTTGGCATTCCCTTTCCAAAATGCCATAAACATCGCTCACGCAGATGCGGACCCAGAAGATGTACCAACAGTGTCTTCTACTATCTACTGTAAGTCCCACCTATCCTTCAAAGTTCCAAGCCAAGCTGACTTTACAACCAAGTCTTCCAAGTTCTTGGAGGGGCATTCAGTACTTCCGCCGCACAATCAGCCTTTGTCAACAGACTCGTTTCCAGCGTTATCACAAACGCCCCAGAAGCGAACCCACAACAATTGATCTTCACCGGTGCCACAGAGCTTCGATCCGTCTTCCCCCCCGAGCAACTTCCTGGTGTCTTGCAGGCGTATTTGGATGGTATCAAAGCGTCATTCGCGGTAGCTATTGGTATGACCGGCATCTCGTTTGTCATTAGCCTCATGGTCCCATGGAAGAGACTTCATACCAGGACCGAAAGCGATGCAACCCATGCTGCGTCGTCAAATCGGCTTTCTTTCTTAGCGTGATGGTACTGTCCTTTGCGTGGTCGGGTGATCAATTTCGTTTCAAATTAGAGAAAGTACGGGGTTGGAATTCGTAATGGGGTTGGAGTTTTTGATTTTGATCTTTGTCAGCCTCTATGGACTTGCGCCACTGGTTCATAGGAACCCTTTTTTGTTCTCGAAGATGCATGGAACCGGTGGCAAACTGGTGGATTCCCCTTGTTCAAATAGTTGCGAACAGAGTTGTGGGCGTTCTAGAGTGTAAATTCCGTTCAAGAGAGTTTGAGATTAATGAATCTCGACATCCTGTACTATCGAGGGTAGAGCATATCCAAATTTTTGTTGCGACGCCAGGTACCAATGAAGATCTTGTTACACCAAGCCTTGAGGACTACTCAACATATACCCGTTTACGGGGCTAGCGAAGGTTTGTCATATTCTCGCATTCGGAACATTTATTGTTTCTTGTCACTTACTCAGTGACTGTAAGAACGATGAGAAATCTGCGGCATGGAAAGATGCCATCCAAGCAAGAAAAATTCGAATACCGCTGAATTTGGCATAACAATTTTAATTGCACGGACAATTGTTTTTCTTTTGCGGCTAATGCCAGGGACAAACAAGGGACTAGCCCCTTCGTGTTATTGGTCGGCTGCCTACAAATAAGCGCAGCGAATACTGGAAAACGAGCAAACGCACATGTTTGGCAGCAAGTACGAAGTAAGACGTATAGCCCCTTCGCAAAAGGAGCAAGATGTTTCGCGACCCTCGAAACTGTGGGAATAGGCAATTCACATACAAAATCCCTTGCAAAATATCCTGCAATACACTTGTACAGCCCCTTCGCAACAGTAGCAAGAAATTTTTATGTACATTTTGACCCTTTTGTGCAGTTTTGTGTAATCCAGTGGTTTGTTTTTACCTTTCTACTATTATATGGCGTTCTAGGGTACTTTTCAGCTTTATGCTTCGATTATTTGGCCTTAGGGTAAGGGTTAAATAGCATAGAAGTGGCGTACCACCCTAGTCTTAGGACTATACAAGTACGTCAAGCTACAACTACTACCATTTGCATAAAACCCTTGTTTCTGCCTACTTTTGCGAAGGGGCTGTAATGTAAGATACCCTAGAATCCTGAGCTTCTTATGCGAAGGGGCTCTCCGTATGTCATTTCGGATACGAGAAATGAATTGAAGAAGCGTGCTTAGCCGCGAGGAGTATGGTCTTCTTGCGGATTGCGCTTCTCGCTATGATAGGATAAAATCTTTGATATCTTCCATTGGCTTAATCCCCACAAACGAAAATAGAATCATGTAGTCATCACAAGGGTGAGGCAAAATAATCCGGACGTCAAAGTCACTCATCGGAGTTAAAGTTGGGAGAATTTGCTCGCATCGGACATCCTATTGGGAAGCTGATGTTTCCTGTGATGCGAATACTGTACATCAGCTTACCATCCATCGGATCTCGAAGCTTGAAGCTTGAAGGATGATCCTAGTCGCTTCCCGGGAAAGCTGGGGTCGAGTTGCCGTTTCGGGGAAACCTCCTGTGGGGATTGGCATTTGAGATGGGAACACCAGAGAAGAGGCCATATGGAAAAGCGGGCAGCGCTTTTCCATACAGTAATTTTGCAAATCGAAGTCTTTGAGATAACCTTAAATTAATCTACATTGACAATCTGACAGAGTGGATTAATGGGAGTACGAATTCAACGTTGTAAATATAGAATAGGCGATTGATGGTAATCAATCTGGAACGCCACTACAGGGTTTGGTGTCGCAGAAGCATAACACCGGAAAAATCTTGGCCACACTCACGTTCGACAACTCCTTCTGGAGTTTCTCTGCTTTCTTCCATGACGAGCATGTCGCAACTGTCATTGTTTTATAGTAGAGTACCGTACAGTATCTTGCACGGTCTCGTCCGATATGTTGTGTCCCAACGTCTCCTTGGCGTTTGCCATGATACTTGGAATAATATCTGAGGATAGTGTCATTGGTTTCCACTAAGTCATCCCACAATTCCGAATGACGTCCAGAACTTGACAATTTACAGCTACGGAGTATGACCATATGCATGTTCCAAGTCTGATCCTCTGAACAGAAATGCGATTCTTAGGAGTGCCACCGCCAAGTCTGATCCTCTACTTCTACGAAGTACCAAGTAGCTTCAATAATATCGAAGTATACTTCCAATATCATTGTACGTGCATCGGCAAGCGAGCAGACAATTAATGAGGTTGGAATTACCTACTTGGAAGTACTTCCACTGTACGTTGATGATTGGCAATTTCATCTCGTCTCGTATTTGCCATCCGGTCTTGGAGATCAGACCTGCCCTTCTTTCCGAATCCGGACGGATGATGAAGTTATCCTGCCCTTTTCCGTGCTCTGCTGTTCTCTCATTCATCCAAAATATTTGGTCCATAAAGTTACAGAGGAGGGTTCTGGAAATGAGGGTTCGCCACGCACCGCCATTGGTTTGGGTCCATGATCGAGGTGGATGGGTCTATGTTAATTTCAAACACTGGATGGTGGCTATGGCCCGAGATGATGGCGAAGGAGAGCTTGGAGAGCAGTGCGGTCTACGAGTAGACATGTGTACGTAGTACGGAGTACATCGTCCAGCGGATGAACTGATATTGAAACGTTTCTCACGCTTTGTTCTGCTGCCAGTACTCGATTCCTTTGAGAAGGAAGATGGTATTGGAAGTGCGTTTAAAAGGCTTTGAAACCACCATCCTTTGGGCCATCTTGCGGTTGAATAGCTCTCAGTCCGACCCACCATTGTTGACTCCTTACATCTTGTCGCAGAATGGGGCAGGTGATTCTGCGCCGCACCCTGTACGGAGGTACGAGAGTGACTGGCCGCAAGGAGAATTCCCCGTATGGAAGGCATGGCCTCAGAGGCTCCAAGGCTCAGAGGCTCAGAGCCTGTGGTGGTCATGTTTACGCAACCTCCGGAGTTCATACGCTCAGCTGTCGTCTTTTCTCGTCTGTGACTTGTTTGTTCAACACAGCAGCGTTAGCGATCCCCCATTGCTGCTACGGTAAGCGACCGCAGTGGCGCTGCGGTGTTTCAAGGCATTGATGTACCGCTTGGCAATTGGCCGGGGCACTTGGCACTCTCGGCTCCCCGAGGCCTCTCACCCTTAAATGGACGCCATGGACACCATGAACATGGAAAGGGGACCCTGTGAAGGTGCTGTGATGGTGACAGGCCACAGGCGCTCCGAGACGCTGCGAATCAAGCGCACTCCCACACGTTGATTGGTTCCGAGTTCCACCCTCCCCCTCCTACCCGTCTGACTTGGCATCGCAGGCGTCTCATCGTGTGAAGCCTAGCGAGGCCCGACCCACAACCCCTTGTGCCCCTTTGTGCTACAACCACGAAATCTCTAGATTCAGCCTCAGACTCAACGCACTCCGTACCATAACGGTAAGGATATGGGTAAGGGTCGGGGTCGGGGTATGGATTGGGGTATGCCATGGCTGTACCAGTACCAGTACCAGTTACACTACTACATCTCTAAGGAGGTATGGGTCAGGCCAATTTAGATGGAGACGGTTGGACTTATTATAACCGTGGGTCTGTCCGCTCTGGTTCTCTGGCTGTGCCGTTCATTTTGCTTCTCTTTCCATCATTTCTCAAAATACATCACCATGCAGTTCTTTTCGCTCCCAGTTATTTTTTCCTTTGTTTTGGCTTCATCGTCTGTCGTTACCTCATCCCCTACAAACTTAAGGCCGCGCCTGCTCTCCATCCTCTCCAACTCCGAAGCCACCAATATCATCCCGAACAAATTCCTCGTAGTCTATAACAAAAATGCCTCAGACGAACAGGTTCAGACGCACCAGACCTCAATCAAGACGGCCCTGAAGAAACGCAGCTTGTCAACGAGAGGAGACGATGGAAGGATACTGTCAACCGGAATTTCATCATACTCGATACAAGGATGGAGGGCAATGGCATTGGAGGCCGACGATGCCATGATCTTGGACATCGCAGGCTGCCCGGAGGTCAACTATGTTGAGGCCGACACAGTAGTTCAGACGAGCGCGTTGGTCCAACAAACGAATGCACCACTGGGATTGGAGCGAGTCTCCCATAAAGATGTCTCGACGGATGGATATGTTTTTGATAACTCGGCTGGCTCCGGAATCACCGTATATATTGTAGACACCGGCATTCGAACTACTCACTCTGAGTTTGCCGGCAGAGCAACTTTCGGAATTAATACTGTTAACAAAATTGTAAGTTCCCATCACCCTCCCACTCACGCCGCCTAAGTACCATCCATGCTAACCAAATCCAGGATACTGATGAGAATGGACATGGAAGTCACGTGGCTGGAACCGTTGCAGGCGCTACATTTGGTGTCGCCAAAAATGCCAGTCTCGTTGCCGTCAAGGTTCTCGATGCAAAGGGAGCTGGTTCCAACACCGGTCTTGTTGACGGTCTTTCCTTCGTCAACGACGACGTGACCGCCAAGAAGAGAACAGGAAAGGCCGTTGTAAACATGTCAGTTGGTGGGGATTTGTCCCGAGGTGTCAACTCAGCCGTTGCAGCTCTGACCAAGAACGGAGTCATTGTCGTTGTGGCCGCCGGTAACGAGAACGTGGATGCAGCTCGAAGCTCGCCAGCCTCTGCCGAATCAGCAATCACGGTCGGTGCCATCGACGCTGCCAACGATACTAGAGCAAGCTTCTCCAACTTCGGTGCCGCAGTCGATATCTTTGCCCCAGGTGTCGGAGTTCAAAGTGTGGGAATCAACAGTGATACTGCCGTGAAAACCTTGAGTGGTACCTCCATGGCGTGCCCTCACGTCGCCGGTCTTGCAGCTTACCTCATGAACCTCGAGGGCCTCACTGACCCGACTGCCGTTAGCACGCGCATTCTAGAACTTGGAAAGGAGAGTGGAGCTACAGTCTCTAACCCAGGAAAAGGAACTGTCAACGCTTTCATCGCGAACAATGGCAGTGGGAAATAACGAACGAGGATTTGAAATTAGCGAGCATTTGAATACCATGATACCTACACACCATTTAAAGGCGCAGATGCAGTCTTCTCATTTACATTCATAAAAAAGATATCATAGGCTTCGGTTTTTTGTTCATCTTTCTGGGGGTCGAAAAAACTGCCCATGTGCAGGTCATTTGGAGTATTGTTTCAGAGCAAATTATATTATTTTAATGAACCACGCATGTCTATAGTATATACCACCGGCTGGATAAATGACCGAATTGTCTTTGTTATTACTCCGTGTTCTCTATGCTCCCACTTGATTTTGATTCCGACAGTTGAATAAACTCCAATCCACCGAGGTAGAACGGATACAGTAATATCGATATTGATTCCAGACGGAACAATATATTGCTCAATCCAAGTTTTCCACCGAGGTATCCCTACATCCCAACCACTCCCCTCCAATCCCCTTCATACAAGACCAGAGAAAGTCGATCATACGGTTCGTGAAAAAACCTATGCCAAACGCGTTTCGCAATCCGCCTTTTTAGGGCGAGAACGAGCCCAGCGCTTTCGAACCCCCCTTCCCCCCCCACAACATGGACAGCCCACTTAAAGGCTTGCGTGGCATTGCCGCGCCGGTTATGTAAGTCCGGGACCGGATTGGCGGTGGGGGGGAACCTGACTCGGAGGGCAGGACGCAGGAGGTGGATTTCCTCCCCCCCCCTCGGATCATTTCTTGCGTTGCCTTTTTTCGAGTGGACAACCTTAACCTTAACGGGTAGGGCTATTGCTACCTACTGGTAATTTACAATTCAAGCTTGCGGATCTTTTGTTGTGCTTGTTGGATGTGGAATGGTTCAGCGCAACGTGTAGTAAGGGGAGTGAAGAAGGGACGTAGGTGGGATTTGTCAAATGGCGGAAGAATGTGTACGGGGGCGAGATCCTTACGAAATGTAATCTATTAAGGTCTCGCTAAAGGCGATCGACAGTTCCGAAGAAACCAAGGCTTTCTATTAAGGTTATATATACCTATGCCGAAGTGCCTGCCACCGGCTTTCAACAACACCATCTGGATATTTTGGGAATTCGAGGAGGGGGTTTCTTGAGAAAGTTCTAACGGGCATCCTTGTAATGACGTTTCGCTTTGAGAGTTCTTTGAGGTATTTTTCTGCCGAATAACTACGGTGCGACTACAACTACAACGGTTACTGAGATCTCACTTACGCCTCAGTTTACCAATGTCATGACCTTGGGTTCTTGCTCTGGTAAAATCTGTGTAGGGTGGTTGCAGAACCGTCTATTGACCAGCTTTGATAACGTGAAATGAATTACAATTTGCCAAATTTTAAGAGTAAAGAGTAAATCTGTAGATAAATCGGTCTTTCTGGGCTCACAACTGACTTTAGCCCATCTCTTGCCGCTAAAGATTTCATTTCCATCCCTCAGCAGAGTATAGATGCACTGGTTCACTGGGCGAAGCATTCTGTTTCGATGCGATAGAAAATTTCCCAAGTCACTT
Organism: Hymenoscyphus fraxineus; assembly: GCA_900184765.1. NCBI lineage: Eukaryota > Fungi > Ascomycota > Leotiomycetes > Helotiales > Helotiaceae > Hymenoscyphus > Hymenoscyphus fraxineus. Next base: position 1,385,699 of record LT855410.1, read on the forward strand.
TGGACCATGGTGGTCATTTCTTTAGACGATAATGTACTTCTGATAAATAATTACGAGCCTTTGGCGTTCTATGAGGTTAGAATTCTAATTGCGATGTGCTTCATAAAAGAGTGAATTTACGAATTCATTAGAATTTCAACACTGGAGTTAGGTCGTATACCGTTCGAGAGAACCAGTCAACTTATTTCTAATACGCTTTATATGAATACCAAGAACCTTACTGTGATATCGAGATCATTGGGTAACCTGTACCTCCGATGTATAAAAACGGCAATTTCAAGATGAAAAGAGGCATATTTCCAATATCGCTCCGAAGCAAAGAATGCTGAAAAACCCAACAAGTCTTAAATAACCATTCACGTAATCTTCATATAAATTCTCTGTCTACACAATAAAGACGTAGTGACGAATCCGTCCTCGTGATCCAAAGCTATGCGCCTTATCCTGATAGCGAGAAGTTGACAAGACACTTACCCTCTCAGATCTCTCTTGGCTCCAAGCGAAGGCAGGATCAAGGGGACTGTCACAGTGTTGGTGGTCAGACCCAGAACTCGTGGTCTGTAGTACCAAGAACTGAACGTTTTCAAAACCGGTACTCTTTTGGTTGGGAGGGGGAAGGGAACCCTGGGGTACTTTACTTGGTCACCCCCCGCGTTTTTACTTCGAATTGATTTGACTAAAACGGATTAAGACCCCTTGTTCTACTGTCTACGGGGTTCTGGTCGTGCTTAGGTTGTGATTTAAGTAGCACAGCTTGATTTCTTATCAGATGTTTTTGATTAACTCACAAAGTCTTTTGTATAGCTGTGGCGCAATTCGGATGTGTAAGAATGTATGTATACAGACTCCGAATTTGTATGTACGTCATATACACCATGGAAAAATATATTTGGCAATGCCGTAATAGTGGCTGCATCGTTTAAAATATACAGTATGTCTATAACTCCGAGTTTCGCCAAATGGAAAAGTTCAGTGGGCTGGTAGAGATAGAGTAGGAGTAGAGGTATGTTATATACAGCTGCGTATGCAACCGCACTATTGCTGCGTAAAAGGTAGGGGTATTACTATTAGACTTTTACTAGGAGCTGGGGAGCCGACGATGTCGGCTCCCGTTATTTGAGACCTAGATAACCAAGTTTGACAGGAGTTCTACTGTACGAGAGTTTAAGCTACCCGAGCGTTCTGCGAGCTGTCTATCTATGTTATAGGGCAGTGTTCGGTAAGTGGAATTCTATTCCATTCTAGATCCCCCATCATTTTGAATTTCCATAGAAGTGAATCACATGACCCGTGGAATAGTTCTTCTGGTCGATCACTAATAGAGAGTTTTGATACTTGTTTATAGTAAAAGGGAATAATGAAATAAAGGGTAATTACATTATTCCTTCCTTTATAATATTAGCAAAACTAGTAAAGTTGATACTCAATCAGGTTTAGTTAATAATATTTTACTTATCTACTTAGCGAGAATTCAGCACTCTATGTGTTACGACACGAGCACTCTCGTCTCTACTGTCTGGTACTGTACTAGTATATTCCATGGAAGGCGCTAGTCCTATTCCGGACGCTTCTGTGCCGACAGACAGCTCTTCTATTAGAGCCCTGCTCGCCCCTTAGCTAGCTTCTCTCCTTATTCGCTTATTCTATCCTTGCATTGTGTCCTCGTCTTCTAACAATATGTTACCTTCAAAATAATAATTCAATGTTTTTATCCGTTATACCGTGAATTTCATGTCTGTAATACACAATGTCCATCTATGTAGGGTCCTTATCATCTTCGCTGAGTAATCAAGAAACTCCAAGTATTCACTAACCCTGGAGTACAGCGAGAGTTCTCTTAGGGTGTTGAAGAATTCAGGAGAGTACTCTGTAAGAATCTTCTTACGAGATGCGATAAGAATATCTCTTGGGTATATAAGGATAACTAGAGCGGCCATGGTTGGTAAGATCTTATGAAAAGAAATATGCGCTATTCTAGTCACAGAATATCTCACAGCTAATACATCACAACTTCACAAATTCGCTTAAACAGCGGGCCACGTGAGCAGCAGTAGCAAAAAGCAGTAGCAAATAGTAAATTCACTAAATATACACTAATAACGCAGTGAATTTGTCGTGAGATACACGTGGTATCTAGTTACAAGTGAATAATTGAATATCCTTTCTACCCCGCTTCAGATTATTGTCTTTATCTCTTCTCTGCACTTCAAAACAAGCTTGGGCATAAACGCCTCCTCGCTCTACCTATTTCCTCCCACAAATGTCCACAGGAGCCCAAAATTTCTTCAGGTAAACCCACAATTATACCCGACAAACCACTTCTGAATATCTCAACCACAACGGTATTCTTTGGCAAGAAGAATCGAGTTCTAGGCTTCAGCCACAGTCCATGGCCAGGAAATTGCAAATTCTGCGCGAATTTAAGCTGCAACGTATATTAGCATCTTGACTGTACTTTTCATGGTACAGTACGACAGGTGTGATGTAATCTTCTAGGGCAATCCGAATTGTCCACATCGCCATCCAACTCGTAGGACCCATCATCACATTGGTACGTCCACAATAAGTGGTTTATGCGCTAGAATCACACCAGAACTCAAGACTGATGAAAGATGGATGGCAAAAATCGCTACGAAGTCTACTGCGATGGCTCTCACTACGACGTTGACTCTAACGGCTTCTATGTCTTCCGCCGTGTTAATGGCTCTACGGAAGCTGGCAAGCTTGAAGACCACTTCGATGCAGATGATCTATTCTTTGATTTGACTTCATGCCGCAGCTATCCTGGACAACGTGTGATCCAGAAAGGAGTTAACAAAAACTAAGAATTGGTTTTTGGATATTTGGGATCGTGATTTACAGCTTTCTGCTTAGGAGGTGGTATTACAGTAGTGGTTCTGGACTTCTAGGTATTGATGATGAGTAGACAAAATGGTGGGGAAAATTTCACTTCATGTGATCATTTGGGGTTCACGGTTGTCTACGGAGTTTGAGAAGATGGCTTGGTACAGTATCAGGAGATAGGACAATCGGATTTACATCTTTGCGACCAAGAGTCTTTTGATTGACGTATGTATGCTTGTCTTTTCTTGAAGCTGTCAGGAATATAATGTGGGATCTACACCCAGCTTACATAAACCACCACAACCAGCTCCGAGTTGGTGTGTCTTATCTTGTCCCAAGTTAAAGGCGGGATTTAACATTCATGTGCTTGACAAGATAATCTAGATCATGGCCGCAATACATAAACATTTCCTATGGTAAGTAACATCAACACTTTATAGTTAAACTTACAATGGGGAATTACTGTAAGAGTAACGGTCGTATACCTTCTCGCTGTTAATATCCCACGACCCTCAAGCTATGAAAACCCACAGATATAATCCAGTACGCAACTAGAAGTCGACAGATACCAATACATCGAATGCAGGGAAACGGACGAGTATGACTAGCACTTTGGCATCTAGAAGTAAAAAGTCACCATGAACCCACACTTTCAACAAACATAAGACCAAAGCATCCAAAGAACCCCACAGTCGGTACTGGAAACGCGCAAAGGAACGAAGCAACCCGCTCACGCTCCCCACTTCCGACACCCACTAGAACGATAGCAACAAAGACCCGGCTGCCAATTCCGTATTCCAAAATGAAGATGTACAAGGTCAAAAGGTCGAACTGAACTAAACTTAGTGAATTCTCAAGATGAAAAAATCCGCAGCAAGAAACAAAGTCCGTATCAACACGCCTTCGCTTAATTAGTAATCCCAACTCAAACGAGATTTGGGAGATTCAAATCCCGCCCCATAAAAAGAAATGTTGACAAGTGAAAACCGGAACCGTGAAGAAAAGACCGGACAGCTCTTACTGTATTATTTCCCCTTTCTCTATTAGTCTACGAGTAGGTGCTTACCAAATAATCAAAAGTCCATACTGATTCACCTCCAAGTCTCTACCTCTCCACGTCCCTTTCCCAAAACCCGATTCCCTAGATAGCAAGCTCCCATAACACCCCACAGATACCCTAAACCCATAAACCCGTATCACTTGCTTCCATCTTACCAAACGTACACCCCCAAATCTCCCAAAGATCAATCACCCCTTACGCATCTAAGTCAAAGACGGGTTGAAAATTTGACAAGAATTGATTCACTATAGTACCACGCTTTTCGCTCAATATCAACCTTTCATTTACAATCGAAAATAAGCTAATGTAAGAAAGTAGAATAACTAGTTTCGTCAAAGTCGCTCGAACGTGCTGCGAAAGGGGGGGGGGTTATAGGCTGAGGTGTATTGTAATTATAATGCGTGATGCGTGATGCGTTGTGTATATCAGAAGGCCAATATACGTATTCCCAGTATGTACTAGCTCAAAGCTCAAGGATTATAGAAAGCGCAAGCACTACACTACCACTAGAACAACACCACAAAACAACCTTCAACTCAGCTATCGCATACCCTGTTCAAAAACAAGCGAAACCCCACCCTCAAAAAACCCATCATCACAAAAAGAACCGCCCACCGTAATCGTACTTCCACCCATACATGACGGCATGCGAGCGAAGCCAGAGGCCAGAATTTCGAAAGCCTAGAAAAGTGTTGGATCTGAGTTCTGTGTTCTCATGCGATTGATATGTGGGGAGTTGAAATGACTCTCCATGTACAGCAGCCCAGAAATACAAGTCAGAGAGGAAGGGCATGTATTGTCGAGTTTGGTTCCCTGGCAAGGCAGTGTTTACATTTCTCGGACAGGACGTTGATTCCTGCTAACTGTTTCCTTGTACATCCTGATTCTTGATCGTGGTAGACCAAAAAAAAGGAAGAGTTTAATCAGCATCCCAACACCACAAGAATCCACAAAAGAAAAGAAAATGAAGACACGCGCGAAAAAAGGAAGAGTGTATTCAAATAGATCGTTATTGCTCTATCTAGGAAATATACACTTTCTTTGTATTCTCCATCTTAAAGACCTCCCCGGTCCTCAGATCCTTGATCATCCCGTCCGCCAACCCGGCTTTCCGGCTATATTCTTCCAGCCTCTGTGTCCCATACACACACCTATTGGGTAACATCACAAGATCGCTCTCAACGTGAGACTTGGTATGGTTGGCATATGGAACGTTACGTGCGAGATCGTTCAGCTCCGTGGAGCAGATGGGACAGACGGAGGTGGTGATACAGGATGAGGATGTGGGTGAGATGGAGGAGGAGAGGTGGGAGGAGTGGCAAGATGGCGTTTTCAAGGCTGACAGCCCGGCGGATAGTGCGATGTGGAGAAGTGGTACGGGTGGGAGGGCTAAGAGGGTGTTGTGGGTTTGCATAAAGAGATTTGCGAGGATTGTCCAGCGATGGGGACTGTAGATTTCACTGTAGGCCTCTGCTCGCGTTCCGGGTGGGAAAGCAAGTAATCCACAGGCTTGCTGGACTTCTTTTGGGTAGAGATCTTTGAATGGGAGGAGATATTTTTTCGCATGTGCTATTGATTCGAGGAGTTTGGATTGTTCTTGGGTTCGTACGAGTTCGATATACTGTTGAAAGCGGAGCATAAACTCTAGTTTACTCTGGTAGAAACGGTTAGCACTCCTTCAGGAACAGATTTAGTGAGAACAAACCTCCATCTTCCGCAGCTCCTTCTTGTTCTCCGCACACCAAGCCAGCGCTTCGTTGACCCTCTGATTTCGTAAACTTTCACGAATCCTGCTCATCTGGACAAAGGTTTCCACATCCACCAGATCCTCAATTCCCTTCTCTTTTGATAGTGCAGAAGCACTCTCCTTGTATCCGTGCCGTAGCAGATAGTCGACCAGTAAACGATCAAGTCGTGTCCGACTCCATTCCTCGTATTTCACATCGTCCAGACTCTGCATTTCGTAAAGTTGCGCCAGATGCCTTATCCTACTGGCGGACTGTTGCTGTAATCTTGTCTCCTCCTCCTGACATGCTGCAAGTTTGCGTTTGAGGCCTTTCATACGGGCCAGCATGGAATCGACATTCTTGAGTACCTCATCGGGCGAGGAATTGGCGGTCAGAGAGGCATTTGCGGTTTCTCGGACGGCAGTCTTCACCGCAGAGCCTTCTTTTTCGACGGTGAAATGTGCTACTTTGAAGTTTTTTCGAAGAAGTTCGAAGGGGAGACGAATGAGGGGTTGGTCCTGGAGTAGGAGAGTGGATTAGTATATGGACTGTATGTGGAAATGGCAAATGGTGTATTACCAAGATCAAATGGGTATCTTGATTGAGCTTGGAGGTAATATGGTCTGCCATTTGGAAGGAGGGGCGAGGGGAGATGGTTGGGTCTTGGGAGAGGAGGTGATGTTCTATCTTTCCTAGCTTCCTAGTTGCGCTTGCTCAATGGAATGGCAATTGGTCTAGTTGCCTCGGTAATTTGTGACTAAGACCGGCTTGTTTGAGGTTGTACTCGTATTCAGAGGAATGGGCTATTCCAAGAGTTTGGCCGTTACAATATCTTGACTGGCCCGAGTTCTATATCAGAAGATGTTTGGGCGGAGGTGAGCTTGGTACTGTAGATTGAGTGAAGTCCGAGGGGACGAGGGGGGGGAGAGGGGGGGTTGATGCACCTGCAGGTGGTGATGGATTCAGCGGATCGCACGTGCTACAGGGACAACAACACCTCAGGTTTGCTAGAGAAGAAAACTTTACTTCGTATGAGTTGACTTTTTCAAAGCGATACAAGCATACGTATTCTAGAGTCATTCCTTAATTCAAGGAATATTAACTTTGAGTGCCATGTTTTCCATGGAGTGTGTTTTACTACTGGCGCTGTACGAAAGTATCTACCTAGGTATGTACCTATCCAGAGCTATCCAGAGCTATCCAGAGCTATCCATGTGCTCCGTACTCGTAATCCACGTGTAGAGAAGTCCTGAGCTTGCAGGTCTGAGGTGGGTGCTCATGAAGCTTCTCCAGCTGCCAAGTGACTCTTGATAGAATCTGGACGCATCCAGCTACTTTGTACCAATTATCAAATTCCTTTTTTGGGAGATACGAATCCGTCAAAATTCAGATTTGTGGTGACCCATCTATCTCCAGGCCATTCACTCAAAACCTAGGTACGGAGGGTACGGAGGGTACGGAGGGTACGGAGTTGTATCTACGGAGTACTTGAGTACCTAGGTACTTGTGAGTTGCCCATGCTGAGCCATGATAGCAGACGTCGGAACATCTAATCGCCGCCCGACTCGCGGCCCCACTTTTATCTCGAACTGATGACCAAATACCTCCCTAAGTGGTCTTAGCGCTCTTGCCCGCCTCAACCCAGCCTGCGTCGCCGACCTCTTACAAAAACCACCTGACCCTCCCTCCTTCTCATTCACGTGTTCCTCCTCTTCTCCATCTCCAGCGGACTTCTGATATCTCTGATATCTCTCAGGACAACGAGACGTTTGATATCCAAATCTAAACAATCCACTGCTGTGCTGTGCCTGACAGCTTTGTGTCTCCTTGACCTCCGCCACAATCCTGCACAATTTGCTCTCTCAAAGGACGCGACCTTTGTCTGGACCCAAGCGATCTGATCTACTCTACTCACCCACATCCACATCCATCCTGCGAACAGGTGATCAGCTCGTGATCCCGAGTCAGCAGACCAATCTTCTCCCATCGAGAATACAAGAAGTCGATATCGACCATCCAAAAGCCTCGTTCAATTTAATCCGTGACCGCAGCGTCTGCAGTTGCACCTCTTCAGTCCTCGTCCTCTCGCGACCAGAATCTTGTCGTCGCCTGTTGATCCCAGATTTCGCGGTCGCGTCGCATCCCCAGGTTGAGATAACACCCGCCGGACCCCCTCCAAAAAAGCGTGCAAGGTATGTGCAGCGCCTGATTTTCTCCCCTCACCTCGCACCCCCTCCTCACTTCCAACTCCCAGCTCTCCAGCCCCAGTGTGCCCCCGGATCGCGTATGGAATATCATAACTCGCCTTGCGCCTCCTACACACACTTCGCCTGTCCTTTTTTCTTTTCACTCTCACTCTTTTTTGCGCTGTGTGCTCCCTCATGTCACATCCGCTCGTGGAACCATCACGTTCCTAGGGCGAATTGGCACGACTGGTGTCCACCGATGGATGAGTTGCAAGTGGTCCATTTTCCACGCGACCTGGAACAGAGGTCACGATCCATCGTCGCGGTACTCCATTGCTCCAACCCTCCAAGACCCGGATATGACCGCCTCCATGGAGGGGTTCAACGCCAGTGCACTCAACTTCTCTGAACCTTCTCTCTCCGCGTCCATGTCACCAGACCGCAAACACAGACTGCTTCTTCCCTTCTCGTCACATCCTCCTTCAACATTGGACCGTCGGCACTGATTCTGTACTGCGATGCCCATCCTGCCCACCCTGCTGGGCCGAGTGCCATACTCGACGGGGTGCTCGACAACAATGTGCAATGCTCGGCCTAACAATGTCCACTGCCTGTTTGCACGATGCAATCAGTAGTCGCAAGTGCGATGCTTGCTTGCATCCCATCTTATTCCAGTCAATCATCGCACAGGTGGCCATCGCCACAATAGCACCTCCAAACAATGACCATCTCATTTTCTGTCAACCGCTTTGTGATACCTGAACTGCAATGACACGTGCTGACCTTGTAGGTACGACTGCACCAGACACAGAAACGTTCGTTTCGAGAATCTCTGAACGAACTACTGCAGCAGAGCGCTTCGAGAACTTCCGCACCGCCGAATCCATCAAGTCTTTCGAGTGGTTCAGGAGTGTAGGACTTCTGTCCGTTGCACCTGTGCAAACTTCGGCCGAACACGTCACTTGCCTGCTCCGAAAAGATCAGGTTAGGCTCAACATTAAATCTACCTACCTACCCCTTCGAGGTCATCTGCGCCTCTCGGATCCCAATCAGTCCACGCCTACGAATCGTATTGCAAGGCGCAACGATCTGCACACCTACTGTCAAAATGGCTGACCATATGGACCTTGAAGGCTCTGGCTTGCAGGAGGTTGCCAACGCGATGCGCCAGGAGGATGTCATGGATGGACATATGAATGCGCACAAGCGAAAGCGAGAATCGGAATCAGCTGATGACACGAGACGTCTCAGCAACAAGCGTGTATCCCCAAATGGCAAGGGAATGGACCAATCCAGTCACGATGGTGCTATCGAGGCTTTGCAAGATTATAGCAATCTACACAACGACCAAAATGGTTCTGCCGAGCATGCTTCTTCGACTGCTGCTGCCGCCCTTGCTGGCATTTATCCTACCATGACTATCCCTCAACCCACCGGCGTGTCGTTCGCCAGTCAAGACCCAGACTCGGACCGCAACCCCGATAACTCGTTTATGGATAATAGCCAAGCTGGTGAAAGCTTCATGGAGAATCCTCAGCCGCCTCGCACCCCAAAACCAGCAGTAGGATCTGACGAATGGCACAAAGTTCGAAAAGACAACCATAAGGAAGGTAAGTTTACAATAGCCCCAACATTCAATCAAAGCCACAAGCTCACAAGATGTTAGTTGAACGCCGTCGCCGAGAGACTATTAATGAGGGCATCAATGAACTAGCGAAAATTGTTCCTGGATGTGAAAAGAACAAGGGCTCAATTCTTCAACGTGCGGTCTCCTTCATTACTCAACTGAAGGAGAATGAGACTCAGAACATTGAGAAATGGACTTTGGAAAAACTTTTGACCGAGCAAGCCATTGCTGAGCTCAGCACTAGCAATGATAAACTCAAGGCTGAGTGCGAACGAGCATGGCGGGAGGTTGAGACTTGGAAGAAGACATGCCAGCTTGCAGGATTAGACCCGAAGAAGGACGACAACTAGGACTTTTCATCCGAATCGATGGGCGGGCCTTGTCACTGCATGATTTGTGGTGATTTAACGACTTCGACAGGATGATACCCCACACGATTGACGACTTTCGCCTTTCGCTGTTTTTCATGTATGGACATTTGGATCTTTTTCACGGCTTCTGATGGGAGTTTTTTTTTCTTCGAGACGAGCCCCTTTTCTAACACGTTGTTTTGCTTTCCCCGGTGGTATTGCTCTTATCGCACGCACAGATTGGAGGGAGGGTGTTTGATGATGACCATAATCGCTAGACCGAAAAAACCGGGGGGCTTGGTACTATTTTATTCTGCACAGCTCTGGCGTAACTCCCGAAGTGTTTTTATGCCATCCATAGCAAATTGAGAGAATCTTTTTCCAAGAACCAAAAAAAAGTCGAAGGATTTGTCTTTCGTTTGAGGTGGAGCTTTGCGAGTTTCATGGCAGTTGTTATTGCTGATGGTAGAAAAGCTTTGTAATTTATCAATGGAAAATATATATATGTAGTGGGCTTTCTTTAGATGCGCAACCTACGGAGTAAATTTGAGTATTGGGTAGTGAACAGATTTGAGGCTCCAAAATGCAAATAGGAAGATGATGAATGACGTTGCCCGATAAGCTTGGCTGCACGCGGCGTTTAGGAAACGAAGCGGGTTTTGTGGGAAGGAAGCTCGGGCTGAAGCGGATGCTAATGTTGATGCAGGGATTACCTAAAGGTATGCAAAGAGTGGGGTTGGATCAAGGGCGTACTACCTAGGTACCTAGAGTACTAGGTACTTATACTACTTACGTATACTACCTGGGTCATCTGTATACCTAGGTACTCTCTGGATTCAATGTAGATGAAAATGAGTTGAATGTAGCTTAGTGTTTGAAGAGAAATTGTAGAAGTGAAGAGTGAATTTTATGTGATGACCTACTCCCTTATACTTCGAAGTATTATACAAGTTCTCCGTACAGAGTGGGCCAGGTACGGAGGTACAGTTTCTCATCCGCATTACAAAGAACTCCCGCCGGTGGTGAGGAAGCAGGGGCTCCTAGCATTGCGGGGCTTTGCTTGGTCAGGATTAAGGCAGAGGCAAATCAGCAGCAGCAGCCTAGGAACATTAGCAATACTCCGTACCGGGACTGCTACTTCTACCATTTCGTCGGTATCTTTTACTTTCCAGCCCAGCTGTGAACATCGGATCGCATTCAACTGCAGCAACGGCAACAACGACGACGACGACTATAGCTGCTCTTGCACTCGTCCTTGAAAACCTTGAGCTTCTGCAGCTGTATCGGTGACCAGCAACATTCCTTTCCACCGCTTGCTGCAACGGGAATTCGGCTTCTAGTAACAAACAGTTCTGCGCCGCTCCATCACCGCTATTTACGGGCTCAACAACACCAACTCCTCCGCCATGGGCGGCATGGCGCAGAAGCCTCTGCTTTCCACGGGCTCGTTCACGGGGTTTCATTCGGAATTGGCCTCTGATATTGGGGCTACGTACCTTTCCGCTGAGACGGTTCGGAGACAACCCTTTTGCGGCAACAAGGAAGGATGGGGACCATTAAGTCAGACCAGATATGACTTTACACCTTGCTTTATGGATGTGTGGGTTGCGAGCGTGGCAGTCTTTGGCATCCTGGGGGGTGCAATTGCGGTATGGTGGTTGCTAAGAAAAAAGAAGAGTTTCATGGTTGGGAAGGACTGGCATTTTTGGACCAAGCAGGTATGTTTTAGCTCTAGGGAATAACCCTAGCATGTTGAGCATGAAAAGGATTCTGCAGATGATTGGTAGCTAACCTATATGGTGTGTGGAAACAGTCACTCATCGTTGCAATCGCCCTAACCGTAGTCGCCCAGCTCGCTATTCAAATCCTTAGTTACCCGGATGTATGGGCTGGAGACTTTCGATTCATAAGCAGCCTTCTCACAGTCGTATCGCTGGGTTCCATTTTCGCTGTCCAATGGTTCGAGCATAGCCGGCTGCGGAATCCGAATGGGGTAGTGCTATTCTACTGGCTCTTTCTTCTCATTGCATACTGTGTCAAGCTGCGGAGTTTGATATCCCAAAAAGTCTATCTGGACAGCCAGGCATATTTTATTGCATACTGCATTGGTTTTGGGCTTTCGTGGGTCGAGTTTGGCTTGGAATGGCTGGTACCAAAGAAGATGAGCGAGTATCATTCTTTGGAAGATGAAGACGAATGTCCTGTTGAATATGCCACAGTTTGTATGTTCCACTTTTCTTTGATGTCACTCTTAATACACCCCTTGTTTCTTTCGTTACTGTTTCGCGACGAAAAGATCTGGTGACCTGCCAGCCCAAGTGGAGGCATTAATTCTCGACATTTACTATAGTCAAACTACCGGGGTATTGCACACATGAAAGTGTCACTAAGCCGAGTTTCCAGGACTTCAAACTTGAGGGTCTCTCCTTCCTCCGTGATATTTCTGAATATAAAAAGCTAACTACCTTTTTTCAGTCTCCATTCTTACGTTTGGATGGATGACCCCAATGATGCGATATGGGTACAAGAAGTTTCTAACAGAGGAGGATCTTTGGAATTTAGCAAAGAGAGATACAGCTAAAGAGACCGGCAGTGCTTTCCAAAAGGCATGGGATCGTGAAATTGAACATAAAAAGAATCCATCTTTATGGATGGCTATTTTCAATGCTTTCTCAGGTCCTTACTTCAGAGGCTCCATTTTCAAGATATTCTCGGACACCTCTGCGTTTATTCAGCCTCAACTTCTCAGATTGCTCATTAACTTTGTAGCATCATATGGCGAAGGCAAAGAGAGACAACCCATCGTCAAAGGTGCCGCTATCGCCTTGGGTATGTGCGCTGTTTCAGTGGTACAAACTATTGCACTCCATCAATACTTCCAACGTGCTTTCGAAACTGGAATGCGCATCAAGACAGCCCTCACTTCAGCAATATACTCAAAATCACTCAAGCTTTCCAACGAAGGAAGAGCGGCAAAGTCCACTGGTGACATTGTCAACTATATGGCAGTGGATACTCAACGTCTCCAAGATCTTTCCCAATATGGGCAACAATTGTGGTCTGCTCCATACCAAATTACTTTGTGTATGCTGAGTCTCTATCAACTTGTCGGTTGGTCTATGTTGGCAGGTGTCGGGGCAATGATCTTCATGATACCAGTAAATGGATTCATTGCCCGTTTCATGAAGAGACTGCAGAAGAAGCAAATGAAAAACAAGGTAGGTCATTTGCAAAGCCTCCTGGCTTGACCGTTCTACGAAGGCTGACCAATTTTAGGACTCGAGAACTAGACTCATTGCGGAAATTGTTAATAACATGAAGAGTATCAAGCTTTATGCTTGGGGAAGTGCTTTCATGCAAAAGCTCAACTATGTGCGAAACGATCAAGAGTTAAAAACACTTCGCAAAATAGGTGCCGCACAGGCTATTGCTAACTTCACTTGGTCAACAACCCCCTTCCTGGTATCATGCTCAACATTTGCTGTCTTCGTTTTGACCAATGATACTCCTCTAACCACAGAAATTGTGTTCCCTGCCTTGACGCTCTTCAATATGCTCACATTTCCATTGGCTATTCTGCCCATGGTTATCACCGCCATTATCGAAGCATCAGTTGCTGTCGGCCGTCTTACCTCGTTCTTCGTGGCTGAGGAGCTCCAGCCAGATGCTGTTATCTTGAAAGGTGCTGTGGGAGAACATGGTGACGAGAGTCTCTCAATCCGTGACGGAACATTCTCTTGGGATAGACATTCGGACCGAACCGCCCTTGAAAACATCGATTTCACAGCTACAAAGGGCGAGCTCTCCTGCATTGTCGGTCGCGTTGGAGCAGGCAAGTCTTCATTCCTCCAAGCACTTCTCGGAGATTTGTGGAAGGTCCGAGGACAGGTCGTGGTGCATGGCTCGACTGCCTATGTAGCCCAACAGGCCTGGATTATGAATGCCAGCGTCAAGGAAAATATTTTGTTCGGTCATCGGTACGATCCATCTTTCTACGATAAAACTATCAAGGCATGTGCTTTGACAGAGGATTTTGCCCAATTGCCTGATGGAGATGATACCGAAGTAGGAGAGCGCGGTATTTCATTAAGTGGTGGTCAGAAAGCAAGATTGACGTTAGCAAGAGCCGTTTACGCTCGGGCTGATAATTATCTTCTCGATGACTGCCTATCGGCCGTCGATCAACATGTTGGAAGACATCTGATTGAAAATGTTTTGGGACCTAATGGACTACTTGCTGGAAAAACAAGAGTTCTCGCCACAAACTCTATTCCTGTTTTGATGGAAGCAGACTTCATTTGCTTATTGCGAGAAGGAAAGATCATCGAGCGTGGTACATATAATCAACTCATGGCCATGAAAGGAGAAGTTTCAAACCTCATCAAAACCGCAGGTAACCAAGATCATTCAAGTGGGGAAGGCTCTTCCAGTAGTTCCTCTACAATCATGACTGGTAGTCCAATTGATGACCACGAAAAGTCCGAAGAAATGGAAGAAGCTCAGGAACGTCTCTCGCAATTACCACCAATTAGAGGTGGCTCTTCAGCCCCTTCTAACAGACGCAAGGGAAGTACAACAACTCTGAGACGTGCAAGTTCGGCAAGCTTCAGGGGTCCTCGAGGCAAACTTCGCGATGAGGAGGAACCGAGTTCCAAAACAAAACAAAACAAAGAGTTTACCGAACAAGGAAAAGTCAAATGGAATGGTAGGTTTTCCACTTGTTCCGGTCTCTCCACAAACATGTCTTGCTAACCCCTCGCAGTCTACGCTGAATACGCCAAAACAAGTAATTTGGCAGCTGTGGCCATTTATGGTATAATGTTAATTGGAGGCCAAACAGCATCAGTCGGTAAGAAGATGTCTCAAATTGCCCACAATTGAAAACTGCTTATCTTTTCGAACAGGTGGCAGCTTTTGGCTCAAGAAATGGTCCGAAGCCAATGCCAGAAACGGCCATAACCCGGAAGTTGGCAAGTACATCGGTATCTACTTTGCCTTCGGCATTGGATCCGCAGCCCTTAGCGTCGTGCAGACGTTGATTCTTTGGATTTTCTGTTCTATTGAGGTACGTATCCGATGGCAACGGGCTGGTGCATCATGTCAATGCTGTTGAGGCTGCGCGGAAGCTAATCTCGTGTTCCCGCAGGCATCCAGGAAGCTCCATGAGCGAATGGCTTTCGCAATCTTTAGGTCACCAATGAGTTTTTTTGAGACGTAAGTAGTAATGATTCCCATATGCACCATATTGACTAACCAACCTACAGGACTCCGGCGGGACGAATTCTCAACCGATTCAGGTACGTCCACAGCCAATTCCAGTTTTGTTTTCAAGTTCCTTTTCTTTCACCTGCCTCCTGGTCCCCAGATCTCGGTCAAGGTGGGCGTGATTGTCGGTGAAATCTGGTGTCGTGTTGCAATCCTTTTCCTTGGACCCGATCGAGTGCGGGGATTGTGCAGCATACTGAAAACAAGTGTTGATCTTGGCTGTCTCGCCGCTTCCTTGCGTCCTGCTCCCGGCCTGGCGGTGGTGGTGGTGGGGATGCATATGCATCCCAACACTGCGCACCGATTTGTCAAATCCCATGCCTGTGTAACACCACACACCCGAGACAGATCTCACGCTGTTTTACTGACTCTTATCGCGCTATAGTTCTGATATTTACCGTGTTGACGAGGTATGTGGACACGACCAGCCCCCCTTTTCCCGTTTTGGTGAGATGCGAGATCAAGGCTGATGTGGACGATAGGTGCTTGCGAGGACCTTCAATATGCTATTCGTTAATAGTGCACGGGCTTTGTTCACACTGGCTGTCATCTCATCTTCGACCCCGGCTTTCATCGCTCTCATTATCCCGCTGTCTGGTGTCTATTACTGGGTCCAACGCTATTACCTGCGCACCTCGCGGGAACTAAAGCGTTTAGACTCGGTCAGTCGGAGCCCAATCTATGCCCATTTCCAAGAGTCCTTGGGTGGTATTACTACCATTCGGGCATACCGACAACAGTTACGTTTCGCTATGGAGAATGAATGGCGGGTAGACGCCAACCTGCGGGCGTATTTCCCTTCGATCAATGCCAATAGGCGAGTTCCTAATCGACTCAGATGTGACCTTTGACTAACGGTGGGAATAGATGGCTCGCGGTGCGACTTGAGTTCCTTGGCTCCATCATTATCTTCAGTGCGGCTGGTTTCGCTATTATATCCGTCGCAACTGGCACTCAACTGTCTGCCGGTATGGTTGGACTGGCCATGTCATATGCACTTCAAATCACCCAATCTTTGAATTGGATTGTTCGTCAAACCGTTGAAGTGGAGACAAACATCGTGTCAGTGGAACGAGTTCTTGAGTATGCACGACTGCCGAGCGAAGCACCCGAAGTAATTCATCGACACCGCCCTCCAATCAGTTGGCCTGCTGCAGGTGCAGTCGAATTCCACGATTTCAGTACGCGGTATCGTGAAGGACTAGACCCGGTCCTCAAGAATATTAACATTGACATAAAACCTCATGAAAAGATTGGCGTTGTTGGACGGACTGGAGCAGGGAAGTCTTCTTTGACGCTTTCACTTTTCCGTATCATCGAACCTATCGAAGGTAACATCAGCATTGATTCCTTGAACACATCGACAATTGGATTACTAGATCTCAGACGGAGGCTTGCCATTATTCCCCAGGATGCGGCTCTTTTCGAGGGAACAATTAGGGATAACCTTGACCCTGGTAACGTTCATGATGACACAGAGCTATGGGATGTGCTCGGTAAGTTCATCCCTGCTAATTACAAAAGTCTCCATGAGTTCCAACCTGCAACATGTGTTGGTATCTTGATGGGTTGATTGTGCCTGTGGTACATGAGAGATCAGATTCTGCGCGGCGCGAGTAATACGATGAGACCTGAATGCTGACGATTCTTTAGAACATGCCAGGCTGAAGGATCATGTTGCTACCATGGATGGTGGTCTGGAAGCGAAAGTTCAAGAAGGGTTCGTCCTCCCATACCTTTTCCTATCCCGTTCATTTTTCTTTCCTTTCCTCCGCCTCACCACTTTTTCTGCTTTGAAATGTGTGTCGCACGGTGCCAACGCATTGTCCCACTGTCACATTTATATACCACATGGCCCCTCTTTTGCCCTAACTCAACCCGTCTCCCCGATCCCTTCAAATCAGAACCCCTATCGTCGTCAACCTAAAATCTTACCGTCTCTTCCCTCCGTTGTTCTCCGTTCCCTTGACCCATGAATAGCACAAGGCTAACATGACTTCTTTCCCCAATCCACAGGGGCTCGAACCTCTCACAAGGTCAACGTCAACTCGTATCCCTTGCTCGGGCGCTTCTCACCCCGTCGAACATCCTCGTGCTCGACGAAGCGACAGCGGCCGTTGACGTAGAGACGGACGCCTTATTGCAGACGACGTTGAGGTCGCCGCTCTTTGCGAACCGCACCATCATCACCATTGCGCATCGGATCAACACGATTCTGGACTCGGATCGGATTGTGGTGTTGGATCAAGGGAGGGTGGCGGAGTTTGATACGCCCAAGAATTTGATTGAGCAGCGGGGACAGTTTTGGAAGTTGGTTAAGGAGGCGGGGCTGGATGGTCCGTCGAGGTAGTACAAGACCGTAGTTTCTTATGGGGACTGAGGTATGATGATGCATAGCAATGGGCCAAATGGCGACGAAATGAATTGGATGTGTTGAGCATTGTGTGAGCAAAATACGGGGGTTTGGGTATTTCTTTTTACTGAAAAGAAGGATATTTCCTCTCAGGGCTTTTCTCTTCTGGAGAACGTTTATGGAGAGAAATGAAGTAGTGCAGATAAAGTAGGTAGAAAAGAGAGAGTCGCGAAAATGGGGTAAAGGAAATTGTATGGTGAGATAAGATGAGAAGATGCGGAGTTCCTTTGACATCCTTGGTATTTCTGGGTAGTTTCTCTCTCTCTTTCTCTCACTCTTTTGGGTTAGAGTAAATAGATAGATCTAGTCAGGGGCCATTGAACAAAATATATTATGAAATATGAATGTTGATGTTTTTACACTCTTGTGGTTATTTGCTGTTTTCCCTGGTCACTGTATTGAGATGTAAGGGGGACGTCGTCACTGAGGGAATGTTTTAAGTGAGAGAGGTCTGGGTGGTGTATTGATATATGTTGTGATGTATTCGGGTTTGGTTAAATGCGGTGATAGGGATTCATGGGGAGTGCATAAGTTAGTACACTGGAATCAAAGTAGTTCTACGGTTTGATATCTTCACACGATGAAGGTGAGATCTGAAATGTGGATTATGATGTGAGTTGGTGTTTTGAGGTACAGTTACTCAGTAGGGGAGGTCTTCTTTTTTTGATACAGGAAAGCTTGATGCTTCTCTTTTTGGGGGGTTTTTGGGAAAGGACATTCTGTAGAGGAACTAATATTACTTGAACTTGAATGGAGAGATGAAATTGAAGTTATTCCAACAAATGTCAAGATCGATACTGTGCTAATAAGTTCCCTGGAGCCATCCATCGCGTAACTACTATGGTACTGTACCTCGTACCCCCGAAAGTCTCCGAGTCTCAAAAGTTAGGACATCGGAGCTCTCCCTTCTGACATCGATGTCGAGTCTTGGACACAAGCACGATGACCGAATCCTCTGGGTCGCTGCATGTACCACAGCACAGCACCGCACCGCACCGTACGAGAAATTGTCCTAGAAGGGAAATCCTATCCGCCGCCACAGGAACCAGATGCACTCTTATGTTATTGAGACGCTGTTGTACGGGAGAATGGGAGGGCCCTTGCGTTGTGGTTGGGTCTGGATCGTGGGAGATGAAGCTGCAAGGAGAGAAAATGGGATTGAAAGGATCATTTTTTGTTTGAGGCAAAGTACTTGGGAAAAAGGAAACACATACAGCAAGGATTTCAGAAAGGAAGTATGAATACCCACGGACTTGACCACTAAAAACCGTCGGAATACGACAGTAAAAACGGAACGAAAGGGAGAGGAAAAGCAAACATCCACAATATCAAGGTCCTCGTACCACCGTAACGTATTCCCCGCATCAGGCCCCAGCCATCCCTTGAATAAACTGTTTGCGGGGAAAAACACACCTTGGTCAAGAAAAGCAAGAAAAGGGGAGAAGCAGAGAGTGCATATATTAACCTCCCATGCGAAGAAAAGGGCACGCAGGGGGAAGATATGCAACGAATGGACTACGTACTACATTTTCCCATCCTTTTTCACGAGCAGAAACAGGGATGGATGGTGTTGTTCGGGATTTCTTTGACATCTGCACGCATGTGAAGTTCTGGTGTGACATGCAGTAAGTTACGCGATGTATACATTCGCCACATGGGATTGTATTCGGCACGCTGTCTCTTCTCTAGAGATTCGAAGTGTTCTGCAGGGTATTATATGCCGATCTACTGTCATATATAGGTCAAACGGTACATATATATCGTGTGGAGGGTTACGCAAAAGGCAAAGGGTTGGGGTTGGGTTCTTTCGCTAAGCTTCAGTGTTGGGATTCGGAGGATTTTTTTTTCTCATTTGTAGCGTGGAGGCGAGGCGTTTTCTGTTGTAGAACCGAACTGGATCCTACACTGTTCTGTGACATGTGCCGTGTGTTACCATGCCTTGTGGTGAGGGATTGAACCGTTGGAGATTAGAAGGTCCTGGAAAGGGAAGGATTTGCGTGGGTGGTGATGGGGTGATGTCCTTGTACTAGGAAGGGGAACTGGGTTATTCGCGATGGTTGGCTGTTATGGATGGCACGACTTTTGAGATTGAGGACAGAGGATAGAACTAGAGGGGAGATGGGAGATGGGAGATTGTCAGAGATGGACGTTAATCATTGGCCATGGAACACTTTGTAGGCCACAATGGATAGTGAGAGGAATTAATTTATAGCTCAGCAGCTTACAAGAGGTACTTGGAACAGCTCAATCACATGCATAAGTTGTGGACATTGAGTCGAACAGGGTAGATTCAATGGAAGGAGGAGGGTGACAAGGATAGAAAAAGCTTCCGTATTTTGTATTTTCATATGGATGCAATATCACGGAACCAACGATGATACAATTGAGCACAACCCAGATTTACGAACCAAAGGAAAAGAAGAAACACGGGAAAGCAGTTTACTCACATTGGGAAGCACAGGACACAGTTATCGAGAGGGCACTCCCGACAGCCCAGAGATAAATTCATACGTGCTGCTTAGGAAGTTTGGTAACGAGCGCCAAATCCGAGATCACACTTGCCGAATGAGACGGCACTTCTTCTTGGAGTTGTTCGGAAAAGCTGTCAGCGCCTCTGCACGATCTCTTAACTTCCAGAACAAACGGCATTTTGATATCTCCCGATGCTGTGGTATGCCATATGGCTTGTAAGATGACACAAGTTGATGTGGTTGCACGATGACATCGGTCCCTGTCCAAAGGCCCTGTACTACTTCTGGTTATCATTGAACAGGAAACTTTTTCACAAAGTCAAGTACCCTTTCTGGTCTAGAACTGTTCCCGATTCCCCGGGCCAGGGGGTATTCGAACATGCAGTTTAATATTGAAATCAAGGTTGACCAAAAGCAATGCCTGCAGCTTGATTGACCTCCAGTATTTCGAGGACTTGTGTCTCAGCCCAAACCGACAAAGGCTGAAGTAAAGGAGGGGTAGTGCCGCAATCCCCCGCATTATTGCAGAACAGTAAGGGCGTGAGAAAACAAATGCCTGCGTTCGCATATTGTGGTTGTGTTTGCTTTGTTTTGGCTTCTTCTGTACCAGTGTGCGTTCATGTTCTGTCATTGGCCACCGGGGCTTTCTCCTCATTCAGACCAGCACAGTAGGAGATCGACACTGCGTCGAATTGCTTGCCATGTAATGGAAAACACTCGAAGGATAAATGAAGTTCTGGGAGGGTTCTTTCCCCTCTCTCCTCGTCGTCTCGTCACCAATGTCTGGTCGGCATCGCGCCGAAAAGGATACCCGGGAGACCCCGTCTCTACAGGATGTGCACATCCGCATGTGCAGGCCGAGTCGGTCTCGTGTAGGTGCAGCGATGCCGACGCCTTTCTCGAGTTGCCAAAGTTTTGTGATAGGTATTATGGTATCTCTGGAGCTGACATGCATATGAGCTCGGCTCCAAGAACGTGGGCAGAACTTTCAATCTCGTAGCCGCAGCTACCGCTCAATATGAGAAGTGACTTCATCTCCATCTCACATCTGTGACCTGTCCGGTCTACCTCCGTACAGGCGGCACACACAGAGGTAACCTTAGGCTGACTGCAGCGGATCAATATATTGCCGGCAAGTGACGGTCGCTAAGGTTACTGAGCACATCACATCGCACCTCGCATCGCTTGGTCCTTGGAGCAATTGGGGTGGAGATTGTTGGATAACATACGAGTACGAGACGGGTGCACACTGCGTACAGTGGAGTGGGCCAACGCCGCGAGGAAAAGGCGATGGGGATGCGAGATGCGGCAAGAAAGTCGCATTGATGGAAACCATCGCGCCGCGCTGACAGTGTGAAGGGTACGAGGTCCAATTTCGAATCTTCTGAATGCAGAAGTCATAGTCATGGAGAGATCGATGGCCATTGCTAGAAGGGGCTATATGTAGAAGGTAATATAGCTGGACTTTGACTTTTTGTTTTCCATCCCTCACTGTTGCTCAGTTTCTGAGGTTCATCTGCAGGGCAGGTTAGGCACAGCCACTACCACACCCTCGCACACCCACACCAAACCGATGTTTGCTTCCAGGGTCTAGCGAACTAGCGAGCTCGCGAGCTAGCGAGGAGAGGTCTCTTGACGTTGAAAAAAACTTTGCTGCCTCAGGCGAAAGACCCACCTCAAAAGGGTAGCGCCGCAGCGGAGGACGCTAGCTATATCCAGTAGCTGTTTCATCTGATCAACTCCTACCGGTAGCGGTAGCTAGGCAGGTCATTTTAGCTGAACAGACAGTCAGATCGTAAATTTACCCCAAGATTCCCAGACTCTATATATGGATTTCTTGGTAGTGAAGCTTAAAGTAGGGGAGTCTGCTTAAAGCCTACGTACTCAAAGTTTGGATCAAAGATGTCATCTCTCGCAACCCTCCCTCGACCTCGCAATCCATATACAAGTATACGCTCATACGGAACTTCGTCCAGCCGTCTTCCAAGACAAACTTATGATCCTTCTCTTTGCCACAAAGCTCAACTCTCAAAGTTCTAAGCTTCGCGAGTCAACTGCCGCAAATCATCCTGAGCGACGTTACATGATCCGCTACAGACCATGAAGTGCTCCTCCGAGTGGCCACTCCCACTCCCGCCTCCATTTTGGTCTTCTTTACCAGGTTGCCTCCTAAAACCTTCATTAGCGTAAGTCAACTGCCGTAGTGGCTTGCCAACACGTGGGGATTCATCCAGCAGGCATCGATCTGGTTTCCGAATGTAGATTGTCTCTCTCACCCTTGCAGCGACGGACAATCTTTTTTCTGATTTTCGGAGCCTTCAATGCTTCATTCATCTGGGCAACTTCGGACGATATGATTCTGAGGTTGCTCTCCAAGCATCCGAAAGTCATGGCGCGATGGCAATGATACCAATCCCAGACGTCAATGCCAAAGGCACGAGAGCCTCGACGATGGATGTGGTCCAGAATTGGAAGTTTGGCGAGAGAGAGGGAGAGGTCAGAGGTCTGAGGAGCCAAACGAACACGATGCGGTGTCCCACAACTGTGCCGAGTAAAGTGAAAGGGAGATGTAAACTCCACAATCGCAGAGAGACCAAAGGCCACCTAACCCACACGAGGGCGGTGTGTCGGCATTTAGCGACCCGGTACCAAATTTTATATACAAACTGTGACCACAATGACGGCAATGAATGGCGACTGGAGATGAATACTGTATGGGTACTGGTATAGTATGGATTTGGTCAACCGCCGATGCAGTAGCCTTACCAGGCGCTCCCTGCTGCGATAAGTGATCCGAGAAAGAAGATTCAAGCATTCTGATCTTTGGACGAAATAGCGCCGCAGTCAATGGTGTCTCAGGACGGGAGCTAAAGCAATCCTGGTCGCCAGACGGCAGGGTGGCAGCGCCGCTTTTGGTGCTCTGGGTGATTTCTTCAGGGTTGAAGAAGCATGGCAAGAAAGAGACAGAAAGATGATCGACACCATCGCGAATCAACCCAGTCCTGCTGCCGTAGCTGCCGAGGATTAGGGCAAGACTAACCCAATCCGCTTATGCAAACCAACTACGGACTACTGAGCACTCGCAAAACCAACAGATGCTGAGCCTAAGGAGACGCCGATGGGAGAGGAGCTCGAAGCAGGTATAATGGACGTGATATTACTCGCCTTCGAGGGTGGGAGCTCTCGCCGGCCCCGGTACCTTGGTCCATACCTACGGAATTCTCGGGTGCTTTACAGTACGAACCCGCAGTTCTTGAATAATACCCAATTTGGCATAAATAATGCATATACGAAGTAGAAGTATAAGTACATGCACTGCAAGAATCTCCACACCTCCAATACCGAAGTAATTGACTACTACAATACCTTATATTTGTTTTTTTACTATTAGACTTAGAAGGTCGGTAGATGTGTCAGGATTACGATTTGGGGTTAGTTGAATGTGACTTTGGGTTATTTTGTACACGTACTTGGCTAAGTGCCTACGTGTTGTGCCAGATATGGCCCAGGCAAGTTGGCTAGCATTCGATCGATTCCAATCGATTTCATTCTGTCCTCTTCTAGGACATGGGCAATATCTAAAGTAAATTTAGATCGTTGGGATGAATTCTTAACCGATCGTTGCAAGTAGCGCGAGCCGGAACCCGCAAGCGAGTAAAGCAAGACATGCATGGATATTAAAAATTCACACATGAACCAGGGACAAGGGGGCAAAGTTTATGTACATCTGCACTGTCGTGATGGCGTTGGCTCTGGTCTTGGAATTTGGTTTGGATTTATTTTGGTGGTTTGTTGTAAGCAAGGGCAAGGAGGGAGGGTGCGGAGCAGATGTTGAAATCAGACATCTGAGCCGCCCACTATTGCACTCTGCACGGGTCTTGCGGGGACGCCACACAACTCTCCAACCACGCTCAATCACCCTTGAAGTTGATACCCAGAATTTAACTCCACCTTACGACGCAATGGATTCGAATTCCCTTCGACGTTGCTTCTCTCTGTCTCCATTGAAGAGGGAATACAATTGAGGCGAGCCCATGATTGGTGCATCCATGATGTCCGGCCTTGCCACATGGCCACCTCTGAGTATTGGCACCAAGCACTATAAGGCATATAACATTGTACCTTAATACCGTCAAAACTGGGTAGGATGGGTGCAACTGTAGATGCCTCATAAGGCAGTCATCTAATATCTAAGCAAGCACGTCCCTACTGCAGGCTCGAGTTCGACAAATCAAGGCTATTTTGAGATTTTGCATTACAGATCGGCGTTCGAATATGCTCGATTCCGGGCTATTCTACAAGAATTGACTAGAATACAGATTGACGACAACATCAACAAAAGCGATCCTGATTAGGTATAGCGAGTACCTCTTTTCTATCCACTTGACCCCCTCGACACCCCTACTTGCAGTACCGGATATTAGATTACTGCCTTATAAGGCATTTACAGTTACACCCATCCTACTAAGTTTGAACGGTATTATCCGTTCCTGGAGATCTCCGAGCGTGCTTTGCCTTCTCTAACCGAGTATAAGATCTACCTATATACTAATACTATAGTCTATCTAGACCTTATAAACCACTCTTTCCCTCGCTTAACTTTAATACTTATATAGTTTTATTTAGTTATAATTTCTTATAAGTATACTAGATTATACTTATAAAATATAAATATTTAAAGCTTTTATATTATTTACTTAAATTTTTAAGTCTTATAAAATAATACTTATATATAATAGTTTATATAAATAAATAAATAAATAGTATAAAGTTTTATATAGAATATATAAAACAAATAAAACTAAATAAATATTTATAAGCCCTATATAAACTCGTATAATCCTAGAGCCTCGATAGAGGTTAATACTAAGATTAAACTTAATATATAATTTTTAAATTATATTTTTAATAAAGAAATAGAAATAAGTAAAGAAACCTATTATACTAAGATTTTCACATTTAAATTCTTCTATAATAGGCTTTTATCTTCAATAGAAAAAGTAGTAGTTAACTAATTGTATAAGTATTTTATTTAACTTAGAACCTTCTATTAAACCTCTGCCGAGCTCTGCTTACGTAATAACGCGCGTGGGGGGCTCTACAACGCCCGCTAAGATAAAGTTTCGTCGCGCTACAAACTGCGAAGTGCTTCCCAGTAACTGGTACGATGACTCCAAGATTCTAGACCAAAGCAAACTCATTATTCTGGATGTCTGGTTTGTAACTTTGTTACTCCTACTTCGTCCCAAGCGAAATCATTGTAGGGTTTTCCGGGTTTTAACCCTGTTGCCAACCTTAGCCACCATAGCAAACCTACAATTATTTCGCCTGGGACGAAGGACTTACTTCAGATTTCTGTAATAGCCACTTCACTGATACTGGAACGCTAGGACAACAAGGAGATTATCTACAGCCACTTTTAAACCATCACGAGCGACGTAACGTTAACGGTCTCCATATAATCGCGATGGTCCATGACTACTGCGAATCCGGACTTCTCCGGGAATAAGATGGAGTCTGGAGAGCACCAGAAGTTTCTCCGTGTCTGTGAGTACCGGGTATCACAGTATTCCAGTATTGAGAGTGGTCGTCGGTGGGGGTAGTTCATCGTACTTGTACTGTTATACTTCGTAGCTGAAGAGTCGTGTACTTGTATCAAGGCGGAGGCTGCCTGCTCTGCAGTACACAGTTCTCCCGCAGTTACATTTACAGTACGGAGATGGTACCAAAACGATCAGATCCTGGCAATCTCGTCAGCAACTGTTGATCTCCAACCTTAAATTGGAGCAGATTTTCTTCTTAATTAAATCAAAACTGCAAAATCGTATGACGCAGTCACTTCAGGGTTATCTCCGTGAGCTCTTCTGTCAGAATGCTAACATCAAACCAGACAGAGATCAATTCCCCGGCAGCCTGGCTCAGTACGTAGACAATAATGGTACTTGGTACTTTCATCTATGCGAGGAGCTAGAAGTACGAAGTACTTGGACGTACTCGTAGTTACGGGGTAAAGCTCTTCGCAAGACCTCTCGAAGCTGTCCCATGGATAATTACCGATAATCAACAGCAAAACCTGAATTGGAATGCCTCTGACATGATCCTCGACTGCTCAACATGGATATGAACCCCCACGAATGACTCCCCACGTCCGAACGCTGATGATGCCGGAGCCTGGTCTAAGATCCACCCATCTCCACCAGAGGGGTCTGTGGTGATGCCACAAATGCTTCCCGCTCCCGCCCCGTTGAGGCTCATCCTTGAAAAATCTTGAAAATTCCACTCTGGTCGAATCACAACGCAGGGTCCGACCGGAATGGAACTCCAGAAAGCATGACTTCCATGCCCCTCATCTTCTGCATTTGGGCCGAGAGCCGAAGCCGATACCCAAAGAATCCCACCGGCCGTTTGATGGGCACAGCACGGGAGGGCGAGAGCTATTATTTTCCGAGAACTTCTTCAAGGGCTCTAGCGCCGCGATATGGACCGTCGAACCGACGATGGAATTACAAAGCAGTTGCTGGAATCCACCACTCGTAGTGGCCATAGCTATGAAAGTATGTCCTAATACTCACCTCCACTCATTCCCAAGGGTCTGAGAGGGCCACGAACAACGGAAAGCGACTTCTCTGGGCATTCCGCGGCGGAGATATTAGGCCCTTCAGTTGCGCGATGGTTTCTTGACAGCGATAGAAGACTTGCTAATTTGGTATAATTGGAGTGTCCGCGAATCAGTGGCTTTTCCATCACGCATCTGGTCAGGGTTCAATGGGCCAGGGACCGTTATGGTTGACCAGGAAGTGCGAGGATGTGGCTTGCCCTCCCCTTGCTGATTGCTGGGCATAAACCGGTTCGTTGGATCGATTGGGTTAGATATCTGGTTGACTGCTGGCACGAGAAATTGTCATTGGTAGGAGGGATGCTGGTGTGTCTCCAGAAATTCGGGCTGATCGCTGCCTCAAGCCCTGAGTCTTGCATCTCTTTGTGGTGTCCCGTCTCGCCTCTCCCCTCTTCTCCACCAGATGGAAGAAGCGAGGAGCGAGCACTGTATCACGGTGCGAGGGGACGTCCCCTCTCCCATGAGGCCATTCCGCTGGCGGTGAAGGTGCCGTCAGCGCTGTGTTCTCTACTTTGTAGAATGCTGTGTCTGTGTCTGTGTCTGTGTGTGTGTGTTTTGGAGGAGGGAACCAAGAAATACCTCCGCAGTAGATTTTCTCCATCTCCAGTGCTCCACGTCTGGGTGTCGGGAGCTTCTTCTCGATTGAGGTCGAGGGCCGGTGTCGGTTGGAGCATCGACCCGCAGCCATACGGTCGAAGAGTTCCCTGCCATGCAATAGCAGAGCAAGCATTGCTGCAGGTGGCATGGCATGGCATGGCATAGCATTGGCATTGGAATGGTGTGCTCTCTGGAGCGTAGCTGCGAGAGTCGTAGCTGCGTAGGAAGGACAGTATTGCGGCATCCACCCTGGCTTCTGGCTCTGGCTGGTAGGCCGGCTGGTACTGACCAACAGCTGCTCCTTCGGTCCAGAGAGTGCTCGAGTGCTTGAGTGCCCTCGCCCTGCCCCTCCTCGGAGTGTGGTATACCTACGAAGTAGGCCACGAAGTACTGAGTACTCTGTTTCTGTACACACCAGAACTCTGCCTCTGCTTCTGCCTCATGCACTGTTCTGCGCATATCGCGTCACAGCATCACAGCACAGGACAGGACAATCCTATAGCACTGCACTGCACCACTGCACTCACACTCACACTCACACTCACCTCGCATTACCATTTCGATCCCAACAGCTTTCTGCCTTCTTCCCCCTACCNTACCTACCACACCACACTACACTACACCACACTATACCTATACCTCACCACACCTCACCACACACCTCTACTCTACATCTAAACTTCTCAACCGTACCTCATTGTAGTCACACCCCCTTCTCCCTGCCCTCACTCACCCTGACCCTGCCCTACCCTGTCTCGCCCTGCAATTAGACCCTACACCCTACCCGATCGGCAACGGGGATCTCACTCTGAACCAACCCATTCCCACTTCTATATCTCCTCGAGCGCGCACGCCATTGCTCTTGCCACGTCCCTCTTCTAAATAGGGAAGATTGGTCGACTCCGTACTTGCTGCTCCGAATACACCCAGCTCCAGAGGAAGCTCGTTTCGTGCGACCTCTGCTCGACCCCATCTGTCCACCGTCTAGAGAGACCCCCCAAGACCCGGCTCTCATTTCCCTACCTCCCGCTTCTCAAATTTCTGGTTCCAGATTTTCCTAATCTAGCTGTCCTGTCGTCTCGCTGCTATCTTCGCATCGTCCAGCCCCAATATCAAACACCACCCACGACGCTTGAATAGTTCACGAGGCGTCAGTGAGACTTTGTGGAGCAACCCCCTCGACTGCTGCCCGTTTCCGCTCCAAGATAGTCTTAGAGCGGCGTCTGTCTCATACCCGTCCTGGTCTATGATTTCTGGGGGTAAAAGGCAATCAAACACAGAAGTGTACAGGTCAAAGCATCCGGGGATCGTTGCCAAACGCCAAACCGGGTTCGAGGAGAAGCACAAGGTATAGCAGAGATCAATTATCATCACGGATTCAAAGCCTGACCCTCGTTCGTTTTCATCATCTCTTTTCTTAACAGCATTCTGCCTCTACCAAGCGCTCTCCACGGGCATCGTTTCGGCTGGAAAGACTGACAAACCATCCCTCACGGACGCTCCCCCAACCACAATAATACAACTATAACCTTCCGGCTTCTCCATAAAGCCACTTAGGTGCGCCGCCTCATCCACCTGCCTCTTACTTGTACGACCGTCACTGTCTCCCAACGCCCACCCCCTGGGCAGTCTCCAACTCAGCGCCACCGTACTTCCACAAATCTCACACCCATCACAGAAAGGGCAGCAGATCACTTTAGCGGCAAGTCAACGCATGATCCAGCCGCTCTAAAAGCAAGTCACCACAACACAGGCCATCAGTTCCTGCTCCGGGATTTCCATTTACTTTTCTCATCTGGAACCTGTTCAGTCTTATTATTTCACCCCAGATAATATCATCCATCCCTTGGAGTATGTGCATCGTTAGGGGGGCAAACATCAAATCCACTTAGACTGCGTCCCGCTATTTTGGCGCCCAGACCTCTTCGAGAAGGACCGTATCTTCATCTGGTCGTTTTCTGATACAACTACCCTTGAGATCCCAATCAATTCTGATAAACATCTTTCAGACTTTGGAACTTACTTCTCAAAACGACAGCTCGACTTGTACCTTCCACCCCAACCCCACATTGAAGATACTTCCATCAACCTTTCCTTCTCACTCGCCACGATGGTCACCAACAGAGGTGGTCCTCCATTGTCGCAAGGAGGATTCTATCCCTCTAGGGATACTCTGACTCGGAGTGAGGATGTTCAAGATAGGACACCAGCATTTATGCATCCTCCCATGCCGGCTTATGGGAATACGGTATGGTCTTCAGTTCAGTCTTGTGTATCAATACTAAATCAATAATCACAGTCCATCGGAGATGCATTAAGGGATTACGCAGGGATTCCAGTGAGAGACTTTGTTCTTGCCTGCCGACTTGATAATGGAGAAGAGAAGACCTATCACTCGAAGTCTTTCAGGCCGTATATCTCGAAAGTGTTCACTGAACGCTTCAGACGGGATTTCACTCATTACAGTCACAGAGCGAATGCAGAGAGGGGTTACACGGGTGCCGGTAAGCTTGATATCTACTCACATCTGTTTCTTATCTAACAACTTGTAGGTTATGGACAGGATGGCACATACAATGAGCTGGAAGTTGACAGCACGGAGGATTACAGGAAGATGGGTAGTGGTAGTGAACTGGCTCGCTCACAATATCGGCCGCGATATTCACGGTCAGAGGATTCAGGTGAAGAGATTCCAGGCTGCAAAAGAAAGCGAGGTCATTATTCTGGAAATGATGTTCCAATATCCATCCCGACCCAGAAGACCGAACCGCTGGTTATCGGACAATCCGACAAAGTCGAGCAGTATTACGTGGTTCGATTCAAGGACATGCAGCAATCGTCTTGTAAAGTCATGGGTAAAGCTTTTGTCAAATTAGTTGAGCCCAAGAAACAAACGCATCACCCCTATACAGGAGGCAACGCCGGGGCTCCTCCATGGTGGCCACCAACTACTGGGGAGAATCATGTTAGGCACAAAGAGCCAGATCATCTTCTAAAACCCGGTACGTCTTCGTCCTCGAGATGCTTCCTATTCACTTTTCTAACTGTCACTAGAACGCATTCGACTCCTCGTTCATATTCTCCGAATGATCATCCAGCCCCAATCACAGCAAGTATCTGCAGTAGCAAAGCAAGGGCTGAATGTTAAAAAACTTGAAGAGGTAACTATGGAGGCCATGTCAAACTGGTTCTCAGACAAGGACCATCCAGAGAACGCGGAGAAGAAACCATTTTTGAAAGAAATCTTTAAGGTCGCAAGAGAGGAGGAACGCTACAAGAATGGAGAGATAGGTAGGACTGTAGTCTACAAAGGCATTGATGTCTACTAACTTTTGTAGATGGTGACACCGCAATCCCCGTAATGTTTGGAGACCAGACTGGAGGCGAGGAATCCGATGTTGATAACGACGCAGTAAACGAGGAAGAGGAGGCAGGTCAAGAAAATGTAATTGGCACCAATCACTCCGCTACGCCAGAACTCGTCTCACCCCCAATGATGATGCCACACCGTCAATTCGAACCCGAACAACAGACACATGGCATAATCCAGCATCGCCCTCATCCAACATTGATTCGTCCTTCTGCGCCGCATTTGGAGGATTCGTCGCCTTACGCTGAAACATATGGTCGCCAGATGTCTAGCTTTCCACAGAGCCCGAGTTTGCAAGACCCATACCGACCCCGATATGCACCTAATGTCTCGCCTGGATACCAGAGTCCTCAGCAAAACTTGTATCCTACACCATGGCAGAATCACGGAATGATGACTAGTGGGCCACTCACCACAAGCTACTGCGCAACAAGTTCACCTCAATCGATCACACCTCCATCGACCCTTCAATTACCAGCACTCTCCCAACAAGTCGCGTCCCATACCCAACAACTTACTTCATATACGCAAAACATGCTACCACCGAGGATGTCCGGTCAACCTTTCGAAATGCCACATACGAGACAATATGACCCAGGGCCAGGATTGGGAAATCAGATGAGGATGGGAGGTTTGAGCAATCCTCACGCGCAACATACACAAAATGGATACAGCGAATTTCTTCATGATGCAAATTCATACTCGCAGAACGAGTCTGAAATGAAAGAGGGACAACAACATCTTCGACCATAAACCGTCGTGTTTCCAGGGCCAATTATTATTAACTTAATTCGAACATATTATCGAGCATCGGTGGTCAAATTATTTTCTATAGCGTATACCCTCCTTTGTCTCATCTCCTATTTCAACATCCCAAAGAAAACAAAAAAGCGAACCGCGCGAACGTTCCGTTCCTGGTTCTTCTAATAGCCAAAAACAAGTACATTACTTTATCCCACGAGGACCAACAGCATCATGGGCCAATGATATTCATCCCGGGTATTATCTGCTACCTGTAATTGGAAATCCAACAACAGACTTTTGTTCAACTTACTCTCGACAGCCTATTGGCAAAAGCATGTTTTTGATACAAAGAGTTTACATACATGGGAAGGGACTCTTGCGTTTCCGTCGAGTTTTTATCTGCACAGCCTTTTATTCGATTTCAGCAATATCGATCGATCCTCTCTCGTCATCTTATTACAGCGTTATTCGAAAGTATGCAATCTACGTTTATGTTTGTACGATTCAACCCGTCATTAAATTCCGGAAAGGAGGCTATTTCCAACATTTTTCATTTTTACTCCCCGGTATTTGCTAGTGCCTGCCTGCTGCTTCCTTTGTTTTGTAGACGTCATCACTCTTAGCGAGCAAATGGGGATGGGGAAAACGGGTGGCCATAGTCTGTTCAGTTCAATTCTCGTGCGTTTTCTTTTGTGGTTATTCTTCTAATATTTTCTCTATGGGCGCTAATTTCTTTTGTATGTATCATTTGTTTGTTTGTTTTTTTTCGTTTTTTTTTTTCGTTTATTGTTTGTGCGTGGTGAATAAGGGCAGTATGATGTTATGGGTGGCTTTCAAGTGTTGGATACTTTATCCTGTGTGAAAATGTTTCTCTTTTCTCTCTCTTTCTCTCTCTCTCTCTCTCTTTTGTTTTGGATGGATGGATGGATATGAATTTATCTGTGAGATGGAATGGATGGGATGTGTGGGTTTATAGGTATATATGATACAAATCTAATGATTGAGAATATAAAATCCCTTGGTTTATGATTACCTACCTTAGAGGAAAAACCCTATTTTAGAATCCGTAGTAATACGGTTATAAAAGTTACAACCGCTGTAAATCTTTATAACCGTAGTACTACTATCTTAATTAACAACCTATTAAACGCTATACCTAGATACTAGTTAAGACGGTTACAGAGATCAACCGTTATACTCTAGTTGATTCTTACAACTAGCGTAAAGAGCGTAACTAGCTTATTATATAACCGTTGTCCTAAGTTCAACGGTTATAGGACTAAACAGTTGTAGGGTTTATAACGGTTGTGATTTAACGCTAGATTTACAACGGTTGCAAAAACACAACGGTTGTACGACGATTGCAAAGACCCAAGGATAAATAGCCCTACAGACATTCCTCGGGAGTCTATATACAAGTACTCGGAAGTGTAGGAGACTATAGACAACAACGCTATAATTCTATAAGTGACAGATTCGATCGATTCGGACAAAGTTCCCCTGCGCGTATCATACAGGCGCTTACTAACAGTAAAGGTAGTCGTACGTACCTTAGGCGGGTTACGAGGGCCTTGCGTAGGTGGGCAGGTAGGCAGGTAAGGTACCTTCCTTAATCGAGGGCATTCCGAGTCTTAGCGCTATATACTACCTAGGTGCGTATGTAGATATAGCCGGTTATAAAATGCGCAACAGTTGTACCACGGTTGCGCCACGGTTGCGCCACGGTTGCGCCACGGTTGCGCAACGGTTGCGTAGCCGGTTGTAAAGCTTGTAACGGATACAAATATCGCTGGTTGTAAGCAAATCAACCGTCTATATATATATCCGTTACGACAAAGTTATCTAGCTATAAATACAAACGGTTGATTTGCTTACAACTAGTAATATTTGTATCTGTTGCAAGCTTTACAACAGTTGTACCTAATAACTCCTACAAATTGCGACCGTAGTACTACGGCATAACACGGAGCGCAAAGTCACAACGGTTACAAAGTACACCCGTAGTACAACTATATTACTACCGTTTTATATATGGGGGTTTTCCTCTAAGGTATATCACTTTGGGGATTTTCGTCTTTTTCGTTGGAGCCTGCTTGGGTGGAATAATAAAGCCCCAATACCTATGTTTCTAATTTTCCTCTATATGTTGACTCTATCGTTTATTGGCCTGATACGTACCTATAGGTAGGTAGGTAGGTAGCTTCAATTCCCTTCTGGGCTAACGCAACTCCTATCGAAACCTATACTAGCTCTGGCTAGGTACCTACCTAGGTACTAAGTAGTAGTAGATTAGCTCAGCAGTGGAGCTTTCTGAGTCTGAATGCTAGCGAGCTACTGTAGATATGTAGGTACCTCCCTCTCCAAGAAGTCCAAATAGAAGCAGTGGAGCCGCTTATAATACCCGAATCAGGAATAACACAATAGAAGGATGCGTAAGAAGTGTCTTGTAATAAACCTAAAGGTATAATATAGATGAAGGGAATTACTGAACGTTCTCTAGTTACTAGGTAGGTAGATGAGCCTTGATCTACGAGACACTTGAGGTGGTGGCACGCGTACTGCCTAGGTAAGTGTAGATGGGCAGTGTCGACCTGAGATGGAAGCGACGGGACCCGAGGGCTGTAGGTGATCCTCTTCCCGTCGTCGTTGACGTGAACTACCTATACCTCATAGAGGAGAATTTCGGATTAAAATGGGAGGAGCGATCCATCCCGTCTCTTCCAATGGAAGTTGACCTCGCTCGCGTTTGAACTGAGCACCCGGGCTGGAGGTCAGGGTCGGGTCGAGTTAAGGCTAGACGTACCTTAGGGAAGGAGCGCCCACCTCAGTTGACTGTGCCGGCGGGCATAGCGTAGTTAAAGTCGACCTCGACCTCGACCTCAGGAGGTCCACCTTCGAGGTCAACCTAAGTGAGGTCAGACGAAGCAAAGACCTCAACCTTGAGGAAGGAGCGACTTTTCACATCGAGGCCCAATCGGGGTTAGCCTCGACTAGGTACCTAGGTATAAACCCCCCCCNAAGTGCTCTGCGCATCTCGAATGCAATCTTGAAGATGGTACGATCCTAAAACCAAATATCATCGTAAGAACAATCGACTGATTCCAATCTTCTCCCTCCAGGTCGTGAACCCCAACGGAGATTCCTCCACAATACCTACGAGTAAGGTAGGTATACCTAGGTAGGTAGCTAGGTAGGTATAACTCCTCAAAATGCCCTCTCCAGTATAGCCTCCTCGCAGATGACTCCATCGACTTACCAGACCATCCCAACGAGGAAACTCATCTTCTCAACCTATCTATCTACCTATCCCGCAGTGTGTTACTATTTCCCCTGATTCCTAGGTAGGTATAAGTATTCACAATCTTCATCTCCTTCACCATCTTCTGGCAATTAGGTACCTACCTATTTTTGGTTTCCATTTTGAGAGCGAAGTCGTTGCTGTACTGTACGTATTGAAGTTATGAATCCCATGTTGAAAGCTGAGTCTGCGGAATTGCAAGAGCGGGATGTCAAAAGAGTTACCTATGGACTCCGTTTGGCTGCTGGGTTTCCTAAGCTTGGTGGCAAGTGGGATTGCGAGGTGTCAGTACTTAACTACCTAGGTATCTATAGGTGAGGTGTGCAACTGATGGTATTACTGCTGCGAAGGTTTTATTTTCTTTGAGTTTGTAGGTCAATTTTGTGGTTCAATTTGCAGGAGGGAAAATGAGACTTATTGGTATGTGAAAAGGAGGTAGGTAGGTAGTGGACTTTTACTTAACTCTGTCTTGGGTGCTGGAGCACCAAGATAATTAGGTAGGTGACAATGGTTGTTGCGCTTGAGATGGAAGCTGTTCAATGGGGCAATGAAAATATCGACTACCTATTATCTTGTACCAGGTACCTAGGTAGATATGGTGAGCTGTTAGTTGAGGAGATAATGGAATGTGAATTGGAGAATCTGCTGTGTGAGTGGAAGGATGATCTAGTTTGGAACCAGATACAGTTCCTACCTACCTATCCAAATAACTCCGCTTTTCCTTGCCTGATAATCTCTGAAAGATCATATATGCTACGAAGTTGTACATTTGTACCAATGGAAGTTACTGCCATATTCGCGAAAGACGTTTAGATTATTATGAATCATCTGTTCTATCTAGGTATTATAAGGTTTAGATGAGTAGCAATTTGGGTTCTAGTATTTCTCGTACTATAGAATTGCCTGGTTTTTACTCCTTGGTTACTCTGAAAAAAGGTCCTGAACAGTTAATTTTATTACTAGGTAGATTAGTTACTATTATTTATTTACATATTTCATTATGTAATTATAGAAAGTTTGCAAGGACTTACCCCATGGCTCATTTATATGTTTTCTTCTCTTTAATACCTCCAGATGGTGAACTGCTTTCAAGTGAAGTCTCTCCAGCGTTAGATTCCTCCCATCCCAACCTAAAAGTCCTTATTGTGAAAATTTACGAGCAAGTGAATTTCACTGAAGAACAGAAAACTAACCAAGGATTCTTGTTCCTTCGCTCTTTTGTAATTCTATCCATCCTTTCTTCTCTAACAATAAGCCCTTACAGTTCACACCAAATCACAACCCCTCACCTCGCCTAACTTCTCCACTTAATCCATTTCACCCACTAACCTTAATCCCACAAAGTCATACATCACACACTAACAAAAATCCTTCCCTTCCTCTCAAAAGAGATCCTTTGTTTCCTAAACTCAAATTTCTCAGGACATCGTCACTAAATAAATCAAAAAAGAACAAAAAATATCAGACAATAAGGTAATTTTATTGTGAGGTCTTGAACCACACCCGATTTGAACGGATAACCTTCCGCTCTGGAGGCGGACGCGCTGCCGTTGCGCCAGCAGTCCCTAATCCAGAAGATTTCTGGATTAGACTCTTTCATGGGAAGACTTTGCTTATCGGGATATTTGTAGGCTTTTTATGGATTTGTGGTGGCGGTGGAGTTGGCGAGTGGGGTTTTGTGCGGGATATAAAGGGCCGGAGTTATTCCGAATGTGGGGGGAGTTGGGATGGAAAGTGAAACTTTTTCTATTAGCGTACCTAACTTGTTGGAAAGTAATTTATAGTTTTGATAGCTTTAGGGAATTGAAGGAATTTATGGAACGTTTTAAGAAAGTCATTGTTCTCTTTAATCTGGGAATATTGTTTGTAAGTAATTAAGAAAAGCAGATTAACAGAA
Source organism: Hymenoscyphus fraxineus (assembly GCA_900184765.1). Lineage (NCBI taxonomy): Eukaryota > Fungi > Ascomycota > Leotiomycetes > Helotiales > Helotiaceae > Hymenoscyphus > Hymenoscyphus fraxineus. The sequence continues at coordinate 1,422,164 of LT855410.1, forward strand.
GGGTTCACTTTGACATTTTCTGTCTACTACAAGCGTTTGGTAGGTGGAAGCAAGTGAAACATTGAAGAAAAGAGCTGGTTTTCAATATATCAAAAACATGATTAAGTTGTTCTATTACCCAATGAGTGTAAACTTAAGCGTTATATTCATATTAGAATGGAACCGCGTACTGTACCAGCTGGGTACCACTTCCCTATCTTCCTAAGAGGATTGCATTAATTTGAGGTGTAGCAATCTAAATGCACAGAACGATTATTGTGTTCATCCAACCTCCCACATCACTTCTTTCTGGTTAGTAACATAAACCCAAGCACAAAATATGAAGTTTCACTCGACCGTAAAGTTTATTGAGAACAAAGTTAGGTATGACCAGGTATTACTCTTAATAACTGATAATCAACTATTTTAGCTTGGTGACGTGAAATATGGAGTTAAGCGAGTGCTGACTATTGCTCTGCGACATCCTCAAAATAGTCAACTTTCTTGGAGCTATGCAAACCTTGGGTAAATAGGTACTTCTCTATTAGCTTATTTATATGCTCGTGGGCTTTGACGCTAATATACAGCTAAATCTAACTGGTCTATTGGTCAACTAAGTCTGCTGTAGGAACTGCTCCCATAGACTCAGTAGCTTACTGAATACTAATTCTGGTAATAGAAAGACTAAAAGCCCGAGCACCGTACATGACACATGTGATTATATAAGCCAAAGAAGAGAACGCAGCAGCACAAACTCACTAGAAAAAATGGTCCAATCACTTGGACACGCCAGGAATTGTTTCTATTCGTATTTCAAATAATCGAATTAAATATAGATTATTATTATTCTTACTTGTCTTTATAGGGACTCGAATAGTGACGGAATTAGTACCTCAAAAATCTTCAGTAACCAGTTAGAAGGCAGATTGTATACCCTACTTAAACTAAAGAAATGTGTGGAAAATGTGAGTCTACTCTGAGCTGACACATCAAAAACTACAGTCAATCTTCGATGACCTGTAATTTTGTTGTATGGTTTTCCACTGTTGTGAAGAAGAGCCCAATCTGGGGGAATAGGGAACCAAACTAATTTGCCGTTATGGTCTTATACCTTTCGACCCTCTGCATTTGACTAAAAGTTATCTTGAGCTGATAGGCTGAGGGTTGTGTAATAATGGTCTACCAGCTCCATGTTTCTTACCCCCCTGGCGCAGGATAATTACATTCATAACTGAAACATTCATTTCGTTACTCGCTTTAGCTCAACGTTATGAGCTAGCATTTTTAGTATTCTTCATATTAGCTCGCTCCATTTCTGTTGGAATCACTCAGTACTCATAAATCAGTCGGCAGTGAAGCAATCGGTTGTTTTAGTACCTAGTGTCAAGTTGCTTACAAAAGAGAATATGAATAGCTACGCTACAAACGCTTATATGCTCCGTTCCATCTCACGTTGATGTCCCAAAATCTTCCACACAATGCTTGATTATCCAAGGGTGTTCTTGAACCTCTTCGAGCGTGGTGCGCTTTTCAGGATCCAGTACCAGAAGCTGTGAAGTTTAGACACAGACCGATGAGATGGATCTATGGGAGGTGTACTCACTTTCGTAATCAGATCTTTGGCTTCGTTTGAGACGAAGTTTGGTATGGTGTATTCACAACGCACAATTCTCCTGTTGGTGCGGGAAATTTCGTCCTCAAATGGGGCGGAACCTACAATGAACTCATACATCAATACCCCCAGACTCCACAAGTCCACTTTGTCGTTATACCATTGCTCTCGAACAATCTCGGGTGGCAGATAATCTAAAGTCCCACACATGGTTCTTCGCCTGTTGCTCGGCGCATGAACACTCCAACCAAAATCTATCAAATATTAATATATCTTTTGGTCAAAAGGTAGATTGGTCAAAAAGGCAAGAGAGATCTTTTGCAAGATATAATTGGCCCCAGTCATACGTATGTTGGGTAGCGAAGAGTCGGTGACATGAATTGAGACAGCAGTGAAGCAACATACCGGCAATCTTGAGCTCACCGTGAATTCCAACGAGAATATTCTCTGGTTTGATATCCCGATGCATTACATGCTTTTTATGACAGTGTTGCAATGCCAACGCCATTTGAGCGATATACTGAGCAGCTTTCCATTCCGGAAATCGTCCCGCACGCGTTAGATGCTTATAGAGTTCTCCCTTGCCCGCAAACTCCAAGATCAAGAATATCCTCCTGCTATCGTGGAAATGCCCGTATAACTGAAGTATATTGGGATGTTTAAGGTGAGATTGAATCTCAATCTCGCGTCGAACTTGCTTCTCAACTCCCCCCTTCCTGATCTCGTTCTTGTAGAGAACTTTGAGTGCACAAACAAAACCACTCCGACGTTCTCTCGCCAAATATACACGGCCAAATTTTCCTTTCCCGAGAGGCCGTCCAATTTCGAACATGCCAAGATGAAATTGTTTTGGAGTCGCTGCGCTAGGCTTTTGTCCAGCGTCAATTAGATCATTGGATGTTTTTGGAGACGGAGATTCGACAGATGGCTGTTGTCGGAAAGGTGAGTTCTTTAGTGCAAACTTCAGTAGGTAATTCGATCGGCTAGGGCTTTGAGGTAATCGTGTACTACTAGTCTGCGCGTACATTAGATGCGGAAGTGTATGAGGAGTATTTCAGCACAAGCATCCTTCAATGTGGAAAACAAACATACCTTAACATTTGGAATTGGCTTCTTCAACCGGGTACGATCTTTCTTGTTTTCGTTGAGTGATAGGTTTCCGAAATGCGCTTCTAGAGTGCCACTCGTCATCGTCGTGGTAGAATTGGGTAGAGTATCGCGGGAATCCCTAAATTAGGTATGATTGGTAACTTCAGATAAATTATCAACCATGGTTTGGTTGCCAAAGTGGTTGGAACCTTTTGAAGGAGGGGGACAGGACTCCATTGTTGTGACAGGGGTAAGTACATGTACTGTACTGTCATTGGAAATAGCCCCCAATATTGTTCTTAGTCATCGCATACAGGATGTAAACTCCGCAGGAACTTCACCCAATAAAAATACAAACATCTACACTTATTCTTGTCCACGGTCGCAGGCTTTGGGGAGGGAGAAGCCGCCTATCGTTGGACTCGAGGTTTTACCCTTTTGATGAAATACTGTATGTCCCTTTATCTCTGTTACCAAGGGGTTTGATGAATTAACGGCGTTGCAGCAAAGGCTGAGACAGCGACTCAGAGTCCCCTAATATGAAGTGAATCGTGGAGCTTCTTTCATACCATTCTACTTGAATAGGATGTTGGTAAGATGCAGCTAACCTTAAAAACGGGATCAGTAAACGTGAAGTGCCACACATTAATTAATACCCTCCGCTCACTAAAATTCTGCGTTACTATGGATGACCTCTTGGACAACAACTATCCTTTTGATTGACATGGCCCCAAAAGTGTGTTGCCTCTGTCCAAGCATAAAACACACTGAGACGAAAATGGAATAGTCTTCATTCTTCCTTAAGTAGAACTGGGACCCAACATCCATTTCAAACACAAAACATGCCTCCTCCCCCAATTTCTTGTAATTCATATCTGAGGTGACCCTCATTTGTATAAGAATGTCTGGAGGTCATGAAATGCTTTGTTTCCTTGACATTGAAATAGAAAATGGCCTCTCGGGTCGGTTCTGGGTCGCCAGTCTCATACCCCTTCACGCCTAGCCGCCATTTAAAGTAGTTGTGATTGCCTTCAAACAGTTTGAATTCTGGATCTTATGATCCACCTAGAAGCTCCAATAAGCTATCCACCTGTCAGAAGAATTCTCCAAGCAACACAATGTCCGTAGAAAGCATGTGTGAGCCAAGGGGATGATGTTGATAGGTCCGTATCGCTAAGAATTGAACGAAAGATGGCTTGGGATTTGGGAAATCCAGGCAGTATTTGCTTGTCTTTGGAACCTATATAAGGGGTGGGAAGCCCAAAAATCCAATTCCCAATTTCCTCTATCTCTTGCAAATAAAACTTGTTTCGCCCGCAGAACAAGACCTTGGGGGACAGGACAAGGTCTTGGAAAATCCAAGTCCGTGTCCAAAAAGGTGATCCAAAAAGGTCCTCAAATGGGTGTTCCCTGGCTATCAGCAAGGCAGGAATGGTTGAAGTTGATGTTCCTACAATAATATTATCCATATGCTCCTGTGAGGTAGGATTTGAAAAGACCTCCAACCACGGTATCCGGAATTTGCGTATCCAGTCGGCAGGCCTTCTGCGAATATGAATAGATTCAGAGGTATGCTACTTTTCTGGGCCTACCCAGGCTAGATCCGCAATTACTATAGATGGGACTCGTCAAAATACTTGTGATCTCTCTCGTCGATTTCGTGATGATTGATGCAAACTGCATCAACCAAACAGGGAGATTCTCGTCAAAAAGTTGTGGAGAAAATATTTTAAGGGGGTCAACGAGGTTTTCGCTGACTAGAAAAGGCTGTCCGTTCACTATGATATCTTTCGTGACATTTGGATCGCTCCAGACGTATGATATCGCAGTGTACGTCACTTTATTTGTTTTCATTGGAGATTCATTGCTGTCGTGTGTTTTCGACACATCGTCCACCGTATCACTATCTACATTCTTCTTCTGTGATATCTCTGTTAGAATATAACTTTCTTAATTAAACTATAGATTAAAGAAGTACAGAAGGTACTAGCTTAAATACAATAGAGAATTCTACTACTAACTAATTATCTATTACTTAGACAAATGTGATTATATAATAACACTGTAGTACAGTGGAACTAGTCGGCGGAGTTCAATAATCTCGCCTCGCCTAGTCGCTTCTTCGGTACTGTCAATCGATGAGTGGATAGAGAGGGTATAACTTCAACAATACTGGCAAACTTCTGTCCTGTTGGCCTTCAGTAGCCTGAACTCGGAATTTGAGGGGTCGATGGGCTTGTAGATAGACCCCCCCGTCTGATTCCTACTTCGACACGCCTGCTGATTTGAGAACTCCGATGATGAAAGTGGCCCGAACAGTGAACATATGTTTTTGGTCATGAGTAAGACGGGATTCTAAAACCCTGGTCGACAATTAAGATTTGGCGCTCGTGCACACTACTCGTAATGCCGCTCTGAAAATATGTAGCACAACACCTTGAGCTTCGTAAACAAAACACGAGTAACACGACTCAGCTAGTACAACCCTTAAGGACTAATAAACTTAGCCAAGCATTCTTTGGCTCTTTTTCCGATTTCTGTGGTACATTGTCCAAATCTGGTAAACAAACAATTTCTTACCGCCTCGCTTAGCGAGCTCCCCCTTAAAACTAGTGGCTCACTGGCTCGGCATGAAATGGTGTATCGTAGAGTTCGGTCTCTGTGAAGGATATTATCCACCGACTCCCTATGGTTTCGCAAAATTGCTTATAATAATTTACTTTCGCTCAGTGAAAACACTGCATTGCGCGCACGCGGAAGGGATCCTTTATTACCGCATGCAAAGATCCCAACGGAAACAAGATACTGGCAATATGTATGTCCGATCCCTCTTCGGACAGTCTGGACCCAACCAGGAAGTAGTATACTAAAATATGGATGCTTGAGCTCGCTGAGGCTGTTCAAGCTCGGCTGGTAATATGATACTATCGGTGTGGTAAAAACAAACGTTGCCACGACTTACAAACCACGGTTCAATCTCAATGCAAAGTCACCAAAGTGATTAACTAAGAGTATAGATCTTTGCAACCAATGTGACCTGATGTTTCTCAATCACTCAAGCTGTATAGCTCGCAGAGTGACCATTTTCGAATCACCGCGAGAGTTTACAGACGGAATACGTGAAATACTAAATTCCCACAATACTAAGAACTCGTCGGACAGCATGGGTTCTATAAAAGCCAATCTAGCTATATCTATGAGTTTACGTCTTTTCAATTGAACCTTGTACAGTACATGATTGTTGTCAATCTAGAATTAAACTCAAACGCACTTTCACAGAGCGTTGGCCGAAGCTGCCGAAAAGGCGGAAACACGAAACGCTCTTACAATAAAGTAATCGAAATCCCACCTTAGTATTTATAAAATCAAATCTTGTTTATATATAGGTGAGTCCTTTAAAGGGTATGTTCTTGTTTGAAGTTAACATATATTGGTATACAAAATGCTCGCCATGGAGCAATGTAAATACGCGGTAAGAAGTATATTGCTTAGCAAAGTAAATTTAACACTTGGAAGTCCTGTAATGAGTCGCGATGGTTCGCAGATCAAATGAAAGTGGAGTGATGAAACAGGGTCTCTTTATTTTTAGCATCGCACAAGCAGACAAGTTTGGGCAGCTTACGGAGTGACGGAGCACGGCAGAAACACATACTTTCGGGTCCAACCACTTCCATATTAACGAGGTCTTTTTCTTCGAACCGGGCCTTTTTTCTTCAAAAGACTTTCGTATAAATTTCTCTTCTTGACAGTTAACAGTCAAGCTCTGCCTTGTCTCGTATTTATTGCTGGCCATAAAGAAAACTTACCGGCACAACCCCGTTAATGCCACACTAAAAATAGATACAAGTGGATTGCTATAAATAGGCCACAATTGGACGGAATGATCTTTTTAACAATCTTAAAGATAAAAATACGGACTTAGCAGCTATAAAAAATGTAATGCTTTACGGTAAAGATAAACATTAGGGACCCCGTGCGGCCATTGCCGTAGAACAAAAATCGCAAACAACGTTCCAGCCAAGCAGCTTCAAACCCCTGATCCATATGGCCCCTCGTATCCACAATCAAGTAGATGGTTCACATGGCCTCTCGTATCCACAGTTCACTGTCAAAATAGAGTTTTAACCTACGATGATCACACAGGTGGAAGGTGACGCTGGGAAAATCGCAACAAGGGAGTCAATTGCATATATTGAACTCTTCTTGCACATTCTCATCACCATCGATCTTTCGACCTTCGTCTTTCTTTTTTCGAAATTCATCCTCTAATTGATCCTGCTTCCACCACCGCAATCTTTTTTTCCAAACTCCTTAATCTCGCTTTATCTGTTTGTTCTTGGATCTTCTCCTTCCTACTCTACATAATTCAATATGCTTTTCAACATCCTTACCGTCGCTACACTTCTCTCAGCAGTATCCGCATCTCCGGTTCCTCAAATGGAGATTCAACCAGTTTACGCTTTTGATGTCACAAGATGGCATGCGGGATGCCAAAGAGAATGCTCTTACGGTTGGTGACGTTTGGAGAAAATTGGCGTCGCATACTAACGATATTTTCAGCCTTTAACATCACCGGAAACACATTCGGCCAATACCCAACCATACCCGCGTTCTCTGCCGAGTGCCTCGGAGAAGGAGAAGGTGCTGATTACCGCAAATGTACATTCAACGATGGCGGATCTGAAAACAGAACTCTCGTTGCCAAATTGTTACCCACCACTGAAAGCGGAACTGGCGCTCACCTCAAAGTCAGCTACGGGTGGACCGATTCAGAGCAACCGTGAGTACTTATCCGATATTTTTGCGGTAGGAGATTTGAAGCTTATGATTCTTAGAAACACCTACTACAACTATACTGGCACTGCAAACCCATCATATAATGCTGCCGCAGCACCTCTAGCGAACTTCACCATCATCCCCACCGAGAATTTCGGCGTTGGAGGAGGATTACCTCCAGTAGTATAGATGCAGCTGAGAAATGTAAAAAGATTAATCCAATGAAATTTATCCAAAAGACAAGCATGCACCTTTTGAAATCAAAATAGCATCAATAAGATGACCGTGACAAATTTTTCGAAGGCGGGCTTGGGGAAAAGCGAGGGGCTGACTTTAATCGTGGAGTCTCATGAACAGCACCAGCTTCTTCGAAGCCAAGAACCAGACCTTGAAACTTGCTGAGGAATGGACGATGATTATTAAGGGGTTGTTTCACTGCTACGCCGAGTCGGCCCTATATAGTCTGAAGGAAATCGTTTCGAATCTTGTTGCTAAGCTCCAGAAATACTGTTCTCGTGGCTCAGACAAATAATTTACGCGAAAATATTAAGGTCTACTGGTCACCAATCAAGACTTTGTACTTTTCTCTTCTCCTTATCAATTAAGACCAGTAACCACCAACACTCCTTGCCAGCCGCAGGCGTCACCTGACAACAACAACAACAACACTCCTTGCCAAATTATGACTCTCAAGCTATTGTCAGAGAAAACAGTGGAAATGATCAAATATAGAAATCTACTAAATCAATACTGTGGTGATAATAAAGTTTTCTATTCAGCACTTGACTGGCCAGGTTCTTACGCCTCAACTGTATGAAGTATTAGCACCCACCTTCTTCCATTCTGGGCAGGTATCCAAGTTGTGTCTGACTTTGTCTTTCTCTCATTTAAGCTTTATGATATATAAAACAATGTTGAAATTGGCTACCTAGAAGTATTCAAGCTCAATAGTAACATTGTTCGGCATCTAATTCCATTCTATTCCAAGACCCCCCTATAGAATATTCCATACTAAATAATATAAGTATTAAAATATTCTATTTTAAAGGGTAGAATATTTAGAATTCTAATTAGAATGCCTGACGTGACCTGTAAAAAAGAAGTTCTGGTTCGAGCGACTAATAGGAAGCCTAGTCTTAACCTAAGTACTTGGTACTATATTAATATTTAAAAATCGCATCTATATAATATTATAATACTGCCCCCACATATCTTCCCAGGACGCGTAACAAATACTCGGATTTACGCCTCTAGTAGTATATATATAGGTACTTCTAGACTACTAGTATAACTCTAAACCTACTTATATTTACCCTACGTAAAAGAGTCTTAAATGCCCTATATTAGCGGTACACGTACTCCTATACTATCGGTATAGGTATTTACCTCAGCTATATATAATAATATAGGAGACGACAATAATTAGTTAAGTGTATAGAGGTAAAAAGTATAATTTTTGTTGGTTTGGCTTCTTAGGCCCGGACACTGAATATAATCTTGTATATTCGTATATGGTTCTAAGTGAGTGTGGGTGGCTAGCTAATAAGTAGTGGTGTTATAGTACTGTCTTAGACAGTGCCACGTGACTTCCCCTCCTGGGACTTGGATGAACCGACAATTTTAGTCCTTACTTTATAATAAATAGAGCTCTCTTATTAGTTAAATAGTAATATATATCCCTTAGAATTCTAAATTCTAAGGCATTATCCTTTGGAATATTCTAATCTAAATTAGAGAGCCTTTAGAATATTCTACCTTAGAATAGAATCTTAGAATCCGTAGAATCGTATTCCAAATGCCGAACCTTGGTAGTGAAGGCCCTGGAGCCATTACTTAAGCTTATTTTTATGCAGATACTTGGTTTGGTAATTCCATTTAATTACTTTCCTATAGCTGAAATAAAGTAGAGAATTAAAGGAAAGTCACAGATTTCAGTCTAATTACTTAATATATAAAAGTTTATCCCCTCAAGGTGGCATATGTACGTACCACTTTTCAAGCTCACGATACTCACTTTCTAGCCACTTGGCGATTTAAGCCTTACGATTGTTTCAACCTCTATATAAAGCCTTACAATCATCTCTCGAACGTGAATCAAGAAGTATTCGCTATTGATTTAGTATAATTAAGGTGTTACGCGACGTGAAATAAGTAGTTATTAGACATGTCATTAATCGCTCTTTCCGTATACTACTATTCGCTCTTTCCGCGGAAAAATACCCTAAAATAGCTTGAACCTATAGTTCTATAAACATATAGGTGTACGACGACGGTATTACTTTTGTCGCTTTCAAAGTACCCTTAATCCTTAACACTAAAATCTAAAGGGTATAAATCAGTGTTGCCAATGGATGGTTAACCATTAATTTTATAGCAAAACCAGACCAAACCACTAAGGAACAAGCCATAACCAAACCAAACCGTCGTAAATGGTGGTTAACCAATG